>ML677343.1:22340351-22729095 GCA_007922305.1 Dermatemys mawii | reverse complement strand
GAAGTGGGTATTAACCCACGAAAGCTTATGCTCTAAAATTTTAGTTAGTCTTTAAGGTGCCACAGGATTCTTTGTCACTTCTGCAATTCCAGACTAACACGGCTACCCCTCTGATTCATTTTATAGTGAAGCTATGTTAGGAAAAGTGACAATTTTTGTTCTCCTTTGATTGCTGCATCTTATGAGAGAAATGTTTTCACTCAGTATTAGCTGTTACCTTAAATTAAATTATCAACATATAAAAATGTCTTTTATTCCAATCACTTTAAAAGAAGCAATGGACACTATAATTCTTTCTATGATGTTAGATACTAGTTAATTCAGTGGTGTGATGCTTTTTAATAGCAATACTATGAAAGGTTATCAAAATGAAGGTGCACTAATTTGACACACAATAAATACCTGTTTATATTTTGACCAATGTCATGCAGTGTATTTAAATGCTAGATATAAATAATGGACAAATCATTTTGTTCTCTATGACTCGTAGTTGTGTGATAAATGAAAAGGATTCACATTGCTGGCAAAAATTAAAAGTCCGTAGGGCATAAAAGGTTACTATCTGTTTAAAGTACAAGAGACCTACATTAGAGATTTCATTAATTTCTTAAACAAAGTACTTTATGGATTGCTAGCTTCTACATTAAACTCTGAAAAATAAACAGTAAAATCTCTCATTGTCCTTCAATTGAATTACATTCTCTTGGTGTTGAGAAAATCTGAACTAATGGCTTATGTTTAGAGACCTTCATTTTGCTAAGCATTACTTTTGCAAAAGTAGCACTAAAATAATTGTGTTATCTTTACCATTATTGTGCATTTATAAATATAAATTAACTTGTTCTGTTCAATGATACCTTGAAAGGAAAGAATGGCCTTCGATCCAGTCAGTTGTTGTCTAAAAACGAAATGAATATGAATAAGATATGCTTTTCAAAATAAAATATTAATATTTGCAATATGATAATGCCCAAGCACTAGAGCATGGGTCTGGGTTCTAGTTCCAGCTCTGCCACTGATCACCTGGGTGACCCTGGGTAAGCCACTTCACCTCTTTTTGCCTCAGCTTCTCCATCTGCAAAAGGTGATAATTATACTTACCTCCTTTGAGATGCACAAAAATAATCACTATATAATACATTGGTATTATACATTATTAATTATTATTAAATAGTTAATATTAGGAATATTATTAAATACTGAATTAAAACACAGAGATTCCAACCAAGATTAAGATTAAAACCAACGTTGTACTTTAAAAAAATGCAAACTTAACATATACTTACTTATAGTATGCTGTGTATCTGACTTTCCAGTATGCTGCTAAATGACAGTGTTATAATTTACAAGGGACCATATGTTTGTTTTTAACTTGAGATTCCCCCTGGCACACTGCTTTTATAAAATACTTCAATATGTGCTGGTTTTAAAGTGTCTGTCACATGTTCTATATAATGCTCTATCTTTCTTATGTTAAGATATCTCAGTTTTATGTAATCTACATCTTATTGATTATCATGACACCATTGATCTAAATAATCTAACTTGGCTTAAAGAAATATGAGAAAAAATAATGAATTTTTCAAAACTGGGTACATGGAAGCAGAAAATATGAATACCGGGTAAAATGTATTAGCTAAGTATTATTTTCATTATTTTTTTAAGGAGTCAAAATTTTATAGGATAAATGTTTGTGCCTTTTTAACTTATTTCCATATAGGGAGGCAGAGTGGTCCACTGGGTAAGACACAGGCCTGGGAATCAGGAGTAAAGCTGTGTGGAAAACTGACAGGTGTGAGTATCAAAAAATGTTAGCAATTTTTTTTTTGACATTTCATTTTTGTCAACATTTTTGAACCAACGCTGTATCCATGAGTCTTAGCTTCCATTTCCAACTTTGCTACTGACTAGTAACTTTCCACCTCTTTATTCTTCAGCCTCGTTATGTAAATGGAGTGTCTCCTTTGTCAAATGTGTTGAGACCCATGAATAAAAAGTGTTATACAACACCTCCATATGTATTATTTTTATTACAGCTTATTGGAAGAGAAGACATTTCTTGCTTCTGCACATACTGGATTCTGGGGACCTGATTTCTCTACTGGTGTAAACTAGTGTGATTTATGCTGGCTGAGAATTTGTCTCTGGAATTTGCCAACACAACAATTAAGGAACGTATGTGTTACCTTGCACTGCACAGCCTGCTGCAGTGTGTTTGCTGGCAGGCCTTCCTGTTCTCAGGGGCCCCATGTTCTGAGGGGCTGAGTACTTTCCGTGGGCTTCTGAGCACCCTCAACTTCACTAATATCAACGACAGTGGAGGACTGAGCTCCCACAGTCATGAAGTGTTAAACTACTCAGGTATCTTGGTTTTGTGTTAGAATTATCAAGGAAGATTATGAGAAGTTTGAGATAATTTTGTGGGGGAAGAATCTAAAGATGAGGAGAAGCTGTGGGAATGAGTACAAGTCTTGTGACCAAAAACAAAACAAAACAAACAAAAACAAACCCTCCCCCTCCCCCACAAATTTAAGGAAATACAGAGAAGAAATTGAGAAGAAACTTAAATTTCTATGACTTCTTCCAGCATTAACAATAAAGTTCCTGGCTTTCCACTTCCTTATATGTTGTAAAGTCATACACATTGGTGCACAATGGAGGGAAAGTGAATGTAAAAAGTACCGAATCAGAATGGCAGACATTTAACACCTGCTTTACATTGCCAGACAATGAAGAATCAGGTCAGAAGTCCCCAGAACAATTTCAAATCCCAGTAAAGCTGATAGTTCCACCACCAAACATGATATCCAGACTCCACTGTTAATGCCTATGAACAGTTACTGAATTTGCCTTGGTCAGCCATGTTTTAACATACTACTCTGGAGTGATCATTGTCTAATATCCTTATCTGGAGATGCTTGTTGATGACATAATGCAAGAATGCTTGTCTATTATAAATCTTGATAACCTGACAGATTCAAATGAATAAAAAAATTAGAGGGGATAAATATAGTTTTCATCACTGTAACTAGTGTGGCACAAAAAGGGGAAACATTAAATTATTGAAAACTATTTTTATTAAAGTCTACATGGGGAATTATCACATCATTTTTTGAAACTCACTGTAAATTCCATCTTTATCATACAGTTTTTGATTGCCTTCTAAAGAGCCTGTATTACTCAATGTATTATTACTTATTTTGCTTTCAATGCTATGCTTGTTTTATGATGGCTTGGCTGACATTACAGGCAAACAATAAACTGTAATGAAAGAGCCTTACTATGCTCTCATCCGCTTACCTTTTTAAACAGAAAAGAGTATGAATTATTTTGCTAATTTGTCTCCGTCTGCTCAATGGACTAAGCTCCACCCCAACTGGCTATTTATTCTGGGATCGAAGAATGAATATGAGTATCTCAGCCTACAAGAAATCAGCTCATGCTGATCTGGATGGTATTAAAGATTTCTTGAAAACTCTGGACCACTTTCTCAAATTCCTCTTCTGATATCCCATTATAATATTGAAATGGTCTGATGTAAGGATGTTTCTAGGATCTGCTCTATGCCCACTGTCAATGGACCCTTAGTGCAATTCCCTTGTTGAAGTCTGCCACCCTCAGATTTTTTTTAAATGGTTAACTCATTAGATTTGTATGGAATCCCAGTTTGATTGCTCTAGGTGCTTTTGAGAAATGCCAACAAAATTTATAAAGAAGCCAGATGGATTACAGCAACTTTTTTTAAAAAAAGAGTTCATGGTCCTCACTATAGATTGGGCATGACTGTTGCAAGTGATTGACTTCATGCATTCACTGTGGCTCCTTATGGTATTAAATAGCAGATACTTGTAAGTCCAGGTGCAGTACATTACCACCACAATTACAATATTTACAGCTCTCTCCTGCTGATTTCACAAACAGAGCCTGTCAGTCAGCCAGGAAAAGCTTTAAAGGAAACTAGGTCAAAAAATAAGCAGGAGAAAAAACTGATTGAAGCCATGAAGCCCCTTGATCAGATGCAGGAAGTTCCTTTCTACCTTTGTTCAATTCCTGTTCATCTATGTGTTGTTGTAAATCACTCTCCTGCCCCCCCCCCCATTTTTTTATTTCTCATCTCATCCACTTGATAGACAATGATGTTATATAAAGGCAATGGACAACTTTAAGCTATAGCATGCTGCTTCTTCAGTTGCCTAAATCAGTCTGCCAGGGTTTCAGACACAGAATAAAAATCCAACATATCTCAAACTTCGTGCCCCTGCCAGAGACTCCCAACACTCAGCCTCACTGAACAACCAGCCTCCTGAGTGTCATGGAACTTTTCCTTCTTGGTAATCAATATCCCACTTGAGCAGGAGGAACATCAAGCATGCTCTTAGCAGACTCATCACTTTCTAAAAAGAACAAGGAGTACTTGTGGCACCTTAGAGACTAACACATTTATTTGGGCATAAGCTTTTGTGGGCTAGAACCCACTTCATCAGATGAATAGAGGGGAACATACAATAGGTGTATATAAACAGAGAACATAAAAAGGTGGAGGTTGTCATACCAACTTTAAGTGGCTAATCAGTTAAAGTGAGCTATCATCATCCAGAGGAAAAAGAACTTTTGTAGTGATAATCAGGATGGCACATTTGAAACAGTTTGACAAGAAGGTGTGAGTAACAGAAGGGTGATTCTTAACATGGCAAAATTGGTTGCAGTTTGTGTAATGACCCAGACACTCCTAGTCTTTATTCAAGCCTAATTTAATGGTATCCAGTTTGCAAATTAATTCCAGTTCTGCAGTTTCTCGTTGGAGTTTTTGAAGGGTTTTTTTGTTGATGAATTGCTACTTTTAAATCTGTTACTGAGTGACCAGAAAGATTGAAATGTTCACTTACTGGTTTTTGAATGTTATGATTACTGATGTCAGATTTGTGTCCATTTATTCTTTTGTGTAGAGACTGTCCAGTTTAGCCAATGTAGATGGCAGAAGGGCACTGCTGGCAATCTATTTCCCTCTGCTGATAATAGCTCACATTAACTGATTAGCGCTTAAAGTTGGTATGGCAACCTCTACCTTTTTATGTTCTCTGTATATATATCTTCCTACTGTATGTTCCACGCTATGCATCTAATTAAGTGGGTTCTAGCCCATGAAAGCTTATGCCCAAATAAATTTGTTAGTCTCTAAGCGGCCACAGATATTCCTCATTCTTTTTGCAGATACAGACTAACACGGCTGCCACTCTGAAACCTATTACCATGCAAGGCACTTTTTAAAGGGACCATTAAAATAAAATCAGTCTACTCACAGGACTGGAAGCTAAGGACTTGATACTCTATTTAACTGCATCACAACAGAGCAAGGGACAATTCCACCTCCCACTGTCAGGTGGTGTGGGAGGGAATGTGCGTTGGTCCAACCCATAATACCCCAGTGAACCCTTTGATAATCACAGTACTATGATCAACATGGCCTTTACTGATGTATTACTACTCAGTAAATTCATCATATTATTTTTGTTGTATTTGTAGTTGAGTGGAAGCTGTAGAGACAGAAGATTGTAGGCCAACAAGGAAACTACTATATAATGGTCCAAATGCAACTAACATTTTTAGTAGAAGATAGGGTAACCAAATTCAAAGGGGGGGGGAATTGATTGACTTAAAAGTGGTCAAATGTCACATGTTCTTATTGTCCTCCTACTCAGGTAAACCTGTCGGAGGCTTGATTTGTTGTACTGACTTCAAAGGGTGTTCCTGGGTGTGGAGTACTTTTGTAGATCAGGCCCTTGTTTAGCAGCCCAACTTTAAGCAACTGTTCTTGACAGTCTTGGTGCAGAGGGGCAGCTGCCCCACTCCAATGGGCAAGAGTTAAAAGCAGGCAAACTAGGTTGATCAGGGAAGCACCCACATTGTGGCCAGCCCAATCAGGGCACAGCTATCCCTATAAAGGGGCTGTGAGGAGTCTCTCTCTAGGAGTGGAGAGAGAAGGACCTAGCTGCGGAGAGCAAGGTACCCGAAGCAGAGATGTGCTGGGGGAAAGGACAACGGGAGCTCAGGAGCTCCAGCTTGGAAAACTCCCAGACTGTAGGCTTTGGTGAAGGCCTACAGAGCTACTGTGACTGCAGAGGGGCATCCTGGGGATAAGCAAAGGCAGCAGGTCCACTCCTTACCAACGATGGGTGGCCTTTACAGTATACACTGCAGTAAGACCCAGAGCATAAGGGTATTGCTGGGGACAGAATCCTGAGATAAAGGGGTAGGGGCCTGGGAAGGACATGGGGCCAGCACCAGTCGAGACCCTGGCCTGCAGAGGGAGCTCCATATGCTGGAAAAGAGCTAATTCACAGATGCTCAGCAGGAGGTGCCACGCCAGTGACCTCGCTAATAATCTTATGCCACTGAAGAGGAGTTTTCTTGAGTTTCTAATGACATACATCTTTAATTTGTAGGCTTGAGGGGCCAGAAAATATAAATCTTAAACCTATCCCTGCCATAGGATTTGACTATTGTCTTTTGTGCATCTCAGGACAGTATAATTATAGGAGGAAAGATGCCCCATTTGGGACCATGAATGTGGAAAAGAACAGATTATTTCTTTGGCCAAGATCTCTATAGTTTACCTCTTCCCTTCCCCTCTTCCACACACATACACCAATTACACAACTCATATAAAATTGACTATTTGCACATATGCGCATAGCCTATGTTATAGGAAACTAAACAAAACAGTGTTTTATAAGCATTTAATGGATTTATCATGTTATATTTTTCTCTAAATAGATTTTCCACTTTCTTTATGAATGAACTGCTGTTGTGATCTGTTAAATCCTCTCCACCGAGCCTCATTGCTCCTACTTCTGTCACTAGAAGCCAATACTGTATCTCATCACAATGATCGATTGAACTATCAGCACTCTGTGACACCCAAAGGCAGCGTATTCGAGGGAAGTGATGAGTCAGTTTCATTGACCTGACAATATGCAGGGTTGGGTACATCTGTGATCTGACAAAGTTGATGACATTTTCTCATTGTAAGGTCGCAACAGAGTTCAACATCAGAGTTGGTTTATTTATGACATACTGTACTAGATTCCATTAAGTGTCATAAAACCAAAATCAAATTGTAGCATAATAAGGTTTACTTATACGAGAGAATTCCAATACTGCAGATTCACAAATTTAAATCAACAGTGGCAACATATCTCATGTTGTTTGTGATTGTTTGTTTCTCTTTCCCTACCCAATCAAAATTGATTATAACGAAAAATGAGAATGAATTAAATGCTGCTCACTCATGAAATTTTACATTAAAACCTTCCACAGACAGATTGTGTTTTCCTATCTGGTCATCCATTTGTGCTAAAGAAGTATTTTGCCACCTTTTTTTAGTGGGTTGGGGGAAGATTCTACCTAGCCCTTGAAAATTCAAGGCTAGTTTTTCCACAAAGAGCATCAAAGTAAATATTTATAAGCATCCGGGATCTTGAAAAGAGAAAACTCTCATCAGGATAATTGTTGGAGAATACAGAACTTCCAAATGTTTAGAATAGGTGGCAAAACTATTATGGATATACAGCTGTTCTGTGCTATAAAATTCTTAGTAGAAAAACCTTGAGATGATTGTTATATAAAGCTAGGGATTTTTATCCATATAACCCTTTTATTAAACTGTGAGCTATTTAAATTTACCATCAATGCACACAGACATTTGACATTTTCCTTTAAAAAAAAATTACACATTAATGGAAGTGATCTCAGTCACAAATTAGCATAATAGAAATATTGCCATAATAAAACAGTGTTGATATATTATTATACAATGTTAAATCTTTGAAATGAATACCAAACAGACTTGCGTATATAATGCAATGGAGAATCCACTATATCTATATCCTGTACTTGCATTTAATGTTTAAATATTCATGAATTCATCACATTATCCAAGAGCTAAACATTAAGATTAATATGTACTTTACATTACTATAGATAATGTTTTGTTTCAGATTCTGTATAAAATTTGATTATCATCCTTATGTGAAAAAAATGATTATGTAGAAAATCTCAGCACAATTCTATGCAGAAGGACAACACAACTCATTGGTAACATGGTTTTGTTACATGGTGTACTACACATGCTTTATTACTCTAACACTTTCTGAGGATCTAAAACACTTTGCAGATATTAATGAGTTAAACCTCACAGTACCCTGTGAAGTGAGTTGTTGTTTGTTATCCTCATCCTGATTATTTGAGTTCAGTAAGACTACTCACATGCTTAAAGTTAAGCCTATGCTTAAGTGCTTTGCTGGACTGTGGCCAAATGACATACTGTATGTCTCAGATCCAGCAATCCTACTATACATACTTGGCTAAATTGTACTGTAGTACTTTGAAAAAAGGTTGCCTACAGAGGCAGTTTAGAATCTGGATCCAGATTCGAGTTAGATGAGGGTGCAGGACATAGTGTGCAGGACATACATCCAAATCTACAGCAAGACACAGTCCCTAGAAGAAGAAGCTTTTCTTTCTCACAGTTCCCTCTATTTCATGATCAGAAAATGATGACTTACCTTCCAGAACACAGCTATGTCAACAAGGTTTAGTGAATGTACTTGAGGAGAAGCTTCTAGATAACTAAATTCCTCTCCCCCTCTTTCTGTGCAAATAAGCCCTCCCTTTGCCTCTTCCCTTCCCCACAGCCACAGTATTCTCTTTGCTCCTTCACCAATCCTACTGTGCCTTATGTGACTTTCTATCTTCTGTTTCCTTCCACATCATACCGCTCTACCTATCCCCAGTGCAATTCCCTACCTGATATACCTTCCACTGTCCACTTGTGGGCCATGCAAAGTTCATGATCTCCATGGAGCCATAATGCGGACACAAACCATTTCCCTCATGGCCGCATAAATTATCGAGAGCATATCACAGATTAACACTGATGAAGAGCTTCTAAAACAAGCCATTTTCGATCTAAAATGAGACAAAAAAATAGGAAATTATACAATAAGTGATGACACCCCCAATTTTGTAGCTCATAAAGTTCTATCCTGATCTAAAGCTGTGCCTATGAGTTTTAAAGTTTATTTGTTTCAGTTTTGGCAAACAGGGCATATGTGTATGTCACACTCAGGTTTTGAGTAGAAGGCTAACTTCCGCCTTAATTATTGAGATCAATATGCCTGAGATACTAGTAGTTAGTGCACTTACTATGAAGTATATGTAATAATTAAATTAGTAATGAAATTGGAGAATCTGAATCTGGTAACATAACAGAATATAACCGTCTCTCTCTCAGTGATAAACTCAGAGTCTTCTATGTGAATTTACCTTCCACAATAGTCTCTCTATAAACGTACTCTGTAACATCATGAATATTCAAGTCAGAATCAATTATGTGCTATGTAAGTTATTTAAACTTAAACTTCAATACATTAGATGACATAATTTTTTTCACATGAAAGGCAGTAACTATTATAGCCCAGAGCCCCCTAAATAGTTGGTATTTCATAAAGTAAATCTTAGTGCAGTCAGGAGAAGCCTTCTCTTTCTGACAGCTTTACAATGAGTTTGTGTTCAGAATCCACAGACAAGATTTCCTCAAAAAGCATTATGAAGAAAATTGTGGATTTATGGCAATAGCAGAAAATGTACAACTGATTACAATTTTAAATTCAAATGGAAGAAATGAAGTCCCCATTAAGCATTTCTTTGAATGTATTATTCTTGCAGGAAATCTCAGCAGTGACTAGAATCTGATATCTTGTGAAATCTTATAAAAAGAGAATATTTACTAATGTATTATATACATTTCAAATACCATGTATTCACTCTTTTGGGGGCCATGAAAAACTATTTCCACTTTATTGTTAATCAGCTCCTTCATAAATTATTCTCAGTTTAAATGATCATATCATTGCTCCTGTATTTTTGCATTTCTGAACAAATGTAATACATGCATTTAAAAACTAACATTAATATCCTGCACTGTTATGGTTGAGGAATCACATTCAGAAGCTAGCTTAAGGATGAACATTTCTCCTTGTGCTCATGCTTTAAAATATTGGCCCTCTTTTTATACCACATATGTTAATACAATCTAATAAAAAAAAAGTAATTGCTTAAACAACCTTAGATCAATTTACAGTACATACCTATACATTGCAGGTGTACTACATACGGTTTTTGGACTTATTTTGATTGTTATATGTCACTGAGATTTGCAGAACAAGCCACGTTTAAAGAAAAATAACCTCAGTAGTTTTAGAAATTTAAAGTTTAAATTGGCAAAAAAAAAAAAATCCTTCTTGCCTAGTTTTATTTACATCAAATCAAAGTTAGTATAATATAGAAGTCAAATCAGTTTAGTCTCTGTACAGTTTAAAGCTCACAATTATCTCACAGTTGGGATAAATTCAATCTCTAGATCATTTCAAACTCAAGATTGCCTCTCATGCAAGGATATTTCTGAATCAAATTAGAGATCATCAGAAGTTGCAATAGTCCAAACTTGAGACCATAATCAGACACTCTCATTTAACATGATACATTAATGACCGAAAAAACTATTGCCTGGCTGTTTACATGCAAGAGCTTCAACCTCAAATATGGACTTTGCATTTGTATTGAACCCATTATGATCTGTATTGAAAACTGAGACAAAGTATTTGTTTAGTTTCTGGGCTATATCTAGATTATCCGTCAGGTCTACCCTATCCTCACTTTTATTTTCTTGTCTTCTTTTTATTTATATGGCTAAAATATTCTTACTGTTTGTTTTAATTAACTTTGCAAAATCTAACTCCATTAGATTTTTGGCAATTCTACTTTATTCCTATACTTTTTGACCATCAATAAGTAGCTTTCTTTGCTGATCAATCGTTTCTTCCACTCCTAGTATGCTCCCTTTTTGAGGTGTTTAAACAACCACTTAGGTCTAGAGTCCTTCCCTACAAGTTTTTTGCCCACACTTCGGATGCATTTTCCAGATATCTTCTGCATCTTTGATTTTAAGAAATTGAAAGTTTTGACCACATTTAAGTCCCTGACCTCTTCAGTTCAGATGACTTCACTATTTACACTAGTTTCTAAAAGTCTTCTCTTTCATACTCAAACTTTAGTTACCAATCTGTTTTTGATTATTCTTCAATTTAATTTAAACTAGTCTAACATATGATCACTCAGTCCAAGGCTGTTTGGTTTTTTTAAACAATCAGCTCTTCTATGATGATCTCACTATTTAATAGATCCCAATCTAAAATGGCATCACATCTGTTGGTTCAGTGTCTGTATTTTATATCATCCAAGACTATCTGGGCCTTATCATTGTTAGTAGTATTTATTCTCAGTCTATATCTGGGAAGCTAAAATCTCCCCAAATGACACAATTTCCAGTATGCAGTGTTGTAGCCTTGTTTGTCCCAGCATATTAGAGAGACGAGGTGAGTGAGATAATATCTTTTACTGGACCAACTTCTGCTGGTGAGAGAGACAAGCTTACACAGAGCTCTTCTCCAGGTCTGGAAACTAACTCGAAGTGTCATGGCTAAATTCATGGTTTGAACAGATTGTTTAGCATAGTAGTTAAAACACATTTCAAGGGACCATTCAAGGTGAAATGGTGTCTTGAACGATATGTTAACTACTTATCCTAAACAATCTGTTCAAACCTTGCATTTAGCTGTGACATTTTTAGTTAGGCTTTATCTACAGCACAACTTCATTGGCAAAACTTTTATCATTCAGGGATGTTAAAAAACCACACATACACACTCCAAATGACAAATGTTTTACCAATGAAAAGTGCCGGTGTGAACAGCACTTTGTCAGTGGGAGAACTCTCCTGCCAACAAAGCCACTGCTGCTCAAGGAGGAGGGAAGTCTTTTGTCCACAGGAGAGATTTCTCTTGCTGACACACAGCAGCAACACTGCACGCCTTGTAGGGGCGAGGCTGTCACTAAAAGCGAGGTTGTGTAGACAAAGCCTTAGTTTCCCATCCTGAAGAGGAGCTCTGTATAAGCTCAAAAGCTTGTCTCTCTCACCAACAGAAGATGGTCCAATAAAAGAGATTACCTCAGTCAACTTTTCTCTACAATTTTCAGTAGTATTTATCAGTGTAATAATATTTAAAAGATCTCTATCCATATCTGACCGTGGGGGGGTGGGGGGGGGGTGTTGATAACTTCTTTTATAACTTTCCCCAAATAAATAATTTTCTTAATAAAGAACAAATTTGGAAAATTCTGTACAGTCCAATGTTTCTGATTCATTATGTTGAACTACTTTAAGCATGATTTAAATTCTCAGACTTCCTCTTGAGCTCCTAACAGAATTTTCACTCTTGATCTTTAATGAAATAACATATAAATAGGCTTGGAAAGATTCAATTTTTCAATAGGTAAACATCTATTTCACCACACATACAAATTGACACCAAATATTTCCATTGATAACTGAAGTTTACAGGTCAGCAGCATTTTTCATTGGACCTAGAATTTAGAATTTGATTTAAGGATATTATATTGTGACAAAGCTCTGTCCTTATCTTCGTGGATCCTGCGTTTCCTGGCGGATTTTTACTAGCCTCAGCGGCTCACTCTGACCCTCCACGGAGCCCTTCTCTCTCTGGAGACAAGGTCACAGTCTACTGAGCCATTTTCATCACAAACCAGTGAGGAGAAGCTATCCTTCCTGACACAGTCTCTATTGTCTCCCAATCTCAGAGACTAATTAGGGGAGGCAGAAAGCGGGGAGCCCACGCCCGCCCTCTACTCTGGGCTCCAGCCCAGGGACCCTAATAGTATCAGCTAAGATGGCTGACCTTTTAGGCACAAAACACAATACAATTCCCTGGGCTACTTCCCCACAGCAGTCCCCGCTTCTTCAAACTCCACTTCACCCTTACCTCAGGGCCTCCTTCCTTCTGTATGATATGTTGTCCACCACTCAGTCTCACCAACAGCATAACTTCCTTCCACAGCTCCTGACACCCACCCCCTACCTGACTAACTGGGAGGTTTTTATCTGGATTCAGCCAGTCCCTGATTGGCTTCAGGTGTCCCAATTAGGCTAGCTGTTTCTACTCCTTTCTAGAAGGTTCTTAATTGGCCCCAGGTGTCTTGATTGGCCTGGAGTAGCCTTTGTTTGGCTATCCAGGGAACAGGGACCTGCACACCCTGAGACTAATGTACCTGCCTTCCAGCACTCTCCTATATCCTTCTGGTCTGACTCCGTCACAATATATATTTTGATAAATTCTGTTTTAGAAGTTATAAAGATTTATTTTTTTTTAAATATCAGCATCTACTGTCATTCAATAACCATTGCCTGACCCTCATTTCCCACAACTTTGAAAATTTAAATAGATAAAAACATAAATGTTTAAAAATAATCAATTCTATCTGCTGAAATTAAAAATTAGAATTCTGCCAAGCCTACATACCCTTTTGATACTCCCTGTGTTTTTTTATCATCCTATAATGACGTTCAAAGACATGATGGCTTAAGACAAGAAATTATACTTGGGAACATGGTATGACAAAATCTGAAACATTTACAACAGTGGTATAAGTGTATATAGTACATCAGTTGAAAGTGCTATAGAGAATAGGCAACTGAAATCAAGGACATATTTTTTCTGTAATATATGCAGATAATTTGACAGAGTAGTGTGGTATAAAGCTTTTATTTGTCATACATTAAAGCACAATTTCCCATTTAAAATTTAAGAGTTTTCAAAAAGTTGGATTTTTCTTTTCAGATTTTCCAAAATTTGTTCCCAAGGAGAGATGTCACATGACATGTTTTAGCAAAGAATGATAAACTCATATACACATTCTAAACCTAACAATAAAATTTATAAAGAAAGCCTGACGTAACCTTAACAATACATGTAATGAAGGTAAATAAGCAGAAGACCAACAATAACAACCACTTTCACTTTTTCTAAAGACATAGCATCTAACCAGGCATCCCAAAGCACTTTGCAAACATTTCCTTCAAGAGCACAAACAGCTAAAAGGTGTTGCACATTAGAAAAAATATATTAAAAATATGGAAAAGCATATTTAAATTAAAAATGAAATAAGACAGGCAGACTGAGCTTTTAACATATCCATTTCTCTATTCTCCTGGGACACACATGTTCCTACATGAATAAAGTATAGTGTGTCCCTGAAGAGTGAGCACTAGTTGCAAAGCAGCAATGGGAGAAAATGCAAATGACAACAGGAAAAAGTGATGGACTTAGAGGATAACCTTGATTGCATGGACTAGCCCAAGTATTACACCTGCCTAGGGTAACCAGATGTCTCATTTTTAAAGGGACAGTCCCATTTGGGGGACTTTTCTTATATAGGCACCTATTACCCTCCACCCCCTTGCCCATTTTTTCACAGTTGCTGTCTGGTCACCCTACATCCAGCCAATGGTTGGCAAAAAGTTGAACCTGTAAAGAGTTTAATGAATTTCGGTGGAGGAAATTAAAACCACAAGATAATTAAGGCAAGAAGGAAAGTAAAACAGAAGCTGGAAAAAGCTTTAAAAGAGTATTATGGGCTGTGGGATGGGCAGTAATTCCCAACTGGGGGGCCACAACCCACCAGTAGGTTGCAGGAAATTTCTAATGGATTGCAAGGCCATTGTGAAGGGGAGGCCCAGAAAGGGAGTGAAAGGGTTGGAAAGAAAGCCCAGCCTGCAGCAGCAGCTCATGGCCCCTCTCTCCACTGGTGCACATGGTTTGTCCTGTCTACCCCTCTCATGATGGACGTGCAGGATGGACGTGCAGGCTGTTGACCAAGGCATAATGCCCAGAATGGGGAGCCAGGCCCAGCCCCATCACCATGGGTGAAGAGCCACCATTGTTGGCAAGCTGGGTCCAGTCCCACAGGAGCCACCATTGTGGAGTGCGTGCAAGGTGCGGGCTCACTCTCTAACCCTTCTCTCTCTAGGATTATAGAGGATGCTGCAACAGTTGTCAGTGACCCCTTTGCAGGGTAAAGAGGAGGGGGAGACAGCAGTAGTGAAGGATGCTGACCTATTATTCAACCACACACACCCCAACACTCTCTTTCTCACACCCACACCCATTTGGACTCTGGGTGGTAAGCCAAATAAGACAAAGTACGGTTATAGGTAGCCTTAGTAAAAAGTTTGGGAACAACTTGGGTTGATAACTGAGACATGCAAAGCTTGGTGAAATCAACAGGTAAGGTTTCAACCTTTTTCTTTTTGTTCTGTTTTTAGTGCTTATGTTGCATCCACTTTGTTTCCCATTATCATTATTATTATTTGGCTACCATTTGTTTGGAAAAACTGCTGAAATCCAAAGTGGATTTTAATGAGGACAACTTTCTACTTGCTAAGTCTTTAGACAGCCAGATATGTTGGCAGTACAGCCAGTCCTGACACTTCAGGAGGCACAGTGTAAGATCTGAAGGCAGCTGTGCTATAGATACAGCTGGATAATGTTCAGGAGTCCCTCTCTAACATTAAACAGAAGATTAAAGGCAATGTCTGGTAATGTGAACAAACTGAAGGCAAGAGTATGTGATATAGAAAGCCTTGCTCCCTTATATAATGATGACATATGTTTTTGCTATGATCAAAAAGAATAAGAGTTTGAAAGCTAGGATTATGGTCTTTAAAACACGTCTAGAATCCAAAATTTTTGGTTGGCGTCACAAAAAGGATAATAACTGAAGGCTCTTGCTTTTTCTTTTTGAAAGGTTACTTGTTCGGTGCATACCTTGGAAAAATAGATTTTACTAACTCTAGAATGCTCATGCTTGTTTGCGGCTCATTCACCAATAATTATGCTCCACAAAAACAGAAAAATGTAATCTTTAAAGGCCTCAAGACTGTTGCAGTTTCTCTGGATTGGAGGATAGAGCTTTCTCCATACTGTGGTAACGATGTTCCTTTCCTTCTTAAGTTCATTATTAACAGTCATTGTGCCAAATAAATCCAAACTATATAGAATGGAGACCCAAATATGTAATTTAGATTCGATCTCCAATGGAACCTCCTCCCAATATAACTTGAAGTAAATACATAGTGTCATGTCTTATTAGAAAATTGTTTTTTTATTAAACCTTAAATTGTCTCTTCTGTCTCCCTTCTTTCTGCCATCCTCTAGCTATCATTGTGTATTTACTAGATACACACTGATAAACAGATTTTAGAACACTCATCTGCATTTGCTTGAGGTAGAGTAAGAGAATTATATTCTTTATCCATTGTCACTACTGAGGTTTTGCTCAGTATTAGAGTCACAAAATATATAAAAGTACTTTGACTATGCCTTTCTAATATACTTATCATCATATGTACATATTAGGAAACATCAAGTTTATCTGTAAGGGAATAAAAGTCTGCCTCACTTCCTTGTTTTAGTCCACTTATTGAGTTGAGTCAGAATTCCATCAATGCAATGATAGGAATGATGCGCTCAACATCACCACAAAAAGCTCATAATATTGTTTTAAATCAAAAACAAGATCCCTATCCCAAGCATAGATTTTACCCTAACTAGAGCTTTTATCCCAAAAAGGTGACAGATGTCAGACTCCTCTACTGACTTTGCTATTGATTTTATGCAGAGGCTGTTCAGGTGGTGGCTAGCAGAATAAACCCCTAATTTAAAAGACAGATACTAGAGAGTGTGGAATACTGGTGAGATGTGCTCTAAATATTTTTATTGTTTATAAGGTAACTGCAGCATGTTGAAATAGCTGGAGTTTTCACTGTTTTGCTAGCTATTATACAGTTCTTAGTTCACTTTAAGATAAACCAAATAAAGGCCTGAATAACTCTGAATGAGAGTCCACACAAGGGTTAATGCTATGTAACTAATTCACTTCAAATTCACACCTTTAGTTAACTCATATGAACTGTCTTGAGTATCTCTGTGTAGACAAGCTCTTAAAGCAGCAAAATTATCCCGATTCTTGGTTTTAGGTCATTTTCTTAGATCTGATCTTTATCAACCACTTTGTAGGATCTATATTTGAATCTCCTTGTTCACTGAAAACCTAGTAGACAAATGCCAGTGATCTTGTGTCTTTCTGGGAACCTTGTTTAGAAAAGTTGAAGCACACTCTATTTATATGGGAACCATACTGTAAATAATCATGTGAAGTAAGTGCTCTCTAGCCTTCATATATGACCCAGAAAAATGCATGACCATGTTTAAGCAAAACCCTATGCTTAAAATTCACACGATAGATAACTACAAATCCAAAAGCAGATTCTTAGGTCTCCACTGAAGTATGCACTTTCCCTAGTGGTATGGACAAACAGATACATCCACACTTTTTCCCCATTATAATGAAGACTTACAGAAAAGGGGACATTTTCACACCTCTTTTGTTGCTAAACTGTAAGGTGCATCTTGGATGAATTAACTGATTTGCTAAAATTGACCAAAGTATAAATAGAGATGCAGTCAGAAGTTAATAAATGTACAGACTGGAGTCTCTGGTGTGGCTAAATTTAATTATATGGTACATGCAAGCATTTAATTTTATGAAGATGAAAATAAGATACCTTGCAATAAAATGAACATTGGCATCAAAGCAATCAAATGTGCAGATTTAACATGCATCAGAACAAGTTCATTCCATCACAATTCAACTAAAAAATCACATACAGGAATTACTATCCACTATACAATCTAATAACAGCAAGCTCTCTTCAGTTTCAGAGAGCTTAGAAAATAGATTTATATGAAAGTTAATCTTACAAGATACCTAAAAATATGTCCCGATGATATCTTCTGAAGTGGAAAAGTATAGACTAGCATGACTTCTTGTGGCATGCTGAACCTATTATCAAAAATACAAAAGAAGCATCTTTGAAAAGAATTAACTAGATTTCATGAGTGAAAGAGATATGGAAGAATGAACAATGCATGGCTCTTAACAAGAACTGAAAAGATAAACTAAGATTACATGAAGAAGCTTGCCAAATAAAGACAGGTTTCAAGATAAGAAGTTTCCCTTATGTGTTCCCCCATCCATATTTTTAATCTATATCTATCTACTAAGAAAAGACCTTAAATCTGACTGAAATGTTCCTACAAATAGGCCTTTCATAAGTAAGCACAGTTCATGTAAACAATTTTCACAATGAGAAAACACATAGCATAGCCCTAATTTTCTGATCCTGTATCTTGGTTAAAGTTTCAGATGCATTAAAATCTCCTGGTCTAGAATCCTCTATAGCAGCACTATAGATATGGTTCTCTATAGGGCCACTTTTATGATTGTGCATATTTTAATTTCTTTTTATTTTCCCCCCCTTTTAAGTACAAAAACTCAAAATCAAGTGCAATATCCTTAGCTAATATAAAACAGCGTCACTTCATTGTAGTCAATGGATTGATACCAGCTGATGATTTTTCCCTAAAATTATAATTCTCTTGGTTATTTTAAGAAGTTAAGACTAAGCATAGCTGAGGCCAGGGGTGCTACTCATGACCATACTATCTATTGGAAATTAACACCATGATCTGGATAACGTGTCACTGGCAACTATCACTTTTAGACTTCATTTGTTTTCAGATATTAACCAAGGGAACAGTTCACAAGATTAAACAGTGGAACATTTTCTCTTCTTTGATTTTAGAGATGGGACCCTGGCTTATAATAGCACATGGTGGAGGCCTCAATAGCGACCTGGTTTCTTTGAGTCCTTGGGCTCTGAGCACACCTATTGGCTCAGGCCTCACAGGCAACTGAGGTGAAGGGATGCCTATATTCCTTTGGTTTGTGTGTCAGTCTGAGGCTTAGATGTATGTCATGGGGCTACAGTACACGTGCCAAGAGGCAGAAATCTAAGCAACTTCTACTGCAAAAATGTAGGTGCTGAGTGAGTTCAGTGTTAGACAGCAGCTGAGCAAGGCTTTTGTGAATCTCAAAGAGGCCTGAAGCTGGGATTTAGGTGCCTAATGTGGTAGTTAGTCTTAATTTGGGATAAAAGCAGCGCAATAAGTACTAAGTCTAGCAATGTCTGCACCATCCTCAAATGTTTCTAATAATTTACAATTGTTTCTTCTCTCTGTAAACATGGGTGTATAACTAATGCCACTGGTTGAATTGTTGAGCTGTATGTGTTTTCCCCTTCTCTCAGTGCCAGCTTGACCCCACTCCCTTTGCTCAAACCCTTTTCTTTGTTTGCCCTCCGTGCTGCCTCCTCTTGCATGGCTTTAAGTAATTCAGCTGCCCTTTGACCTTCTTTAGCTTTCCTCTGGTCTCCTGGACATCCAGACGGCTTCCTCATTTATCCTTGCCCTGTATATAATTGGCTCTTGTTCCTGTGCATTCTGTCAGGTTCCTCCTTGCTCCTTTATAGGCAACTGAGTTTCTTCTTGATCCCCTGGTATTTATTCAGCTCTCTTTCCCCTGACTTCACCCCGCATTTTGCAGAGACTGCCATAGTAGCTAAATCACCTCTCCCCTGGGGTTTCCCATGTCATGTCAGTAATAGTCCCACATCTTGCTGGCAAGCAGAACTTTATCTTGGCCTCTCCTGCAGTCTTCCCCCTTCCCTTCCTATTGTCCAGCATTGGGTTTGTTTTTTTATTATGCATAATGAGATTTGCATAACCACAGTTTCAGGGGCACTTTAAGTCACACTGGCTTTTAATTTCCACTTTTTATTAAAGAAGCAAAATTAAGGGTTTATAATCTCTTCAATTTTCCATTTGGAGAAAAAAATATGTAAAAGCTGGCCCTGGAGGTTGAGTGCTGTTGAAAGCCTCAGTGAGCTAGCAATTAGGGGAAAAAAAAAGTGGCCACGTGGTATTGACTTTCAATAGCACTCAATGCAGTCATTTAACCACTGGGTTTAACTGCTGTTTAGCAGCAGCGTGGTGCACCATTAAAACTGTAGTCTTCACATAGCGTTAAGCGATCAGTTAGAGCTGTTGGGAATTATAATTAGGGGGGGTTGAGCAATTATTACAATGCTCACCAGAATACACAACAGCTAAGGTTCTCTTTTGGTGCATTCAATCACCAAGTGTTTCTTCTAACTTTATAATTCAGCCATTTGAAATTACCTGCATTTCAAATCCATCTTACAATTTGGCTGTCCAAATGCAACTTTGATTTCTTTCTACCATCTTATTAAGTCTTTTCAAAATAATCTGAATACATAAAGAATCTGTCTTACTATACAGTTCAGAAATATTTCATGACAGAAAAAACAAACATTACTAGATATCACACCCTCAGTATATAAAAAAAACCCGTGTTTCAAAGAGGTTAAATACCTCACCTGGCACACATTATGGTCTAGTAGATTAGGTTTCTAATCCTGGTCCTGACTCTGGTTTTCTGTTTGGCTTTGGATTAGTTATTTTCACTTGTCAAAGTCCCATCTAAAATTTGTAAATGCATCCTGAGGCCTGTGTTAATATTGCAGAGCCTGTTGCAGTAGTTTAATTGTAAGTAACAAGGAAATGTATAACAGTGATGAGCTCTATATCTGAAAGTTAAGGACACAACCCTTGTGCCAAGCACAAATGAGTGTGTGTTCTTCCAACTACATGTACATTTAGAAACACCTGGGGATCCAACATGAAAAAACAGATTTACAGTCTGTTTTAGGAATTTTTTAAATACTCAGTATGCAGTGTCCTATCAATACAGGCACATTCCTAAGCACTTTTCTCTGCCTTCTAATCTCAATATTCTGTCATGTCCATAAGACTGGATAAGAGATCCCTTTGCCAGGCAAAGGTGGGTCTAGATCTCAGGAGTTCTTAGGGTGACCAGACAGCAAACGTGAAAAAATGGAATATGGGGCAGAGATAATAAGAGCCTATATAAGAAAAAAGACCCCCCAAATCAGGACATCTGGTCACCCTATGAGTTCTGGAATGTGTCCACCATGTTTTCTTTATTCTAGTCACTGTGGTACAATCTCTCCCCATTCCAAAAATCATTCTGTTGTCCCTGGTTGAATATTTTAAAACACCCTTTCATTTCAAGCACAAAGTGTTGCAATAAATGCTGTATGTTCGTGGAAGATATGTGAGGTGGAAACTCAGCAAACTTCATTTAAAATACCGTGGAAATAAATATTTCACCCAGTTCTTTTGAATATATACATAATTAGAGCTAGTCTGGCAGTCCTTTCATAGACAAAACTTACCAATTACAATGGAAAACTGTATATGAAGTGGGTATGACTCATTCTATAATTTCTCCTTAACACTTATCAAAATGGAGGGGGAAGAGCATGCTGGAAATGTCTTCTTAATAAAGAAATGTCTCTTGATATCAAAAGGGAAATATCCAAGGTTTCCACTTGGCCCAAAATGTTTGATGTTATTTAAGGGTGGGGGAAGTAACTTTTTGAAGTGTCTTTGTATTGAGGGTATAAGGGGAGAGGTCAAGTTTAAAATTTGTAGCTAACTCCATATGGATCTGTTAGAAATAGATAAGGAAAGAAGGAGAGAGAGAGACATGAACTTACAGAGATAAAAAAAGGAAAGGAAACAAGAGAGGGGATGAGGATTAACTGTCTTTCCTGAGAAGAAACTACAAAAATCTGTGGTGACAAAAGGGCTTTTAGAGTGTGAAAATACCTTTCAGCATCTCTCAGCACTGTTAAAACAAGTAGAGACTGCATCTTTTAGGTCTAGGTTGAGTCTTTAGACTCAGGGTGGAATCTAATTACACTTAGTAGGACTAGAGTCACAATTCCCATTATACTCCCAAGGAGCAAGCAATTCTTTGTATCCCCTTACTGATCGAACCACTCTTCTTCTCCCCTGCTGCATCATTCCCTCTGCTCCTTAAAACAAGATCTGTGCAAAATGCCCTAATTTTAGTTCATAGGGCAATGGGAAAAGAAACAGGCACTGAAAATAAAAAAAATGTGTATGCTTTATTATTTCTTTTAGTTGACTTGATATACCTGGAGATCTGGTAAGCTAAACCCCAAAGGGAAAAACTTCCCAAACTGCCAAATTTCACTTTGCTTGTGGTCAAAGTAATCCAAGCTACTGAGATAAATATTGTTTTCATCTAGAACCACAAGTCAACCCAGAAACCTGTCTTCCTACGTATGTTTTGGCTTTCTGTAATGCCTATGCTTTTAGTATAGTTTGTAAAGCTACTGAGTACCTAAAGATGCAGATAGGCACCTGGTAAAATTTCCAAGAGAGTCTAGGTGCTGAATTCTCCTTCAATTCAATGAAAAACCCACTAGGGGACAATCTGTATTTTACACAGCTAAATATCCTTGTAAATCTAGCTCTAAGGCCAAGATCCTTACAATATATTTAGATGACTAAGAGTTTAGATATTCGCAAGCTAGAGTCTGTTACAATGATTTTGTAAAGTACTTCTTTATTATGCTGCAGCAATTCTATTACTGCTTTTTTTCTAGGAGAAAATATGGGGCAAGGGGAATCAGTCAAGGGGAAAAAATTGCAGACTTTCTGAAGTGGATTTATATACTTAATAAGAATCACAATTGCTTTTATGTAAAGCAGTTGGATAGCTGTTCTATATTAAACACCCCAACTTTGCTCTGGAGTTTCATCGCACTTAAAAGCCATTTGCCATGTAAAGCACTAAAGATGGTGAAACAGAAAACAAGAGAAAAAGGTGTCTCTTTCCTTGAGTGTGCTATCTTAAATCTCTTCTGAAACTTTCCAGTGATGGATACCATGAAGTATGTGGAATATATAAATGTAGGTCTGTGCTTTAGAGTATTCCTGAAAATATATAATTACATGAAAGGGGAATCATGACGTGTTCTAGAAAGTTAGTAATGATTGAGTACATACCTTTACAGTTCTAAAGTGTGCTTGAAGATTTTGATGTACAGCTTCTATTGGCTATAATGGGCATTTGTGGCACAGTGCTGAAAGAGGGAGCTTGAGCTGGATTCTGATCACTATTTGGACTAATAAGGTTCCCCTGGAGAAGGCCTAATTGGTCAGATGTGTGATTACCAGGCCACACTTGTGCTAGGAAGTTAATGAGCTAATTAGCCTATTAAGAGGCAAGTGCTTTAAAACAAGCAGAGAGTGGGTGGGGAGTACACATGGAGAAGAAGTTAGAAAATTGTAAAAGAACATAAAGGTGCAGACATATTGCTCTGTACTGGTGAAGGGATTGGGAGCATGGTAGATGTGATGCATTGCAGAACTATATAGCAGAATCTCACTCATTCCTTGAAACATTTAAGGGATGAATGGTGTTTAAATTGGAAACCTGCAATCATTATCTGGGTGTTCAGCTGGAGAAAAGGGAATGTGTATACATAAGGCCTAATGCATTTGATAAACCTTCCTTCAGCTCCTATAAAGGATGAAATTTATCCATGTGCAGTGGGGCTATAGCAGGCTTGATGAACTTTGTCAGCCCCACATAAGCACTTAAGACTCATTCCTGCAGACTAATAAGAACTCCTGACTGCCACTGATTTAAAGGGAGATGAGGCCTATTGAAGAAAGTGCTCAATAGCTGTCAGTATCAGGCTCGTAGTGCTGATCCTGATATCACCAGTAAGTTTCTATAATGGATGCTTGGATGTAGAAGATATACAAGTAATGAGCCCAAGTTGGAAAGGTGAACCTTGTACATCTTAATGTAACTTCAGAGATGACACTGTGTTCTAGATTTCCGACCTGACTGCTAAAATTCCATTTTTGTTGAAGAATAACTTTGTATCCCTTCTGCTACAGACACACGTTCATTTCCAGTACAGTCAATTCAGAAAGGATGTTATTCTCCCCTCAGCTGTAATATTTTAAAAAATCGTTTTAATTTAGTGATAATTGCTTCAGACTAACTAATAAGTGTGCAAGTTTACATGGATCAGAGAATACTGTTAATATACTAAATTAATAAACTGTCTATATGCTTTGAGTTGTGTATAATATATATTTTACTTTTGTTTTCTTTAATGACTCTCTCAGAAAAGTTATGTCTCTGTGTTTTGCTAAGGTGGCACAATATTTACTCTCTTACAGTATACCTGTCTGTATGCGATCTATCCTGAGCCCTTCAATATGACTTCTGAATATTTCTGAATTCTGTTTATTGGTTGTAGATTTTTTCCCCTTCACATCTGTCTCTCTGACCTACAACAAATCTACTTCAATGTAAGGATTTCTATATGTTTTATTTTCATTTTGCTTCTTGTACTGGCTTACAGCCTTCCAAGAAATCTTTGAACCAGTAACAATGTGGAAGAGCATGCTAAATGCATTTAATACCATCAAGGAACTGAAACATAAATCAAATGAGGAAAGCCTGTACAGTACAGTCAGATTTTCAAGAGTGCTCTGAACTTCGTGACTCCTGTTATTAACAAGGGAAGCTACTGGGTTCTGAAAACCTGACTAGTGAAGTACTAGGATTCTAGAAAGTATTTAAGTGCCTAACTCCCATTGAAATTAAGAGGAGTTAGGCACCTAAATTCCACTGAGAATTTAGGGCCGAGGTACTAAACCTGTGTAGAGAATGAAAGTTTCTCTTCACTATGTATTTGGAGGTTTGAAATCTAGTTTCACTGCAAATTGGAATGAAAACTGAATATTTTTTTTCCATTAAAGGAAATTTTAAATAGATCAAAAGGCTTCATTTGGACAAAATCAAAACATTTAATTGATTTTGAGTTTAAATTTTGTAATATATTACAATAACAATTGAAACGAAAAGTTGTTTGAAGATGTAAAATCAGAACATTTTGTTCCATAAAATATCAAACCAGGATCTTTCAACAGCATAGGAATAATTTTACTGTTTTTTCTTCCAAAATGAAATTCTGGAGAAACTGACACTATTTTGTGAAGCATTATGATTTTGAAGGAACTGCATATTCTGATGGAATATGGATGAGTCTAAATTTCTCTGACCAGCATTACTATGTACCTAGTTGGGAGCTGCATTCTTTTGAAAATCTGGCTTGTCTCATACATACTATTCACATATCAGTTTTAGGGAAGGAAAAAACTGCATTTATAGGTGTTATTAATTATGCCTATTCCCCAAATATCCAAAATCCCCCAGTGATATCCGAGTTTGTTGGAATTTGCATAGCCCTTAGATCTGTGAGCTGTCACATGTGAAATATGAAAAAGCCTATGCAGATTGTTTATTTTAGAAAGCACATGGGATACATTATGCTCATGAAATATACCCCATACATGCCAGCAAAAGGGCATCTGAAGCCAATATTGGTCTCAGCAAAAAAAGAAAAGATAAAATCATGGTTAAAATAAGATTATTTTCAATGTAGTTCTACAGTCCATTCACAACTGTTCATTTAATAGAAGATTTCTTCCACATTAAGAATCTACATGATGCATCTGCTCCAGCACTGCAGCCTGCATAGTGAATAATCAGTCACGGCTTCTATAGCAACAGCAGCAACAGGAGGAGCTCATTGAAAAGATTGGTGGCGGCAGTACAGAAAAGAGTACATTCAAAGGCAGCTGGGCTGGAGCAAAATAGCTCATGCCATGAGCTCAGAGTCAGTCTTCAATGGTTAACAATAACCAAACTCAAGATCTGGCCGTCTACATTGTAGAACTCCACAAACAACACAACAGTTTCTAAGCAACCAGCCTGACCCAGCCCTGGAAACCTGGGCTAATACTTAAAAGCTTTTTGCCTGCCTCAGGCTCACTCAGCACTGCCTTTCAAAGGAAGCAGGTAAAGCCTTTTTCACTGGCCTACTGGCCCAGGCCTCTGAAAGCATGAGACTCCTTGGTAGCTCAGCCTGAGTGGGTTTTCTTAAACTGGAGGTGGAAAGTGTTAGGGCACACACCTCCAGTAGGGGACAGAAAAGGCCTGATAGCCCCCATGAGACCAGAGCGGCAAACCACAGCCAGTGGAAGCCGCGATCGGTCGAACCTGCAGACATGGCAGGTAAACAAACCAGCCGGGCCCGCCAAGGGTGCTTACCCTGGGGGACCACGTGCCAAGGTTGCTGATCTCTAATGTAGTGTGTTGGGTTAAAACCATGTTTGTCAAACCACCCCTTTAAATCCTTGAGAAGGGATGTATTAGACTGGTGTTTCTCAATGACCTGTCTCTGGCAGCCTCCTTGACGGTTCAAGAGATTTCCATGACACAGGTTAGGAAAGCAGCAAGCCAGCCCCTGGTATCAAAAAGTTTGAGAAATGCCATATTAGACAAACTCAAGGGCTTTCTAACCAATGGCAGTCCAGCTGCTGGTTACCACATTGATCCATTTTGCCATCCCAGACTGGAATTATTGCATCTGGGCTACTTATTCTGCCCAAATACCTCATAGCTGCTACCCCAACAAAGATTTAAATCTTAGCCTGCAGGTCATCTTAGCTTTTTTCTGGGAAGCTTGCAAATTGTTGCTCTTATTTCTTTTGCAAAGTCCCCAGCTCTCACTAGCCTTATAGTTCATTTTGGTCATCTCTGTTTTCTGCAACCACTTCCTTTATTTCCCCCTCCCCTACCATTTTGGTTCAGCCAGAATACCAACTCACCTAGAAAATGAATCTCATCAGTGTTACCCTTTTTGACCACAGGAGTTACCCAATATTTGAGATCTTTCAAGCTGTTTTCATTAGGGGGAAGAAATGATGGAATCAGCTATTTCTTTGGTGCAATCCTACTGTTTACAAAGAATGTACACAAAATCGAAGAGGAAACAAATGGCAGGAGACAGTTTCTTCGCTCACAGTTCCAAGCTTCTTTTTAGACAGAACTCTACCCCAAAGTTCTCTCTTAGCTTTTTCTCAGGGTCATACTACATGCCACCCTGAGCTTCCTTGCTGCTTTCTCTGTGTGCTTTTTCGTTTTAGATGCTTCTCTCTCTGTCACATGCACAGCTCCATCAAACAATACATAGCTCCCTACATTTGCATTCTGAAACCCTCAGATTGCACAGCTCAGCTCCTATCCCAGGCTTGTATGTGGTCTGTGTTTGGGGAGGTGGCTTCTGTCATTTCAACTATCTCTTCCATAAAGAAGCTGAATTGCTTTTTACTTTTATCCTGAATGAATGGCGGCGGTTGCACCCATCATCTTCAATGAGGTTTCATCAAACCCCCAGAATAACATCATCAAAAAGAAAATCATCAATGCAGCACTAAAGCTCATCTAACTGACCACCACCTGATCTCCAAGGGTGGAGGAATCTTCAGAGCTAGCATAAATGTTTTCATGTCCCCTTATTCACATCTCTGCAGCCAGCCATAACCATAGTATCTAAGCATTTGCATGGTACGCTAGATCTGCATATTAAAGTGCCTGGCAGACTTCATAGAGTTTTCTCTGTTCCATTTGCTGGCTATAGAAGCTCTGATTTGGGTTTGCATTCTGGTGATGGTGGGGAAGTTTTATCAAAGAGGAGCCTCGTTTGCAACATGAAAGAAAAAGTGGTCAGACTCTACACTTACCTGTTCCCTTTGGAGAGTTATCATAGAGCTGTCCCCCAGTCAATCCGTAATGCTTTATCTTCAGCTCTCATATTTTTGTGAGTTGTATTAACCCAGAGGGGCACAGCTGTTTGGGTGAGACCTGTATGGAACAGGAGCTGTTATTCATTATTGCTTGTATATATAATCTTCACAGTTACTGCCAACTGTAGAGCACTCCAATTGTAACTTTTCAAATGAGTCAACATTTGCAGAAGTGTTGCAGATCAAGGGGGTTGGCTATACAAGTAAGTCTGCAGAATATTTTCTCATGTTACCCCAGCATTAATCTTCTGCTATTAGCATTATTCATCCATATGAATATTACATTCTAACAAATAACAACACAATTAAAAATAAAAGGAAAGTATTTACCTAATGTCAACAGCTTAAAATATACAAACTCATTGCAATTCGCTCACAAGCTGACATGTATCTCTGTAACTCATCCTTTGTTTTTCTTCATGAATCATTCATACATCGCATCCAAACTCACGCTAAAAAGATCTTCTGGAAAAAAAACAACCACAACCGTGCGCTCCCTGTGCCTTTTTAAAATGAATTTGGGCCCTAAATTAACTTTTGACTGATAGCTTTGTGCGATAAAATGCTTCTCTGCAGAACAAAAACTGGAGTAGTCTGTAATTTAAATTGGCATATTGATGAGTTCTGTAGATGGATTTGATACACAGTGAACAAGAATGAAATTATGTATGCAAATATAGTATTGCAGGTGTTGCTGATGACGGTTTTGTTTTTTTTAAGTACGGCAGCAGAGTTTTAGATAACCTGTACTGTAGAGATATAGTCTTTGTAAGTTACTTTAAGTTACCTATGTGAAATCAGAAAAACTCAGTTGTCTAAGTGAGGCATTTCTGTGTAATGAAATGAGCTGTTGAAAGATGAACGAAGTGGTTGATGAAGGACACACTTGGATACACACATTCATTTTCAAAAAGCCTGATTTTTAGAAATATCTTCTCATGCTGAGCGCCTGAAATTTCCACTGGAATCTATGGAAGTTGCAAATGTTCAATATGTCTCAGGAGCAGGCTCTACATTCACTGACTCAGAAAGAATCACCACTCTCTGGGTGTGGAACATAGGAATACTAGTCTTCTTTGTTTGGGAAGTCACTGAAAAATGTAGAAATTCCTATATGGCACTGTTAGAAATAAAACAAAAACACATTAGTGCATCATATTTTCTGGTAAATTAGAACTGAGCAAAATTCCTCTACAAATTATCTCAATTTATGAATTCACATTGGCACAAAACCAGTCAGGAAAGTAGCTTCTAATGGTGCAAAGCCTCAGAGATTTTCTATGGACTCCAGATGTGGGAAGAAAAATTGAACAGAAGACTAAATTAATATTAACTTCTTTTCTTCCCTTCTCTGCCCCTTTTTCTTTCTTTTTTTTTTTTACTGAAAACTATTGTGATGAATATTATTGTGCTGTATATCTTGTGTGTTATTGTACTGTATATCTTGTCTTGATTTGTAGTGTGAGCCAGTGTTCACTAAAATCAGTCAGTTTCTCCATTCATTATAAGGCCAGAAGAGACCATTGCGATCATCTAACTTGACCTCCACAGGCATGAATTAATTTCTGTTTCAACTAGTTGACTTTAATAGGTTTTGGATCAGGCTCTTGCATGTACTCAATATTGTAATATGTGCTAACCATTTTATTCTATACCTGCATAAAGAAATTTAAGTAAAACCACTAAGAAAAGTCTTAACTGGATGTGTTATGCAAGCTTTGAAGGTGTTTACAAGATCAGTTGTGTAGATGTAGGAAATATCTTTATACAGGGAGAGGGACCTTTCTTTATTTTTAAAATGTGAGCTCTTGCTGTTTGAATTAATGCAAAATCCCCTGAAGCTCCATATTATAAATTCTATTAACCATGGCAGCATTTTTAAAAGAGTGAATTGCTGTTGAACAACAGCCTTACAGTGAACAAATTTATACAGATTTACCTTGGAACTCTGGCAAGCACTCTTGTTGTTATGACCTGTTGAAACATTGTCAACTATTCTTTTCCTCCTCTTTACAAATGTCAGGCCTGTCAGGCAGCTGAAACTTGTCCACTGATTGAAAGAAACAAATTGCTGACCTAAGCAGCATTTTTAGGTCTCGAACCAAGGCCTTTTCAATACAAATCTAACTTATTACAACATTTGTTGACTGACCACCAGGCTGGCCCGAGCATTAGTATCAGCTAGGAAATTAACGTTGACAGTGTTTATTCTGGGAACTGATTAATTAAATGCCTTTCCTGGCAGATCCATTAATATCAACACAGCACGGCATATATATTGACACAGTGAGAGAAATTGCTTTCAACAATAGAGTGCTGTTGACAAAACAGTATAACATTTGGACCATTAGCAACTGTACAGGAATCCATCTTCTCTGTCAATCTCATTTTAGCTGACAAAATGTTTATCAACAAGAAAAGGGAAAGGAGAAAGATAGTTTGAAATATGTATATGTGGATTATATGTAGGGAATAGGATAGTGAGAGCTGTGAGCCTCTCTGCACAGCAAGAGCTGTAAAAGAAAGGGGTAGTGGTGGGAAAAGAGAAAATAAATCACTGATAGTAAGCCTTCAGATAAATTTAATCCTGAAAATATAAAAGAGGAGTTAGAGAGAAAAGATTAAAACATTGAAAGAAGACTAAAATCCTCAAACTCAGTCAGACAGAAGCCTATTCTAGGAGATAGAATGATGGGATATGCAGCAGGGGCTGTTGTCAGAGTTTTGCTTCTTTCCTGTAACCAGCTGCTGGTAGAAGGTTTCATTACCCACAGCATGGACTGGCATTCAGATAACTTTACCTAAAACTTTGTAAGTGAGTGTATTTATATATCACCAACACACATGATAAACACATGCTCATGTAGTCAGATCCTTCACTGATGTGGATGGAGCTATGCCAGTTTAAGACATCAGAGAATGTGATGCTTTATTAGCAACCAGTTAAGGGTTACTTCAGTGAAAAACCCACCCATACAAACCCTTGAATGCAGGTGTTAGACTGCACTCCTGGTCAGACATTAAAACAGGGGATTGGACATGGGACTTCTGATCTAAAAGCATGAGTCTTACAGCCCAAGATAGAAGACCTCCGTTACTCAAGACTATTTAAGGCTTATCAGCTTCCTTATGTGACCCAGCCACCACTAGAGAGGGACAGAGCACCACACTGAGTAGGCACTGGATACTTTGGAAAATGACCAAGTAAGATACCTTCACTCACATCCCATAATGTCCTTTCCTTACATTCACCACTCCTCCTGTCAGAATCCACCCCACTGCCAAGCAGACACACAGTACACATAACATTAGTATAACTGCAAGCTTTAACTCAACAAAAATAATATAATATCCACGTAGTGTTCCCACCTGTCTGCTCTTTAAATTCAAGTTGGAATTGAGAGTCTGCAGTGAAAGTTACAGGAAGGTGACATGAATCTCTGGTTTTGGTGGATGGCTGGAGTCTGTCAGTGACAGAGGTTATTAAGGGCATACACTAGAACAAGAATGGAGCTATTAATCTGCAAGTCTGACTACATTTTGCAGGTCTACTTAGTTCCTTGTTCCCACTATCTCACCTGTGTCCTTGCATGGGGCCTCATCCACATTTGTTGATCTCTTGTTGCTCTATCCATGGGAGAACCTTACCTCAGGAGGTAATATACGGTTTAGCATGTATAATGGTGACAGAAGCTGGCCCACAGAGTGTTAATATTCCCCTCAAACTGCAGTGTGTGTAAGTTAAGGTGTCTATTAAAATGGCTGATGTAAGAGAGAAAAGGCCAGTACTTTAGCTCTGCTCTGTGAGGTATAGACCGAGGGCTCCACATGCTGCCCCTGCCCCAAGCTAGTATACTGGAAGGATACCAAGCTGGCCAGTTATGAGAATTTCTAGGAAGCATAGAACTTGCTAACTCTCCCTCCCAGCTGCAGCATAGGTGATGTGCTGGAGGTGTGGGCAGGAGAAAACAGGCATGGCTGGCTGATCACTGCACTCTGGTATTCCCTGGCTGGTGTGCTGTCTGCTTGGGGCAAATTAAGAGTACCCAGGAGCCTGTTTTAAGCTATACCAAAGGCATTATATAATTGACCCCATGAACAGATTCTTGCAAACTGCTTTTTTACTATTCTCTAGCAAAGCAACACCTAGCTCTTACTGGACACACCTCAGGATTGAGCCTAGAATCTTCAGCCATGGGAAACAACCAGACAAGGATGACAAGGGTCTGGTAACAACTAGGTGATGTGAAAATATGATTTCATATTATGACAACTGTATAGAAGAAATTAAATTAACATATCAATAGTGCTTTCTGCCATCATGCTATGTGACTACTTTTTGAAGTGTGTGGAACATGAAGATACAAGATAACGGGTCTGATGCTCAGCTGGTCTAAATGGTGTAACGCTATTGACTTCAATGGAGCTATGCTGATTTACACTGACGATTCACCCAAAAACGTTTTAACAGGGGGCCTTTAATCACCGGAGTCTGAATTTCTTTAAGTATATTCAAATAGATTCTGATTTTATTTATTAGTTTAATATTCTTTGTTTGAATACAAGTACAATATGTTCACTCGAGAATTCAAATGCTACGTGCCTGAAATTCACGTTTTAAATACCATCCTTGGATAGAATAAATAAAATCATGCATTTTTTCCCTTTTAATTTTTTTTTTCTGGATCCCACTTTTTAAAAGAAGCCTCTTGAATAATTCATGAGTGGAGATGCGCCATGAGTTATTTCCAGGCTTTTTATTTACACTGTGTGTACCTATTTGCCACAGAGATGTCAACAATAAGTTGAGGTTTTACTTTAATTTTCAGATAATAAAAAGGAGAAACTCAGAGTTCCTTCCCATTATGAACCCGCTTCAGCAATTTTATGTCATTGAAAGTACTCACCTTTTTCTATTTCCTTCTAATGTCACTATGGAAGTCAGTTAGGCTTCTACCACAGTAACAGTATGCCTGTAATTCACATAAACAGTTCAGGGGAGTTGAACAAAACCTGTAGAATGGAAAAAAATCTTGAACTATTTATTTTTTGACAAACCTCTACTATGCAAAAGTTAGGAAACCTGGAGGAACATATAACAGATAGGATCGATAAGAGGGTCTAGAGCTTGGCAATGGTTCAATGTGCTCCAGGTGCTGTTGACTTATGTGTGTTTCTGAGAAATGTGGCATATTTATTGGAATTCCATATTTATGTTTATAATCACTAAACCATCTTAAAGCTATATAATATTTGAAATGCTATTTTTCACCAACTGAATGGCCGAAACTTTGAGGTACTGAGAGTGTCCTGTGAGTTGCTGAACCCTGTCAAAAGCTCAAGGAATCAACAGGAGATAAAGGTGCTCCACACCTAGTAGGACTGCCAGGACAAAAAACATGGCCTCTGACTTTTGGATTAGGGTTGCCAGGTGTCTGATTTTCAGCAGGGCTAAAGCAGGCTCCCTTCCTGCCGTGTTTCCATGTGGCTCCCAGAAGCAGCAACATATTCCCCCTACTGGCTCCTATGCATAGAAGGAAACAGGGGGCTCCACGTGCTGCCCCTGTCCCATGCACTGGCTCTGTAACTCCCATTGACTGGGAACCATGGCCAATGGGATCTGCGGGGGCTGCACCCATGGACAGGGCAGCATGCAGAGCTGCACCTCCATCTAAGAGCCAGAAGGGAGACATGCCGCTGCCTCACCCCCACACACGCCAACCCCCTGTCTCTGCCCAGAGTCCTCTCCCATATTCTAAACCCCTCAGCTCCACCCTGGAACCACTCCCTGTACCCCAAAGCCTTCATCCCAAGACCCACACTCCAGAGCCCACATTTCCAGCCAGTGCCCTCACCCCCTCCTGAATTCCAACCCACTGCCTCATCTCAGACCCCCATCCTGCACCCTGAACTCCTCATTTCTGGCCCCACCCCAGAGCCCCCAGGTGGAGCCCTCGTCACCCCCTCGTCTCAGCCCATTGAAAAAGTGAGCAAGTGACGGGGGGGGGGGTGAAGTGAGCAAGGGGCAGGGCCTTGGATTAGGGGTGTGGCCTCAGATGGGGGGACTGAGCAGGAGGAGGGGCAAGGGTGTTTGGTTTTCTGTGAATAGAAAGTTGGCATCTCTATTTTGGATGTGTGATTTTTTTTTCTTTTTCACTGACCTACTTGGGACCATTTCTCTTGATTCTCAGCTGCATTAGTGGGTATCTGGAAATGCTCCTCTGAAAATCAGAGTCTAGAAGTCTCAGTGGCACACAGGAATTGAGGTCCTGGTTAATAACTTTGGCCTCGTTAAATATTTTTCATATGCAGAGAGTCTAATAGTATTTATTAAGGACTAAACTTTAAATTGTTCTAAGGTTTGATTCAGATAATCAGACAAAAACTCCTGGTCTGAAACACTGGATTGAAATCTTATGAAAACAGGTTTTCCTACAAGATTTCCATTGCTTCCTGCTTCCTATTTCAGAAAAGAAATATTCAGAGAAGTCTATCTCATGAAGAAGAGCTAGCTCTGCATAATTCAGAAGGTTGGCTCTCTCCCCAACAGAAGTTGGTCCAGTAAAAGATATTATCTCACCCACCTTGTCTCTCCAATATCCTGGGACCAACAGGACCATAACACCACATTCCTATGTCCTTAATGGAACCAGAAAATAGGTGCTCAGAAATTTAACTTTAATTATCATGAGTATTTCCTCTAAACAAATAACTGATTTTTTTTTCAGTTGAAGGTTCAACAAATATACATTCTGAGTTTTAGGTGAAGAGCAAGGGATCATTCTTTTATCTGAGCTACCTGACCAATTCCTAATAGCGCTATACTTTCAACAGATACTTTGGAAACTTTTAAAACAACTTTTGCAGATATAGAATTTAAAGTGATCTCTCAACAATGCAGTAGGAAGCAATAATCAGATTCCTAGAGTTTCATTCTCAGTTTAGTCCTCATCACAACATGATATCACAGAAATGAAAAATGGATTTTTCAGCACAATCAAAATGATAATTTTTTCTATATCCAACCTAAAAATTTGATTCTATTTCCCTCCAGCCTAAGTCTGCTGCATATACAAGAAATACTATAGCTATTTCTCTGACCCTTGTTAGTGAAAAAACACATTAAGCAAAGATAGAAATTGTTCCTGCATTTTCAAAATTGTTTATTAATACAAACAACTCAACATTTATAATGTCTATTGCTCTTTTTCTGTTATACTAGGAGATTGTTTTCATATATCTAGTTTCTAATTTAGTATATTTATTCAAAAGTCTAATTAAGGTCTTTTGTAATATTACATATACTTTTTAAACTAAAAATATGTTTAATATTAAAATATGTCTTAATAGGTATATTCCATATGGTTGCAGAGATACCACTCATTGATGGTACTCATTGAGATACACTCACAGTATAGGACCAGAATAGAACAGAAAGGAACTAAATCCTTTTCTCATTGACATCAGTGGCAAAAAATCTCATCATTCTCAATAGGATCAGGAACATGCCTTAAATAAAGAGTGTATGTCGGTTTCATATAAATGTATAGACCATGTTATGTTAAATATAAAAAGAAATTAGGTCAAATTCATCCCTGGTGTAACTCCTTTGAATTATAGTATCAGTGATAGCCCATAGTTTCTAGCCTAGAGCCCATAAATTTTGGATGACAGTTTTTATTTCCAACCATATACAGGCTAGAGAAATTGTGTTGCCTTTTATTGAATGTATTGATCAATACCAGCTGCTTCTCTTTATCCAGAGCTTTAAATATTGTGTGGTGTTATGAGTTTCCCAGGGCCTAATTCATCAAAATAAAGTTAACCTATTTTTTCTGCCAGTTGTCACACACTTGACACTTTTTCATGATTACTGTACCATCTTTCATTACGTGCACTGAACTTTTTCCTCTTGCATACATACCTTTATTGTTAATCTTTATCTGTTACAGAGCAGAAGTATGATAGGCAATATGTACAAGACAGAGGGAGGAATGATCGCTGCCTTAGAGAATAGAAAGACAAAATAATTCCAAAAGGGGCAGGAGAAGTTTTAAGGGACCACAAAAAACCACACAAACCCCTTATATCCTCCTCCAACAAAACTGAGCGTGGGAGAAGGGAACAGAGAGGCAGGAGGAGCAAGAGCAGTATATGGGAGAAAAAGTGAGAGGAGAGAAATAGGAAATAGGTTAACCATGCGGATTTTTAAAAGTGATTAAAATCCAAGGATGTGGAGTGAGAAGAAGCGGAGAGCGGCAAATGAAAAGGGGAATGACAGCCTAAGAGAGAGGATTATTTGAGATCCAACATTTTGAATGCTTTGGGATAGGGTGAGCTGGAGAGGAAGTAGGGAGACAAGAAAAGGGGAGATTACAGCGAGAAGGGAGGAAATGATCTGTCAGTTATTTCCTGGACCTTCTTCAAATGATTTTAAATAAAATTAGTTTTCATAGCTTCAGTTTAGTTCTCAAATAAACCAACCAACCTATTAAAGAAACTTAGGCAGTTTTCAAAATGGACATTGTGCAGAAGTTCAAACACCCACAAGAAAGTAGTAACTGATGTACTGATATGTTACATGCATATTTATTTGTTTGACCCCAAACTGCATAATTGCCATGGTTACCCTGTGTCACATGCTCTTTCCAAGACAGAATTCTTGTGCCTGCAACAAATAAGAATCCATGTGATTGGTTATAAATGTCACAGAAATGTAAGGAAAGAAGTGTAAGTTGCTGCAAATTGTTGTACTGTGGAAATAATTCAATGGTCATTTAAATAAAAGACTTCCAGTTCTGCCAGAAATAATATCCAGCCTCTCTTCTTTGCATATAATAATCTTAATGCTTTTCAAGCACAGCATCTCTTACAATAAAAAAAACATACAAATAGAGAACTTAATCTGCATAGACAAAACTTTTTTTTAATCAGGAGATTGTTTAGTTGGTTTTTACTTTAATTCTATTATATTCCAAAAAGAGAAAATGGTGGTTTGAGGGGTTTGGTCTTTACCAAAATCTGAAATATGATTCTTTATACTGATCTATTAATTAACATTTATTTAAGACATTAGTAGCATGGATACCATAATCAACTGTTTCAATTTCTTGAAGCAATTTGTCACTTTACAGCAAATCATTCCTAAGACATGTACAAGTGGCTAAAGGTTTTTATAACCTCATTAGCTACTGGACAAAGTAGTCCAATTTTTGTCTTCATGGATTAAGTCAGGTGCTGATTTCCCTTGAGTAATGGCTCCCTCCCCCTTTTTCCTGATTTGATACCAGCCTGGAAGAAATTTCCATATTTTGTTATGTGTTTTGCCAAGCAGAATCTGCACTGGGCACATGCCTGACTGATGCAGTCATGGACCTGCTAAAATGAATACATTTAAAGATGAAAATGAGTTATTTAAATAAGGTTCAGCAACAATTGAGAATCAAATGTGGAAGGAGAGCTGATTGTAGCAATGTTTTGAAGAGAGAAGAGCACCATTTGAGACTATATAAGGTTTTTAGTGGGGGGAAAAAACAACCTTACAAATGTGAAAATAATTGCTTAGTAATTAAAGTTTAAAAAGGAATTTGAAAACAAGCTGTTCTGTGGAAATAAAGCACACATTTTTAACAGTGAGAGTAATTAACCATTGGAACAACTAACCAACAGTTGTAGCTGATTCTTCATTACTGCCAACTTTTACATCAAGACTGAATATTTTCTGAAAGATATCCTCTACTTGAAACAGGAGTTAATACAGGGAATTCCTATGGCCTGTATTATATAGGAAGTCAGACTGGGTGATCAGAATTCCCCCTTCTGCCCTATAATCTATGAACCTCTGTATAGATTGGATTTATAATCCCACCTTCCATCAATCCATTTTAAAAGTATGAACAAATAAATGTCTATCAATCACGTAGCTGCGGCCAACCCTCTGGAGGGCTTTCAATATCAGAGAAACAAACTGGACTTTATATTCAGTGGGGAGCCATTTCATAGAGTGGAGCATCAGGGTTGTGCATTTATGATGACTTGTGTCCTAAACAGACAGACTTTTGAGTTTTATGCCAGGCAGAGCTTTTTCAGGGTGTGGGACTTCATTCTAGTTATAATAATCAAGTCATGTGGTGAATGTGTGAGTAATTGTGATCAGGTCTGCATTTGATATGATAGGGTACAATCTTCCAGCTAGATGCAAATGGTTATTGTTGTCACCTATTGTTGCCAATCTATTTGGGTACCCAGGAGTGAAGAGAAGAGAAGACCAATACAACACTGCAGACACATTTAACAACCTGAGAATAGATGCCCCTGAGATGAGTTAAATAGGGAATGTTTCAAAGGACTCAAGTTATCTGAGGCACCTTCCTCTTCCTAACAGCTTCACTTCACTCTTGTCAAGATTCAGACTTAGTCTGTTGCTCTTCATCAAGCATCGAGTAAGCCAGAAGATGCCACAGTTTATGTTTTTGAGATGTAGAGACCAGGTATTATCTGAATAGTTAACTGACATTGTCAGCCCAGCTCTCACTGTGGCTTCATATAGATTTTGAATTATGTAAGCCTGTGGATTTGCACAAGTGAAGACTTTGAAGGAAGAGGGAAAATTGACAATAATGATCCTCTTCCAGATTTTCTGTTCACCCCTGCTCTCCTTGGAGTCAGGGCATGAGTGTTGTGTATCAAATGGAAGAGAGCACTCTCTAATAAAATGAATACAGATATATTTCCCTTCCCTGTAAATAGATCATCCATCCACCAGAATAGCACAGTGCTGTCTCTGTACCTTCCCATGACATAAAGCCTGGCTGAAAAGAATACAGCAGCAAGTAGGTAGTATTGGACATTGTCTTTTGCTATGAAAGGAGGCTGGGCATAGAACAGCAGTTTGTGAGGTTGATAGCATCAATCAGAGTTATATTTAGTGCAATTTCTCACTAATTCTTCCGCTCATTGGTCTCTTGGTTGAGTAAAGTTTTCTATCAGTAAGCTTTGCAATCTGGAAGGGTCCAAGACTTCTTGAAGGAGGTGGATGATATAAGATTTTTTTTCTAGTTGTTCAATGGAAAGAGTTTTTATTTGCCCTAGATTAGGAAGTGGTCTGAACGGGATGGTATCCTTGCTTTAAACCAACTTGAGCTTTGGAGGCCTAGCAGGCCTGGTGCTCTTTCCTGCAGCCCAAAGTGCAGTAGCCCTGTATGTTCAAAAAGTGCCACACAGTTTGCAGCTACTCATCTGCTTCAAATATATATTTGAAAAATTATTCAGACAAAGCCAAATACTAGAATTTCAATTAGAATTTAATTGAATACTTATTTGAAACTAGATTCTTATACATTCCTAGTAACAATAATATTTCTTATCTCACTGAGGAGGGTGGAGTTTAATTCACTGAGTGTTATTGGATACTCAGAAGAAAGTTGATGTATAATGTCATAGTAATGATAACTATAGAGAATGCCAGCACAAAAGTCAGGGGTGAAAGTAACTGAAAGGACTCACGATACTCTGGAATCCTGAGGAGAGGGCGGGGCCTCAACTGTAAGAAGCGTGGCCTCTACCAGCAGATGCGGGGCCTTTAAATCCCCAGGCCTGGGGCTGTGATAGCAGCCTAGATTCCTGGGTCCTTTAAATCATCCCTGGAGCTACCCAGCTACAGAGGCAGCTGGGAGCTCCAGGGCTCAGGGATGATTTAAAGGGCCCAAGGCTCCCAGTCACCACTACCCCAGCAGAGCCCTGGGCATTTTAAATCACCATCGGAGCCCTGGGGCCCCGAATAAGCCCTGAATAAGGAGCAGCCAGGGCTGGATTACCCAATAGGCAGATTAAGCACATGCTTAGGGCACCAGCAAAGCAGGGGGAACCAAAAATAATGAGATTTTTGTTTGAAAAAATTAGATATTTGATATTTCAAAAAAAGCATTAAAGTAGTAATCATGGGAAAAATCAGAACTTTGTTAGACTTCCTTACACTCCACTACACACTCTTCCTCCACTTTTGCGTTCTCTTTTTATTACTTATCTCCACCTAAACCAGGGGGGCATCCTACAAACGTAGATCAAAATAATGTGAGGGAATCAGATCACTGTCATGTAGCTAGTCAGGAGGGGAGTCGGAAAAGACCACTTACACACTTTGAGGAATGATTTCAAAAGATTTGAAGACATATCAAAAGATATCTTGCCTGATACTAACTACAAAGAAGTCCCACAAGTAAATCAGGAAAAAAACAAGCAAATGATAGCAGTGCAACAGAAACAGCATTGAATCCTAGAGACAAATTTTGCATATCTACTTACTACTCTATAATTGACACACTTGAGCTCATATGAAGAGGAGAGGTGAAGTGTACAAAGAAGTATCAAGTAGATTTTCTTTTTTAAATGTTATGGACTTATCTGACAAACAATATTCACAAGGTTCCCAAAAGCTAGTTGACTCATACCCTGTTGACTTGAACATGAATCTCTGTGGAGAAGAATGGCAGTTCCATTGTTATACATGCACAAAGTTTAATGAAACAGGAAAAATGAAATTCAGTCACATTGGTCTTCATGACACAATATTGAAAGATGGGATACAATGTGTATTTCCAAATGTAGAGATCACTTTCCCTATTGGGTATCACTTTTCACTTTCCCTATTGTGTATGGAAGTGAACATGCTTCGTTGAGTGAACATGCTTCGTTGATACTTCGATGAACTTATCCAAAATTTTGCAATCAGAAAATCTAGAAAGAAGCTATTTTAATTTCAGCATACATGTAAGTTTTGTGTCATTTCGAAAAATAAAATTTTATTTTACGGTATAGTTTTGTTTTATTTTGAATTACATGAGGGGGCACCATAATCTTTTCAGTGCTTAGGGCCTCTAAAGTTCTTAATCTGGCCCTGGGAGCAGCATGTAGTTGGTGTGGCTTGAGGATGCAGATGACATTGTGGATCTCAAAAGCTGGTTCACAGATCTCATTTGCTGTAGGAGAAAGGAGCCTGCAACAGCCTTCAACCTACACACCTTCCCACTTTGTGTGAGTTGGGGGCAGGGAGGAGTGCAGAGTCAACTTTTTACCTACTCACACTCCCTGCTCATCTGCACAGGATGGAGAATAATGTCCCCTGACAGCTTCTCAGCAAACTAAAGTTCAAATAGTCTATCCAGGGCAGCAATATGATTTCTCACCTCCTTACTCTCTTGTGAGGCTCTATAGCCAGGGTCACAATCTGGCCCTTTATATATTTATGGTAGAAATAGGCTTATAAGCAGTTCTTTGCCTGGAAGTCTGAGAAATGCTATTTTGGAAAGGATTCCACCTGATCAATTAACTTTTCTTTTTCCTCCCTACACAGAAATCTGATTTATAAATAATGTTCTCCTTGCAGGAAATTTTCTTTCTGGAGATAGCCACGCATATTGTTAACTTTTTGGGGGCAGAGCATACAGTGGGATTCTAAGTTTTGCTAGTGAATAAAAGTTGATTGGGGTTTTTCAGATGCATCACATCTCTAGCTGAAATCAGCGCAGTAGTTATTGAAACAGTGATTGCTGTGACTACCTAAAGAACATGACTCCACAGGGGTCCTCTAAAAGCTGTAATAGAAATTAAAATTTTATACAACTCTTAATAAAATATAAATCTATAAATTTTACATTTTTAAACCTAACTTTAATAGCTCTATTTCCCCTCCCACTTCTTCAAATGAACCGATCTCAAGCATTCAACTCATTTTTTTTAAGTCTATGGACTGGAATGAAAATATAAAATATACCTTCCTTAAATCAAAATGGATACTTTTACTGTAGTTTCACCATGCCTAAGTCCTTAGTGATATGAGTGTAATTTTCCCCACACAATATCCATTGCTAGCAATAAACGTGGAGGGCCAGATTTCAGTGCTGTTTCTCACGTTGAAAGGTGCCTTACTCAAGTGGCTCTCAGTCTTTCCAGAGTACTATACCTCTTTCAGGAGTCTGATTTGTCTTGCATGCCTCCAAGTTTCACCTCACTTAAAAACTACTTGTTTTTAAAACAACTTGTTTTAAAAATCACTAGGAAAATCAGCACAAACTAAAATTTCATAAGACAATGACTTGCTTATACTGCTCTGTGATTTACTCACTAAAACAGGCTCATCGAGCCCACCAGGGTAAGCCCTCTGGTGGACCGGGCCAGTTTGTTTACCTGCTGAGCCTGCAGGTTCAGCCAATCGTGGCTCCCGCTGGCTGCGGTTCACTGCTCCAGGCCAATGGAAGCTGCAGGAAGCGATGTGCAGCACATTTCTTGGCCTGTCAATCAATTGGAATATAAATATTGTACTTACATTTTAGTGCAGGGATCAGTGACCTTTGGCACGAGACCTGTCAGGGTAAGCCCCCTGCAGGTTCAGCCGATTGCAGCTCCCACTGGCCGCAGTTCGTTGTCCTAGGCCAATGGGGGCTGCGGGAAACGGCACAGGCCAAGAGATGTGCTGCGCATCACTTCCTGCAGCTTCCATTGGCCTGGAGCAGTGAACCACAGCCAGCGGGAGCCGCGATTGGCTGAACCTGCAGGCTCAGCAGGTAAACAAACTGGCCTGGCCCACCAGAGGGCTTACCCTGGTGGACTCGATGAGCCTGTTTTAGTGAGTAAATCACAGAGCAGTATAAGCAAGTCATTGTCTTATGAAATTTTAGTTTGTGCTGATTTTCCTAGTGCTTTTTATGTAGCCTGTTATAAAACTAGGCAAATAGCTAGACGTACAAGTCGATGTGCACCCTGGAAGACCTGTGTGTACCTGCGGGGATACATGTGCCCCTGGTTGAGAACCATTGCCTTACTCCATGAGTGGCCCTATTGAACTAAATGGAGTTTTACTGCAGAGCACCTTACTCCACAAACTCAGAGTGAGAAGTTTTGTCTGCTCGGCACGGACATTAGCCATGACCCCATCACACAGTCTGAAAAATAGGTGTTTGTTTCACCCTTACTCAAACTTTCTCTTCATCACGCTGTCCTTCTGTTAGCTCTAGTGCCTAGCAAATAAATGACAACAAATTCAGCAAACTTAGCTCCTTTTCTGTACATAGAATATTTGTGATCAGAACTCAGTTTCCTCCACTGGATCACTTATTTGAACTTGTTCACAGAAAATGTTTCAAAATATTTTTATGCTATGATGAGTAATGGAAATTTGAAGTTCGAGCTGGGTTACTTACCCTACCAAACCAATCATAAGTATGTCTATACTGTAAGTGAAAGGTGTGATTGTAGCACAGGTAGGCATACCCGTGCTAACTTTAGCCTAGCTAGAATGGATAACAATAATAGTATAGATATGGTGGTATGGGCTAACAACCCATATATGTATAGAGGGTCTCTGAAGGGCTTGCACTTTTGTTGCTATCCTGTGCTGAAGCGTGCGCCACAATAGCTACGCTGCTATTGTTCCCCATGCTAACTGGATTACATGCCTGTAATCATAACTTTGTTTGCAGCGTAGACATACCATTAGATGGCGGTGTTCCTGTTCCATGAGTGGGTAAATGTGAAGACTCTTTGGCGGGAACTGTAAGTCACACAAAGTTAAGATTCCACATTTATCTGAGCAGTTTTGAAATATTTGCTATTTACAGTCCTTGTGCCCATAACTGGTTACTCCTTAATGAAAACTGAATTAAAAAGGGAAGGGAACATGGCAGCAGCATTAGTAAGAGGAGTTGGATGGGACCAAAGATAGCTGCTCAGCTGGCATATGTTGAGTAGCTGCAATTCTACTGATCCTGCAGAGATACAGCAAAAAGAAAGTGCATGCTGCTATTTTTTCTGTGTGTGCATGCAAATATGTTGCAGGAAGTAAAACCAGCCAATGAGGGTGACGGGAAGATGAGTCTTAGGAGTTAATCAGTCCCTGGGAATTGGCACAGATCAAATGGCTTTAAATGAGTTCAAAGAACAGAAAAATTTTATTCCTATTCTATTTAAATGGAGGATCAAAACTGTTTGCATGGCATCTCACTAGCTGTTCACAATTCACAACATGGTGTTGAGCCATGCTGTTGAGTTTTATTAAGCAGAGTCTGTGTGCAATCTGAGAGATGACCACATTTCCCAGATGGGTAAAGTGATTTTCATTTATGTAGAGTTTGTGAGGTTTATAAAACAATTTGGGATTGTTCAGGATGAGCGACAACAGGTAAAGTATTATTATTTATTCACAGATTACAAGTGAAAATTGCTGGGGATTTTGAGTACATTATTCCCATTATTCACTTCAGGCTGCTTCCTTGATATATTATTATGCTAAATGATTTAATCTTCATTTTATAAAGATTTTTTTTTCATGTTTCATGCAATACTTATTTTTCAAGCAAATGATGAAGTTAAATTATACAATATATTCCCACGAGTCTCTGATAATTGGGCTGATTGCTTAACTGGCACTTTTCTGTTTCCACTAGGGTGTGCTAACTAATTAAAACAATCCTTTGTACTCCGATACACTACCTAATAATCAATTGCTCTTACTCCAACTGATCCACTATAATGAACATAAATCTCCATTCTCATATTTCATCATTTTGCTCCTTGCAGCTGAGTACCATTTCACTGCAAACTGTAGTTCCAGCATCAGTCATGCTAAGCTGTATGTCAGTTGCACTCCTTTGAAGATGACCAAATGTTTGTGGTGTAAGCAGGGTGACTCTGCTGAAGTTAGTTTAGTTGCACTGCTTAGGTCACCTTAAGTTTGGATTGCTGCATAGCTCTTTGTGGCGGGGACCATCTTTTTGTTCGGTATTTGTACAGAGCCTAGCACAGTAGTAGCACCGCCCAGGACTCCTAGATGCTATGGTAATGTAAATATTAATACCACAAGAGCTGTCCAGACAGATGAATAAATATCAAATACTCTTTCATGCCCCACAAACTAAATGTACAGAGAGCACTCTCATGTTTCTCTGAATGAAACGAAAGAATTAGCTGCCTCGATGGCAGTACCTTCATGCCCTCTGTGGAGGGCTCTTGCAGAGCAAGAACTCATTGCAGGGAGGAAGCTGCAGGAGGACAAGCTTGGGAAACAAAAAGTGGGGTACATGCAGGGGATGGCATGTGTCATCTTCTGAGTAAAGGCTCCCTGGTAATAATCTCCTGTAAAGGGACTTCCCAAACAGCTGCCAGATGGGTATATTCTGGCAGCATGGCTCCATTGGAGCAGCACTGCTGGAAAGCAGGGTAGCCAAATGGGGCACAGAACAAGGGCAAAGTTACAAAAAAAATCCTTCACAGGTGACTCTGGTCTCCTTCTTAGGCTCCGGAATTTGTACCAATCTGGGAACATCCTAGTATTTGGTGATAGATTCCACTGGTGGACAGGCCAAATCCCACACTGCATCATCAGTGAGAAATAACCATGAAGCCAAATGAAGAAATATTTGCTCAGGTTCAGCTCCAGCTGTGGAAGAGAACAATCAGGCCTTTCATAGGAGAGAGGTACAAAACATCAGCATCAAACCACCTAACTGTGTGATTCAAGGTCTCTCCCAAACATGAAGCGCAGATCATGTTATTCAAAAGCTCTGCTTAGTTTCTGAGGGAAACTGAGCTGAGTTTCAAGTGAATCCAGGCCAGTTTATGGTTGTGCATTGACATTATGCTAAATTAATGGTTTCACCTGGTTCAAGCATGAAAGTGAGTGAAACAACATCACTTTCAGATTTTGTATGCATCTAAATGTATAGGGTGTGCAACCCTATGAAGAGAAATTAAGGATACTATTCACATAATCTCTGGAAAAATAAAACCAGAGTTCCACACAGACATGGTAATGAACATACCTGATAAAGTTGGTGGGTTGGTATTATTATGCTTATTTTATTTCAAACAGATGGTTTAAAGATAATAGAACTGAAGTACAAAGATGTTAAAGTGGCTTGACCAAGGTCAAATTGGGATTCTGGCTCATAGTCTTTTGCACTAAACACTATACAAAGCTTCCACAAATCTCTGGCTATTTATGATTTTGATTTTTTTCTTACTTTCCTGTTGGAAAAAGGATGAGAAATTCAGTTAATTAAATCTCTTAGAATCTGTTCCAAATCTATTTTGCGAGCTAACTTATAAAGTTATTACATAAACTCCTAATTGCTGAAAAGAGTCAGAGCTTCAATTTAAAAGGGAATATGTGAAACCTGGCAAAAGGCAAAGCTTTATTACTTTGAAAATATCTTGGATTTCTCCCAATTAATGCTGGGAGCAGAAGACCTGCCAAACTCATTAATTACCTTTAATACCCTATCCACTAGTGTAATGAATTTAATTCTTTTCCCCCAGAAGTAGCATGTAGCCACATCCAAATAAATTACACTGGATATCGATCCACTGAGCAGGGTATCTGAGCAGTATTGCTGGGAGTTTACATCAATATATGCTGCTTATGATTCTATTGCTAGAGCAAATAGCACTGGAGACAAAAGACTTCTGTCTGCTAGCACAGGAAACTGAAAATAGGAGTGAGAGAAATACATTACTCCAGATCATAGTAGGGAGATTAGGACATAAAACCTAAATCCAAAACTGAATTCTTGTACTCTCCCAAATAAATGCTCCCATTCACTGGGATTCAGAGCTTTTTTTTTTCAGTATTTACGGTGACATTCCTCTTCTTATAATATACAGAAGTTTGAAGAGCCTCCTCAGATTAGGTGCAGCACATATTATATATCTCTCTCTCTCTATATAGCTATTTAGGAGATTTTCTTGGCAGGACTGATTTCAATATATCACATTTGTAAATAATTTTCGATATTTACAAACATTTTTCATCAGTGCCATCTGATGGTATAAACCATAATAAAGAAAATTTTATTATGTACAAGTATCTCTTGCATCTCTGCCAAATTTAAACGCTCAGATAGAATATTTGTTTCAATCAGACATTGATCAGTACATTTAATAACATTTCTCACTAGAGTTTTACAAAATAAATCAATTGATTATCAGGGAAACTCTGTTCCCTTCATGAATCAGTTTAATTGGCAGGGTTAATTCTATTTTCATATTAACATCTTTCCTCTATCACTCTCTTGTCATCCAAGCTTCAGACTACTAAAACCAGATCCTTTCATGAAAACCCCACAAGAAAGATGCTTTTTTGAATATAGTTGTCACCAATCTGAGTTCTAGAAATCCAGCTAATTCCTTTGTGACTGTGCTATTTCCAAATTCATAGAAAGATATGATTTTCACTTTATCCTCCTTTCTAATGAGTCAGGATATTAGCTCTCCATTTCATGCAGCCTACATCTGCCTAAGAAGTAATTGATTTGTTGATTTAGTGGCCAGTATGTTGTATTCCAATTTAGTAGCAGTAATGCTGGAGGCAAGAACAGGAGCTTGGGAATTTATATATTGCATTTCTAATTGTTCTAATTCTGAGTCTCACTAGGGTAACTTATTTTAATAGTCTCCTCTTACTTTCACAGAATGAGCATTGTGTAACCAGGACTTATGATGCTGAAGGATCTTGCACAGGATATAGTCATATGAGGCTGAAATTGATCTAATACAAATTCTATTATATTACACCTGAGTAAATCATGAACTTGTGGTCTCATAGTAAACAGGCATCCATTCTCTCTCTCTCTCTCTCTCTTTTTTTTTTTTTTTTTTTCCCTACCAATCAGGCTTATTCACATGAAGCCCTTAGTAACTCAGTGGACTACTCTCATTGTCCTGAAAGGGACTACTCAGAGGAGCAAAAATTCCCAGTATAACTAGATAATGGAGGAATGGGCCCTGAATGAACAGCTGGCTTAATAAATCAAAACATTTCATATATATACCTAACTTTACACATGAGCAATTCCACCAACTACTATGCAGCTACTTACATAAGTTAAGTACATACTATAGTGATTTGCAGATCTGGATCAGAAAGATCTGACAACTATTTTGCCAGTTTATACTGTGTGAGTGACTTTATGTAGAACATAAGAAGGGCAATTAAACAATTCTCAAATTACAAAAGGAGGTATATTTACTAGATTACATTTATCATATACTGCAAAGTTCACAAGAATTTGTTTCTATTGCTGTCAGTCAGGCAATTTAATCCCAAATCTGAAATAGCCTTATGGTCAAGTAAAATAGAATATTGTAAGCTTATCTGAACAAACTTTTCCAGTATAATCTGGTACATATGTATTAATCAGAGAATTTGCTGCTTACCCTTTGACTAATATCAGTCTCCCTGCTGGTTTTTTTAATGCTCTAATTTAACTCTGAATGAGATGAACAAACCACTAAAAAATCTTCACCACCAAAGTTAAATACCTTTAAATGTCCTTTGTGAAGTTGTTTGGATAAAATCCTCACATTTAGGGCTGGATGCTGTACAGCTCTCAGGCCACATGCAGGAGTTTCATTTATGGCAATAGGTTTTGAACATATCATACTGGGCCAAAAGCTGTCTTCAGTTACACTAATGTAACTCCCATGATTCTCTCTGAAGGTAGAATTGTGCTCATGGGGCCAGATTCCTGTGGTGTAAATTATCATAGTTCCCTTGAAGTCAAGTAGAGGATCTGCCCCTTTCTATTTGATTTTTACTACAAATGTATCATTCACTTACACCCAAGTGCAAATGGATAGGATAACAGACAGTCTGTCCTGATTTACACCCATGTATTCCCAATCACTGGAATTGCATAGGCTGTTCAGGGAACTTTCTGGCTCCTTATTATAGTTTTATACATGTACATATAATAGGTACTGTGATAACAGGTACTGTATAAATAAACAATGGAAAAATCCTGTATTTATTAGTGAGAGGATGTATATTTTAGAGCAGCCTTGATCAGATTTCAAGTGCACATAGAAATTAGGCACCTAATCCTGCTGGTCAATCCAAGTGGGTAGACTGTATAACTTTTAATCGGTGAACACCAAGCAGGCATAGGCACACACCTATACACATTGTTCTGCTGGATCAGCATCTACCACAGGAATGGATGTGGCTTATTATATATATTTCTTTCTTTCTTTCTTTCTCTGAAAATGCAAAATTTTTCTTTATATATGTGCCAATAATTTGTTTAGTCTAGGTTTCTAGTTTCATATGATTTGAGTAATGACCTTCTGCCTTTAGGACATTATTTTACATTCAGTAGGATTCATTGCAAAGACATCTTTCCTATCATACCCCATTTAAATTTCCCTTTCCTCAGTCTCTTGCTAGTTCTCCTATTTCTTTGGACATGAGCAATTTATAACACTTGGCCACATCAAGTGAAATGAAAGAATTAAAATGCTATTAAAAGCTACTGTGTGTTTTTTCATCATATGAAGAAATTATTTGGTTGAAAACAAAAAACAAAAACCTGAACACATGAGAACTAAGTTTGGTTTGGACTGCATGTGTTGCAGTACCAGATCGGAAGAGGCTTAGTTAGCTTCTTGGCTATTGTCACTTTAAACTAACCTCTGGGCAAAATGTAGCGGGGAGGGGGAATGTATGAGAATAATAAATTAAATTAATGGCCACATTACAATCACACAGATTTAAAACACTGCTTATGCATAGCACAAAGAGGATTTCTTTTGTCTTGAAAGAATATTTAAAAATTAAAATATGATTTCAAGAGCATTAATCTGCTTCTTATGCAAACCCACAAGACACATTCTAAGTGCATTAATGGACCCCAGAGCTAGTGGTTTGCATGATGAGATGAGGTTATAATGAGCTACATCCTAACTTCACAATTTACTTGTGTGTTATTGCTACACATCTTTGCTTGGGAGCAATTTGGAGATCAGAGAAAGGTAACAACAACTATCAATAGTACAAAATAAGAAGTTTAATACCATTAACCTTTAGAGACCATGACTTGTATTCAACATACTGAAAATAACGATGATTTCAATCTCCCCAATAGAAGTTAGTCAATTCACACACACATATCCCACTTTAAAATCTTCCCAGAGTTGAAGGACTTCTTGGGAAAATCTTGAACTCAATACTACGCACAAGTTTCTGAGACCTCAAAGGTCTTTTCATCAACTAAGTGGTACAGTTCAGACATCACATAATTGTAAAGTGTTCTTGGGTCAGGCATTTAGATTCATCATAAGACTGCAACATTGTTAAAAGGGACCTATTTGCAACTAGCAGACTACAGTATGGGGTTATACACATCTTGGCAAAGAGATGAATTTTCTTAGCAATAGCTGAACATTAGAGTGCTGCAATAGACTCTTGTCTCTCATCAATATACAGAAATTTTAAATGAGAAACTGCATTTTGTGTTAGTTTCACGAGTAACTGACACCATTTATTCACTAATATTGTAGGATTTCTCTGACGGATATTCTCTTATTCTGAAATGTGCCTTTATTTCAGGAATGGAGCCAGATTCTGCTTTTTGGTGCAAATCTGCAATAAGGTCCAAACTGTGCTCTCAATGAAGTTAAGTCTGAGGCAGACTTTATGCTTATGATCATTTACTGGTACTAAGGGACTGGGTCTTGAAGGTATGGTCCTCGTTTTCCTCTCACTTAAACTGGTTTATACTAATAGAATTCCATTGACTGTAATAGAGGTGCTCTTTGTGCACCCTGACAATCAGCTCTTTGACTTTATGTGTAAGTTATGCTGTTTTACCAAGCACTCTCTTATGGGAAATTAGTATTCCAAAATGACCACTTCTTTCTGATTGAAACTTATTCAGAGTTGTTAAAGTCAAGAACTTAAACACATGTAAAAGTCTAGTACCTGTACCCTAACAAGTGCTTTGCAAGTTCTATGATGCTACTATAAACAAGTTATATTTTTCCACCTCATTGATCAGGATGTGGGAAGCTTGAATGAATGCATATTTGCTACTAATATGAAAGTAGTAACTTGCTTAGTTCTGCTTTAAAGAAGCTTTTCAAACTAAAGCATGGGTGCAATGATTCCTTTAAGATACATTTCTTTGTGGTTGAGCACAGGGCAGGACAGCAAAAGGAGAAGCAGTTCCCCAAGAAGGGAGGAACAAACCTCCTTCTGTCCCCCTGGGTCCTAGTGGCCATCCATTAATTTTATTTAATGGGAACGTAGTGTGACCAGACAGTAAATGTGAAAAATCAGGACTGGGGGTGAGAAGGTAGTAAGAGCGTACGTAAGAAAAAGACCCCAAAATTGGGACTGTAGCTATAAAATCAGGACATCTGGTCACCCTACAATGGGAAGCCCCTCTGATGACCAACTCTGCTATCACCTATACTAGTGTGTTATGGCCAAGTATTGCTCACTACTAAAATTATGGTTACCCCACTGCATAGTTCTCCATTGCAGTATTGTACCAAGTCCTCATCTCTGGTGCCCTCAGATAGCTTCTCTCAGCATACATCTTCTCCCAACTCCCGCTCAGGGTGTTGTGTAGCCCCTTCTCAGGTACCACCAACAAGTCCAAAAAAAGGTTCAAACATGTCTTCAAATTAATAATCCTTCCACTCACCCAGGCTTCTGTATGGTTCCCTTGCAGTATCCTGCCTTTTTCATCCCAGCCCAGGGTTTCTCCTCATCAGAAAGGCATCTCTCCTCTACCATCTTTCCCACTCCATCAGTCTACTTATAACTTAGCTTCCTCTGCCCACGCCATGCCCCTCATGCTGAGCATGACTAATTGGGCTTCTTTCCTTTGCCTTGTAGGTAATGGGGGTTAAGCCCCATGACAGTGCAATCATAAATAATAATAGTAAAGGGCTTTCTTTTCTAATTGAATTGCCTTCTTTATTACTAATACCAGTAATATTGATGATCTCTTGTCTCAATGAAGTAAAGAATGTTTGCATGAAGACACAGCAAAAGTGAACCTATTAAAAAAAAATCGGGGAAAAGTTTTGAAACAGTTCATTTAATAAACATTGTTGTCAGGAGAGAGAGAACCAAAGAGCTTTCAGAGATGTGTCTAGTTGTCTGGCAAGCTATACACAATAAAATAAATTTGATTTAAAGCTCCAAAGATACAGAATTATAAAATATTTTGACTATTTGATATATAAACATACATATGTATTATTTTATTGTGTTTAGAAACATTAATCATGCAAGAAACCTTTCTTCAAAAATCACTGCTGACAAGCTAAAACCAATATTATAGCACCATCTACTGACCTAATTCTTCTTGTTGATATTTTACTTCATAACTAGATTGTTTTCTGTGATTAAAAAGTAATAATATTTATTATATTAGCTGTGGGAGAGAGAACACAGAGGAGTTTTGGCCCCATTTCATAATCTGCTCATGAAATTTCCAGATATTCAAAATGTTTGGTAGTATGAGTTCTCTGAAATGTTGTCTCTAAGGTTGGCTGGAGCTGGGATTGAATGACATTTCACACATCCCACCAACTCTGGATTGCATGAAGCTGGAAGACCAAGCAGGCTGTTTCAAGAGGGGAAGACATCATATAGAAGTAGCAGTTGATATGAACATGGCAGCTTAAGAGCAGGAGAGGCAGCAGCCAGGATGTGTAGGTCTGAGACAACTGAATGAAGAAGAGGGAGATCTGCAGAAGTAAAGAAGTCTCCAAGATATATTTTAAAACTTTTTTTAAACCAATGTTTATATTTAACCACTGTTGGCCCTGTGTTTATTCCTTTCTCTCTTCCTTTTATTCTCCCTCTTTCTACAGGGCCTTGCGTTGTTATTTATTTATTTATTTTCCATAAACTCTTACATGGTGAGCTTATAATGTTTTATTCATGGATTCTAAATTATTATTTGATGCACAGCGCTTGCTCAGGGAGTTGTGCACGGCAGTACTTCATAAATAAAATTATTTAGGAGTGAAAGTGGAAGAAGAAACAATTTGAGGATAAAGTGTCAGATAAGTTAAAAATTTCCCTAAGCTTATATCTCCCACAGCCAATATAATAACTTTTAAAAAAATATAGCAAGCAAATCTAGTTACAAAGTAAAACATCAACCAAGAAGAGAGAGAAATAGATCTGGAACATATAGGATTTTTTAAAAAAACATAGTGTATCTATAGAGTACTAAACTGTGTTTGTGTCTGTGTGTCTGCTTGGCTGTATGTCCTCTCACACAGTATGTGCTGCACTGCTTTCTACTGAATGCACTGTCAGTCCTGTTATTGTGTGTGATTAGATATTACTACAAAAGCTCTAGTATTGGTGGGCATGAACACATTGCCATTTAATGGAGCAGCCTATGTAGTCAGAGGGCCCAGGAGAACTAAATAAGTGTGTCACTGGGGCTGGCTCTTTCATGGGAGTCCAGGCCAGCCTACCCATGACAGGCTCTGCTAAGGAGAGTAAGCCAACCTAGATTCACTCATCAGTAGTTAATTTACCTACTTGATTAGGTAACAGTTAATTAGCTAGGGAGCACCTAGGCCTCATAAAGGGCTTTGAGTGGTCAGGTAGGATGCCCCAAAACCCTACAGAAAGTCTCTAAGGCAAGGTACCTCTCCGGGGAGTGGGTTAGATAGTTTACCAGAAAAAGGTACCTAGGAAAGATGATCCTGCAGGTAACTGGTTCTGAGAGGGCTGGACCTGGCAAAAACCGAGGAAGGCCTGGTTCCAGCAAAAGGATTTTATCAGAGATAGGAAGAGGTCCACATTGCTGGGGAATTCCACACTGCTCCAGAGAAGAGCAGCAGCAGTTTCTCTTCCACAGGAGCCCTGAGTCCAAAGAAGGAACCCTTCCCCAGGTGATGGCAGAAAGCCTGACTCCAAATGAGGGTTCTAGGTCCAGTGGGCCTTACTAGTGAAAAGTGTGGCCAGAGGACACAGACGAACTCAGGGGAGGAAAACAGATTAATATAAATGTATACCCCCAGATAGGACACCGGGGCTACACGCTTTTTTGCACATCCCTCTCACTGTTGATTAAATACACTAGACACCACTAAAGGGCAGCATTCACTAAACTATACTCACTGAACTTATTGATAGCTCATAAAGGGAAACTGAGGCAGAGATACACCCACCACTCTCCATCAGGCGGGTGCCAGAGGGTTTGTAGGGCAATCCCAGCATTGACACTGGGGGCACTCCTGGGGTGAGTGCCCAGCCTAATGTCTCTCAGGCTACCATGAGGAATATCAGTGAAAACAGTACATAGAATACATTTAATTTTATAACATTAATTGTTTTTTATATTGCACTACTGGGGTGCAAAATAAAATTTCAGAACTCAGAATTCCTGCCCAGAGCAACTTTCAACATTTGTAAGACAGACATTGCAAAAAAATAATGGTAGTAGATCGTAATGCGTGGTATAAAGTAACAGAGAGACAACATTAAACAATGGGACAATTGCTTCTAGGGACAAAGTGATTTTTAGAAGAAAAGGAAATTGCATCATTTACATTGTGTATGTTTCAATATTTTTTAAAATGTATTTATTTCACATTTATTAGCAAATTAAATCAATTTTAAATCCCCCCCCCCTTTTTTTGGCCCATATTCTAGAAACAAATTCACTAGAAGGAAAATTCACCAGAACAGTGAATTGTGAAGATTATTTTGAACACAGGTATTTTCACCAGAAGTCTAAGTATTAAAAATAATCATTCAGGGACCAAAACCAACAGTGTCTCCCATTCAAGCTACCCACTGCAGCTGAGCCATTCAAGAATGATCTCAGCACATAATTTGGAATGATCAATGAAATCCAGTTCTTTTTCCCTGTTTGCAGATCATTCATGAGCAGAAAGAAAGCAAACTTTGTCTGAAATGATTTGCTTTGATTTTTTTTCCAAATCAGCTCTAGTCTAAAGACAGATATAGAGTTGCAAAAACCCCCTAGTATCCTGGTGAGATATAGTTTGAATAATGACTCATAGAGAAGATTGCAACCTCTCAAATCACCAACAATCTGCAGAGTTATTATTTTCTCAAAAATACTATAATTCTTTAAGTGGCAGGGAGTGTGGATGGAGAACTGCAACAATATTCGGAGAGGTTTCTCCAGGAAATATAGAGTGGAAATCCTGGTGTCTGATGGTGAGTGAAAAGATTTGACAAGACAAGAGACTAGTGAATGACAGAAGACAGCTCTACAGCAAGCCAGACATATCCAGCTTTTGACAAAATGGACAAGAACAGCAGCATTACAGACCATGTACACAGCTAACGGCAACTGCCACAGAAACTGCTAAAATAAAGCGTTCTATGCAGTGCAGCCCAACATGTCACGCTGTGCATTGGACTGTAGAGCGAGACTGGGGACTCAGCGCTTCTCTGTTAAAGCCCAAAATCCAAAGGAGTTTTAGAAAATGTGCACCAGACCATTTTCACTTGTACTGTGACTTGCAGCTCAGAATGCAATTTACACTTTTGTCTGATGCTTCAACTTGGGGCAATGTGAAATTATTTCTGTTGGCTGAGAACCGCTTTAAATGGGATCTTGATGTCATTAATGGACTGGTGTAGGAAACTAAAGAAATAGGTGGTTTGAATAACTAAACTGATTGCTGATTATTTACATGATTTGTGGTAGGCCTCGTTTAGAGTTATGGTGTGAGTGAGGGTGAGGGGTTTCTGAATTGGTACTTGAGTGACATGGGGCATATACCAAAGCCCTTTGTCTTAGGCCAAAGGAGAATTACTGTCTAATATGGAGAGTCCATTGCCAATATTTTTCTTCACTCTCTCTCTCTCTCTCTCTCACACACACACATCATGGGACATCATACACATAAAAACACTTGGTATGCCTTACTTTCTGAAAAGCCTAAATTTCATTTAAGGAACAGCTCAGTTAAAAGTACAATTCTTTTCATGTGCTATCTATTAAATTGGATTGAAATCCAGTGGGAATGTCTGTTCTTGTGAGATCTGGATTGCATCTCAACCTACACCAGAGAAGAGTTTCCTTTCACCTCAAGTTCTGGATCTCACCTGGAACTAAAACTGCAATGATGGATTCTGCTCTAGAGGACCAGACTCCATCCCCCCTCCACATCACTCCAAACATGGGGGAGCTTCTGATTGAAGGCCATTTTTAATCTTTCTCACTCATACAGAAAAAAATTCTGCTTGAATATTAAAATATTTATATCTGTTTATTTAAATAGATAAGATTTTTTTTATCTAAATTCAAAACTATGTCTCTAATATGCACAGCAGCATCTAGGTTAAGGGTATAATACATTCATATATTCATTCATAGTTCTCTAACTCTGAGCATTGCTGACTTGCATTTTCAATATTACCTTAACGAGTTACTTTAAACTTTTGTATTCCAACACTTTTAGAGAGCTGCAAAACCTTTTATTAAAAATTATTCTGTGTGACTATATTTTATTTTGCTTCTCTTCCATATATTACAAATGCCATGACCCCCAATGATCATTCGAAGAACACTTCTCATGTATATCATGACAACTGTACCGATGCAAACTGTCAATTTCACTGCCATCAAGAAGAGACTGGAATACAGTATATGTGTTACCTATACTATTTTTGTGTGTGACTGAAATATTGCCCAACTCTGAAATGTTGATAGTCTTAAGAGAGAAGTCATGTCAGTGATAAAAGAATGAGCTACAATTTTCCTTATGCATTGTGACCAGGCTGCAGAAAGCCTGAAAATATTGTCTGAGAGAAAAAATTAACTGGGGTTATAATTCTCTATTTATTTTTTTTATTCTCAGCCCTTTGTATTTTACACATTTCTTTCACTGTAATTATCATAGTGTGTCCTCACTCCCATCTGGCCCTCTTGCCTTCAACGTGCCAGGAAGTATGAAGAAATGCTTCTGGGATTATCTCATTTTATATATCCATATATCTCTATGTATCTATATCTATATCTCTATACATATATACACACACATACACACTGCATACACTTAACTCCGGACTCTCAAATGTATTTAGACATCTACTTTCCCTTTCAGTCAATGGGAGTTAGGCACCAAAATACCTTAGAGAATTTGAGCCTTACTATTTTCCTGGGATTATACTGTACAAAATTAAATGCTTTCAACAGGAATGTACTATGGACAAGAGCCTCAGCTGGCTCAAAGTATCGTTGAACTCAGAACGCCACAAGTTTACACCAGTTGAGTATTTGGTCCTATAGTTTGTTTTAATACATTTTTTAAAATTTCAAATGAAAATTTTGTGTGGTGGGAGAAGAGGAGAGCAATTTACTTTCTCAGCTGTTCATATGAGGAAATGGCCTCCTAAAAATCAGTGATTGTGTAGAACTCTTCTGGCTCAACCCTTTTTCTCACTCAGACATTCAGAGGATACCAGGGCTTTGGACATAGAGTTGTGCAAGGAGAATTTAAATGAGATCTCAGATTGACACAAGATTTAGACTGATAAACTGGCTTCTCAGCAGCGGAGAGAATGATCCATGTAACAGATAATCATATTGGTCCCTGCTGAACATAAAATCTGTGAAACTGTTGCTGGAGCTTTCCTAGGGCTGCAATTTATTATTATTATTATTATTATTATTACTATTATTATTATTGGCCAAAGACTTGAGAGCTGCACTTAAATGTGGTCAGCTGGACTTGGGAAGGAGAAAGATTCCTGTGTACCTGGGGTGAGTTTTGGGGATTGCAGTGGTTGGCAAAGTTCACAGGCAATATAAGAATGGGAAAGAAGGTAAGATTCAGGGGCAGTGGGGCTCAAATTAGATTGGGAGAAAGGGTCCCAAACTTTAAATTGTAGGTCTAATGCCTGAGTTTTAGGCTTGAATGAGTTTGGGAGTGGGTTGGCAAACTGTGGGTCACGTATGCTAGTTCATGGCGGAGAATGAAATGGCACAGTTATTTCTTGAGAGCTGAGGGAGGGGAGGAAATTGGTTACTTGAAGGATTCCCACAGCTACTGTGAAAGAAAAGTATATGTGGAAGGGAAAGGAGGAATGTCGTAGGCTTGGCCAGAAGTGGCCATTTCTATATTTAAAGGTTAATTAAACTTTTCATAAAAATCTGAATTTTTGGATGTTTAGCCCAACCAAACCTTACCTCCAGAACTCGTATGGTTTGCACATCATTACCAGTATTAAATGGAGTGACTGTGAGGCATTTAAAGTTACTTAATGCCTTCATAAACAAACCAGACAAGGAAAAAAATACACAAACTCGCTTTCCAAAACAAATGTTATGATTCTTTCTGTCTTGCAGCATCTCTAGTCTATAAAGAATGGTCTACACTGGAGCTAACTGTGTTATTTCCAATTCAGTTAGACATAGCTGCACCAGCTGTGATTGAGTTAGTGCACTTAAAATGGAAGTGTAGCCCTAGCCATGAAAGGTGTGGGATGAGCTAGCCCAAGTATGATTCCTTTTCAAAGACTAGATACATACTCTAGCATGCACTGTAGTCTGCTTCTGTTATCATGGCTAGTGTTCTATTTTTAGTGAAGTAGCTCAAGATGGAAATTTCACCAACAGCTCCAGATGTACCCTAAAATGGCCAAGTTAAGTAAATATTGCTCCCCTCCCACACCAAATTGCAAGTATTTGCTCATAACTGATAAATGACTATACTTCAGCTAGATGTCCAAGCTTTTGGTTTTCACTTTACCTGGATACTCAAGTTATTGATTCTTACTCCCAGAAAGTATGTTTTAGGCATGCACACAAGTTATTTCCAAAAAGCAGGACTCCCCATGCCCTTTCCCAAGCCCTGGCACAGTGGATGAGATCCTCAGTTTGTATAAATCAGCATAGTTCCTTTGGAGGCAATTGAGTTATTCCAATGTACAGTAGCCTAGAATCCAGCCCAGAGGAAATTAAGTGAGCCAGATGAGAAGTAAAGAAACAAAAACAACAAAATCATATTTTTTTTTCTTGTGGAACTTAAAAGGCCAGACGATTTGAGGAAAAATGTAAAATAGAAAAATCTTGTCTAAATTTTAATGAAGAGACTCTTTTTAAGCTTCTTTTCATTTCTGTGAAATATAAGTTTAACAAATGACTCTATTCATTTGCATGATGAATGACTATTCATATGCAAGCACTTTATTACATCTAGCAAGGCAGAAAATAGCTCTTTTACATGCTTCTGCAGTTGTTATTGTTTTCCACTTTTCTTCTAGTGTTTAGTGTTCTGATTTTCAGCAGGAAAAGATGACAGCTATTGCAAGCCAAAAAAGTGATAATTAGTCTTATATGACTGTCTTATTATGTTGCCATGGCTTTTTATAACTCTTCATTTTCAGACAATTATCTAATTCACCACTCTTTAAAAATGTAAATTTGCATGTGATCTCTAATTCTAAGGGAAACATTTGGGGGGAGTGACATATGGGCAGAGCAGAATCAGAAAGAGGATTTTAATGACTTCCTATGTAAGTTCTTCTATTTTCTCTGTTTTTTTTTTTTTCATTTCTGATTTAAGAAAACCCTTAAGTTTTGTGGTTTGTCACAAAGATGTAAGTGCTCCAGAGAGACAGTGATAAGGTTGAACTGGCCAGCGATAGATTTGATTTTCCATTCTTAGCCCCGTTGGGCCAGAAATGCATCTAGCTTCTTACCCCAACACTGTGTTAATCTTAAATATCAAACACTTCATCTGATTACAAAACACACCAGCTGGAACAAATTAATAGCAAAGATAAGGGTACTTAGTTCTCAATTGCCACTAAGAATTAGATTGAATTGTTTTACTCAAATCTATGCTGAGCTGAGAGAAACTATATCAAGGAGTTAAATTCTCCCTGCAGTTTCACTCGTGCAGCCTTGAAGTTCAGTGATGCAAGTGTGAGGAGAATTTGCCCATGGATATAATTTCAGAGGGATAATCTGTTAAAATATTGAATATTAGTGACTGTAAAGCCCTAAGGAATCAGACTGAAACACAGTCTCATATGAAGAAATACCAGATTGACATGAATTTAGAGTATGGAGACAGCAGTCTGTCCGTGGAACATACGATTCTTGGACAAGGACTTTCAAATTGGAATGGGAGTGTGGCTGTAGTGTTCCAGGGTTAAGAATATAAGGTAGATAGATAAATAACATCTATCTTTCCAATATAATAGTGTGATTTGTAAAGCAATGTAAGCAGGAGATGAATTGCACCAAAACAATTGGGAATATATAACCATCCATGACATTAGCTTGGAAAGTGTAAATTATTGCAGTGAATATTTGCTTTATTATTTCCCTCCAGATTTCCTATTCACCTATTCACAAAAATACTAGTAAGCAGGCAAAGGGCCATATTATCAATTGATGACATCTGTTCCATCCACTACCCCATTTAGTAGAGCTATACTAATTTACACCAGCTGAGGATCTGGCCATATAAAAAGTAAAAAGAATCCAGATGCTTCCCACACAGTTTACAAATTATAGGCCAGGTCCTGCCTTGCTTTGTTCACACTAGTTTCCTTGCTGAAGTCAATGAAGCCATTAGAGTGAATAAACAGAGCAGGATTTGACCCTACGCTCATTATAACCTGGATATCCCACATTCTTTGGGGCCCATTTCCTGGCCTTATCACTTCATAGCCATTCATTCTTCTATAAATACCCCAGGATAGCTACCCGTTATCCCTTACTTTCTCCTTTCTCACATGCCTTACATATATAATGAACATACACCGGCATTCAGGAAAGAGATGCGCATAAGCTCTGACTCAGTTTTGCTTGTGTAGCATCTAGCACAATGGGGTCTCTACCTTGATTAGAGTTTTGGACACTATCATCGTATTATATGCATAATAATATGCATGTAGTGTGGTATGGCATCCAATCAAGAATCTATATTTAGTGCTCATATTTATAGCCTGGCATATACTAAATTGACTTTTCTAGTATGGAAACCATCTGTAATCTAATTGTTCAATTTCTCCAACTGTTTTAGAACCTAACAATTCTTTCCTTAGTTATACAAATATAGTCACACTAAAGTCAATTTCTTTCTAGTGAACTGTCTGTTTGCCCAGATAAGGTGTGTAGGATTTACTCCTTAATTAGCCCCAACATTGTAAAACAATACTTCAAATTTAAGGTTAACTCTTGCCTCTTGATATGTAGAGGTTATCACTTCTGTGACACTTGGGATAAGGTCTTTAGGGACTCAGACAGCCCTAATGGCTAGTGAAATTAAAGAAAACATCCAGGAACTGATTCACCACTATTACTCCGCTGTTATAACTTCCTTGGTATCAATGGAGTTATACTGGTGCAAAACTGCAGTGACTCAGTGGTGAACTGGGCCCCCAGTTTACACCTTTACTCTTTTTTCTAAGATAAATATGTTCAAAATTATATGAGATCGCTTGTAATGATGTTTATAAATGAGTTGCTGCAGTTGTTACAAAAGGCATTGACATTTGCATTGGCTTTCCAGTGCAGGCAGCCTCATTTAAGCAGTCTTAATGTTATGTGCTTTAGTTCTGTTTTACATTTCAGGTGATTTTTATTTAAAGTTCATCAAAGTCAATCCAAGACCTTATTGTAAATCAAAACTTGGTTACAAAAACATCTCTGGTTGTTATGTTTCCTTAAAAGCTGCTAGTGAATGCATCGTGGCCAGGTTGAAATCAGTATTTAAATTAATTATGACAGCCATATCAATTAGACATAGGAGACTTCTAAAGCTAATTAGAGTCTGAGAGTTTTTAATTTGACGTGTGTCTTAGTGTAATATCTGCTTTATGTGTTAAATTAATGAAATTAAGACTGCATCATTATAAATTTCCACTCTCATAGTTCCATAAGTTTTACAATTACATGCCATATTTGAATGATAATTGAATGAAACTGAACCAGTATGGCCATGTCTGTAACCCTATGAACTTTAAAACAGTGCCTTTTATTTTCCATTCATAAGTCATATAGACTAAATTACACTTAATGGGTAAACACTCCTAATACTAATTTTTAATTATAATCTATTTTAATATGTTAGCTAGGTGAGCACAACAAGAATCAGAGCAAAAATATGTTGGAGGAAGGTTGAGAGACAGATGCAGTTGGTGCAAGTCACTGAGGTCAGTGGAGCTCCACTGATGTATACTGACTCTGGATCTTGAACTAGGTTCAAGAAGGAATGTAGGTGCTTAATTACTTCTTGTGGACAACATTTAGGCACAACTGACATGCATAAAATCTCTGTAGTTATGACATTGCCATAGTTGCCTAACTTTGTCAATAGGCGTATGAAAAGACACCTACGTGGGATTCCCAGACTAGATGTTCCTCTGCCTAACTCCCCAATAGGGCCTGAATCCATAGGCATTGTCAGAGCACATCAAATCTCAAATCAAACTGGCTACTCACTAGATTTTGGTAAAGGGATCTAGCTGCTCCAGAGTCTAAACAGAAGCCAGGCATTGCAACTGTCTTAGGTCATAGACACACTCTTGGGATGCATATCTTCTATTCAACCCCCCTTTTCAAGGATTGCAACCATGCAATCCTCTTCCCAGACCTTAGGACAAGTGTTAATTGCCCCCATGGCTTAAACACAGGCTCTCCCAAAGATATGAGTCTTCTGGTGCACCTAGTCAAGGGGGCATGTGGGTGGTGAAACATAAAATGCACAGATACTTTGCACAGGAGTCTAACACACCATTGTTTACTTAACAAATAAAGCCAAGAATATAGATAACATAGAAAACAACATACATTCTAAATGCCAGGCTCTTCACTCTAGCTCACCCTTCCTAAGGAGTCCATCTGAGTTCAGGTAGGTAGGCATTGCCTCATCAAGTTCCTGCAGCAATTTCTCTGCTTAAAGTGGTGCAAATGGCCAAAGACCTGAATAGATCAGCTCCTGCTCTTTTAAAAATCTTCCAGTTCCTCTGTCAGGTGACTCCCAGATCAGCTTTCTCTGTGATCCCAGGCTCCTGCCAGGTGACTTCATAGAGCATTGCGATGCCAAAATTCCTGTGCAAATCTAGCGCTTAGCTTTGATAGTCACTAATGCTGCACTGTGGTTAGTGCACATTTCAGGATATAATTTCAGAACCTATTTTGTTAAAGAAATCTGATTCACTGCTAAGTGTGACGAAGTCAGACCAGAACGATATAAGAGAGTGCTGGAAGGCAGGTATATTAGTCTCAGGATGTGCAGGTCCCTGTTCCCTGGATAGCCAAACAAAGGCTATTCCAGGCCAATCAAGACACCTGGGGCCAATTAAGAACCTTCTGGAAAGGAGTAGAAACAGCTAGCCTGATTGGGACACCTGAAGCCAATCAGGGACTGGCTGAAACCAGATAAAAACCTCCCAGTTAGTCAGGTGGCTGTGGGTGTCAGGAGCTGTTGAAGGAGGTTGTGCTGTTGGTGAAACTGAGTGGTGGACAACATATCATACTGAAGGAAGGAGGCCCTGAGGTAAGGGTGAAATGGAGTTTGAAGAAGTGGAGACTGCTGTGGGGAAGTAGCCCAGGGAATTGTATTGTGTTTTGTGCCTAAGAGGTCAGCCATCTTAGCTGATACTATTAGGGTTCCTGGGCTGGAGTCTGGAGTAGAAGGCGGGCCTGAGCTCCCCTGCTTTCTGTCTTCCCTAATTAGTTACTGAGAAAAGGAGGTCACTCTGGGGCCTGGATGAGTTTCTGAGGCCCTAAATCTGCCAGGAAGTGCAGGACCCACAAATACAGACTTGGAACTTTGTCACATAAGGTTCAGACATTGTAAATATGGAGAGATTACATATGATGGCATGAAGAAAAGTTTCTAATATGAAACCTGAAACTATATCTGCCTATGCTATCAAATGTACTTTTCCATACAGCTATATCACAGCATAGTGTTTTGAAATAAAACTTTAATATGTTCTGTGAAAAATATATTTAAAATGAAGAAAAGAATTAATTTACATTTAAATGGGGATATAATATGCTATATGAGAGGATCACAACCCTGGCTTGAAGATTTGCTTTTGACATTTGTGTTTTAACAGGCAATTAAAATTTAATTTGTCCTATAATGAAAAACAAATCCTTTTATCCCATACTTGCAGTCAAAGGAGGAACACATTCCATTACAAAACAGTACTGTAGCTTACAGTTTCACATGTGCAGTACTTGTGACATTGTTGTCCAAAAGTTATATACTCAATACATTATAAAAATCCCAATCATTGTCAGATTTTAAAATGATTTCTCAGTTAACACATATGTATTTATTATGTATCTGTGTTAGTAAGTGATATGTAATGAGAGCTGTACTAAATTCTTTGGCATCTAAAATGTCCACGGAAGACAGTCAAATTAATTGGAGGTGTGGGGTGAATGAGAAGGCAGGAAGAAATCTCTCATTTGTTTAATAGGATAGTCCTCTTCATAACAAATAAGTATTATGGGTTCCATTATTGAGAATTAGCAAGTAGGACAGAGGTGTAACTACTACAAATAGTTTGCAGAGCTTCTTGCCAAATCTTATCACACAGCTTTTCAGTTCAAGTTTTTGCAGGCCGAAACACTAGTCCTGACTAAGTTGAAAAATCCATCGCAGAACCAACATTTCATGGCAGTGCGGGGAGGGACAGCTGAACTTCCAGCAATTGATAGCCTGCTGGGCAGTTGCTGCACAGGGAACTTAGAGGAGCAGGGAGCTGATAGGGGGAACTGATAGGGGAGCTGCCGGTCCACCCTGATTCCAAGCACCCACAAGCTAGCTGCAACAGGCTGCTCTCCCTGCAAGCAGTGGACAAGGCAGGCAGCTGCCAAACGATGTTAGAAGGGAGCATTGCACAACTTAAAATGAGCATGTTCTCTAAATGGTCAGCAACATAACAACAAAACAACGTTAACCGGGATGACTTTAAGTGAGGAGTTTCTGTATGTGTCTGAAATATTACCAATTCAATTTTGCTCTGGGACATCAGGTAATAATATGGACAAGACATAATTTCCATATGACCAGATTAGTCTCTCAGTGATCAGAAATCAATTGATCAAATAGTAAACATAGTTACATTAATGATCAGCCATAAGAGTAATAGAAAAGAGATGTTCCCCCTTGCAACAATGACATATCCCAAAGTAGAGAGAGAAAGTGGCTGAAGTAATGTCTTTTATTAAACAAACTTCTGTTGGTGAGAGAGGTAAGCTTTTGCACTACACAGAGCAATTCCTCAGATGTTAACTCATCTACTTTGTCTCTCTAAGATCCTGGGACCAAAACGGCTATGATAACACTGCATATCCCAAAGTACTGACTGACTTCAAACACATCAGGAAATCAGTAGACTGATTTGTAAGGTGTGTTCTTTCCCCCCGCAATGGAGGTTGTAGCGATGGGGGAATACATGTTTATGAAACAGTCTAAGATTAGCCATCTTAATGGATTTTTGTAATTTTTCTTAAATCACAGATACAATTACTATTTATTATTTTTAACACCTATTGACTCACCATGCAGATTAAGACTATACAGTAACTAGGCACTGTACAAGTAAATAACACTCAGAGACAATCTTCACCTAAAATCAGTTGTAGGTTGTGCCACAATTATTCTCTCTTATTCTGCTTCTAATGAATTTACTCAGAAGGTCATGGTGATCCAAACAATGTAATCACAGAAGACATACTACATATGTAGAAACTCAACATATGTCTCTCTCTCTTAAGCAAACGTTGATGACCTTATTAGTTTAGCTGCCCTTTCCATAGGTGTAAAAGGGAAAAAGAGGGGCAGTCTTATCTGGGGCACAAGCCACCCAAGAAAGGGGAGTGAGAAATGGGAATAAAGCAGTGCCATGCCAGCCTTTCCCTCACACTGAGCTGGACAGCCATGAAAAGAGGGCTCATGCTGGACTCTTGTATTGGAAAGTGCAGCAGTCAAACCTGGGAGTTCTTGGAGGCCCTGCTTCCCAGAACTTTTGTTGGCAAGGTGTGACTTGAATAGAACCCTTCACGGAGTCAATACTCACCAATGTGAGTAAACATTGCAGCATCTGGCCCAATATGTTAAAAAAGGTACAGTGCCTCCTGCTTGGAGACACCCATGATTCCTTGACTATAATCCTATAAAACAGAAGAGATGCATCTAAAAATATTTATTATTCAAAGTACATGTTCCATCACATACATGCTGTCCCTAACTTAATTTACTACTTTATTTTCTCTTCTCTTTGTTTTATTCTGTATTTAACCACAGGTTACAATAATAATAGGCAGTACCAACTAGGTAATTTGAGAAGTGACAAAGAGTCCTATAGCACCTTAAAGACTAACTAAAGTATTGAAGCATAAGCTTTCTTGGGCTTATATCCACTTCATCGGCTGCATTAGCCCACAGAAGCTTATGCTTCAATACTTTAGTTAGTCTTTAAGGTGCCACAGGACTCTTTGTCACTTCTGCAATTCCAGACTAACATGCCTACCTCTCTGATTCTAGATCATTTGAGACACTTGCCAAAGTAGAGTCAAATATATATGCCCACTTCCATACACCAGTTGAGCTCTGCAGAGAGGTAGTCATTTTTTTTCAATGTACTAGTGAAAATAGGTATAATTTAAATGAGTGAGACAATGTACTCATTTTTGGCAGGATGCTTTAAACTTTCTTGATCACTGGATCTTAGGCATTGTCCATCCAGTTGCTTATTCTCAATTAATCCCTTGTGTCTTCAGTACAATTCTCTTTTTACTCTCCTCTTTAAGGAACATGAAGAATGAGATACATTTTCAAATCTCCTGTTAGTGCCACTTCGGTAAAGACTCTAGCAAAGGCAAGGCATAGAAAAAGCATTGAGATGGAGGAGCAAATACACTTACCCTTCCAAATCAGCAGATCTGGAATCTGTCTGCTATTCTTGAACTCTAATCTTTCATGCGTCAGCTGAACACATAAGTGGCCTTTTATTTGCCTGCCATGGCCACTTCTTGAACAGCAGGTTTTTGTTTTCAGTGGAGTTGCAAATCATATATGCAATTCAGTGGATGTGCATTTTGCATACAGGGGCACACAAGGTTAATTAAAAATGGTAATAAGTTTAATCACGATGAACTCATTTGGTACTGATGTGGATGTCACCTGTAACTCCATATACATTCCATTGTAATTTAGGATTAATTAAAGCCTACTTATGCAGGAGTATTGCTACAAATTATGACAAAAGTGAAATTCTGAGTGAAAGCCATATTTAGCAAAACAGAGCAAAAAAGGCATACCCTGTATCATTTTCAGAAAGTCTCAAAATTTTATATTTATTGTTTAAACTAAATGACCATCATGTAAAGTGTTAATAATTAGGCAAGACTCTGGATAAGCACTAATGGATGTTACACCTAACATTAAAACATGGATGAATTTATATTACTCTTCTTTTACATAAATGACAGGGAAAAGTTGTAGCTATTCTTATCAATACACCATAATAGGAGAAGCAGCTGAATTTTCAATAATAATCATGGAGTAACAGTCATATTCATGTAAAATAAAAGTATTTTTCCTCATGTAAAATGCTATTAGACATATTTGAAGGCATAATGCTCGGATATCATTTCTCCATTTTGCTAAATGACAGCCATTAAATGCAATGGTAACTGCATGACAGGGATATTTTTATTACTTCAAAAGGAAGAAAAGGATTAAAATGAGTTTATTCAAAAGTGTGATTTGTCAATTTTTCCTTATCAATGAGTGAGTGGGACAGCTTTGAACCTGAGCATTGAGATCTGACCTCCTTTTTGAATAAGTTAATGTGATCCAGTGTTCTTACGAAAGTACTGAAACCTATCTTTTATACACAGAATTCCCAGGAGGAATTTATGCTTTTATATGGTCAGCTGCAAGGTGCCATTTCCTTTTCATCATTTCTCCTTTTATCATATTTCAGTTCTTGACAGCTTAGAGGGTTTGGATTTTTTCTTTTTGTTTGTTTGTTTTAAGTCTCTATGTAGTAGCACATATAGTAGATACATTTTTGTATTAAAGATTTCTTTCCAGTCTCCTGAGTTTTACACTCAAATAGAGATTTCTGCTTCCAGAAATCTCCCTCTTATATTACCATACTTGATATAGGAAGTGTCTTGCCAAAATATTAGATAGAACTATATGTGCTTATCTTAAAGCATTAAAGAAGGATACTATACACATTAGGTTCCAGCATTATGTACAGTAAGAAATATACTGAAAAATGATTTTACACACACCAGATAAAGGTGCCACCCAGCTCAACAAAATATTCCTTATTAGAGATTTATTTTGAAGGAGTATCTCATTTTAGCTGCTTTCTATTTGGCGGCTATTTTTCACATGAAAATACATTTTGTCTTATTTTCTGTGCATATTTTCTTCCAATTTGTTTATGCCAACTTCCATTTGAAGCTTTTATATTAAAAGCTCACTTCAATTAAAGTTGCCAGTAAATATACATAATGTAATGTTATAAAACAAACACCTTTATGTAGTGTTTTCAAACTAAGGTATTTAAGAGCTTCTGTATATATACATACATCTGCCTCAGATATTCAGCCATTTCTGGGGTAGAATATGGAGGCTCCTTGACAGCACAAAGTAACATTAATTTAGCATAGGAACTGAAAATATGCAGGCCAAAATGCTCAGCTAAACAGGGCCATCTCTATTGACTTCAAGAACTACATCAGTTTACATCATCTGAGAATCTTGTCCAGTTGAAATCACAGGAAAAATTGGAGAATTAGATAGACTACAATTGCCTAAATTGAAATTTGATTCCAACACAAAAGCAAAAGACAAGACTATCTCTTGAAAAAATGTCGTCAGGTGGCTAGAGAAAAATTTCCTCCACCTCTCTCCACATTTTCATGCTAAGTTTTGTATGAACATAGGTTAAGCCCACAAATTGCTTAGACACCTGTTTCATGCATTCAGACAGGATTTGAACATTCAGATTGCACTGCTGAATGTCCAACTGTTCAATTTGTGTAAAAACCAAATGGGTGCAAGACTGCTTCTGGAGGTGAAATCAGTGGAGCAAAAACTTTCTGAAAATATGACCATTCAGTGGTCAAGCCCCCAGTTTTTAAGATTATCTGCATATTTGAATGGAAGTGTAGAAATATTTCTGCATCTCAAGTATTTATTCAGTCATTTTAGAAGTAATATGCCATGAATATGCTCCAAAATTCTTGTTGGCTGAAAGTTAAAGATAACTTTTATTATTTACCTTTATTATCTTGGTCTTTAGATGAAGTGTTGATGTCTGAATTGAATGTCAGTATACCGCTTACTTTTAAGTTGCTCTATATTTCCATACATAGGGCAGATTCTCAATTAATGTAATTGGTTTGACTCCTTGGACTTCAACAAAACTACAGAAATTTGCAACAGCTCATAATCTGGTCCACACACAAAAAAACTTAAAGTTTTTGCACTTTTATTTTTTAACAGAATAAGTAAGTGGAGAAAATATAATTTAAGAGGAATACTACGTCTCTATTATACATTGTTACAGATCCTTTTTCTGCTCAAAGTTTTTCTTGCTCCCATGTGGAAGGTGGTGTTTTGAATGACAAGCTATCTGAACCAGAGCATTCAGATAGACATGCTTTAGGCACTCCAGCTATACAATCACAAATGTCGGTGCCTCTCTGCTGGCTTACAATAAAAGAAAGACATGAACGGGTCATACAATAAATATTATCTTTGTCTAGGGATTGCCAGAGAGGAGTCAAGCATACTTTGCTTTCAAACTGATCTGTTTCAATTCTCAGCACTCTAGAAAAACTGGAATTTAAAAAACAACACAAAAAGCTCAACAACTTGAAACTTTCCTGAGTACTGTACACCTTCTGGTTTCTTCATTCCAACTCTGATCTGTGTTTTCAACACATTCACCCAGTTGCCTATTCTCTTAGTAGGACAAGGTGGGTGAGGGGATACCTTTTTACTCAAAAGCTGCTCTCTCTCACCAACAAAAGTTGGTCTAGTAAAAGCTATTCCCTCACCCACTTTGTGTCTCTAATATCCTGGGACTGACATGGCCACAACCCCACGGTATAATTTATTGCCTTATGTCCTACATGATTGTGAATCAACACCAGGTCGTATGTTTAACACAGATCTAGAGCACAGTAATATTTGCACATATTAATCTTCTGTTAATCAAACACAAGTCATAGATAACTAAAGTGCACCAATGAAATATACCAATTGAATATTAAAATTCTTATATACACATTCATCTGGCTGCAAAGCTGCAGATACTAATCATGACAACATTAAAGTGACCCCATTTTCCAGAGAAAACGCTTCTTGATTAATGTGTCCAATATTTTTAAGAAGAAAGAGGCTTTCTCCCAAATCTCATATCTTGTTCTTCCTTCTCCTTTTGAGCAAACATATTTATTTGTGGCTGATATCAGGAAAAGGAATGGCTATGATCTCAGGCCTTAAGGCAATTGTGACTTTGAAGTCTCAACCCCGTTTATTTAAGATTCCCTTTCTAATCCTTAGTATCAACAGGCAATAAGTAATATTTAGTGGCCTTGTGCAACAGCCAATCCATCTTTGGACAGTGAAACTGATTTTCTTCTTTGTGACTTGTGAAGATTCATAATGTGTCCTTTAACAAACGATTAAATAGTGTGCAATGTTTCCCCCATCACCAAAGGATGATCTAATCCTCCATGATAAACAATTAAAGCAGTTTGTCCTCAGCTCTCTCACAGCAGTGGAAGTTGATTCTCTGTCACTAATGCTGTTGAACTCTGTGTACAATGCACAATATGTAGGTTGTATTTACACATGCAGTTATTTTATACCACATGGGCAAAAGAGCATACATTATTTGCTTTTATTTCATAACCACATGGTCTGAAATGTCAACAAGGTGTAATTACTTGGAGTAATTTGTATGTTGAATATAGCACACACCAAAATTAACCTGTTTTGCTGTGTAGATCAGAAGATATGAAATGCAAACAAAAATAACACTACGAATGAGTCAGCTCTACATACCAGATGTCAGTATGGGTAGGCTTTAAAGTTAAAAGTGATGTGTTATCCTGAAAGTCTTTCTTGTTAATGATGTGTGATTAATGATTAATGGCCCTTTATGATTCTTAACTATAAGAACTTATTTTCATACCAAACGTGCTTTTAGTTAATAAGCATGGTATTAATTAACATGTGACGGTACTAACTATTTAATGAATATACCCATTTCATAAGTAAGCCTTGACAAAGAAAGTAATTTTAATCAGAACAACTTTTTTTATAGAAAACTCATGTGCTTTCTAAAGAACCATATCTCCTTGCTGCATAATATTTACATCAACATTTACATTTTTATTCATCTAAAAGGTTTAACATTTATAAAAAGCTTAATGTTGTCAAATAAAACAGCAGTACAACAGCCAGAGCTGTCAACTTTGATAACTTTAAGGTTTAAATGACTAAGATGAATTACTTAGTCATTGGATAAGTCATTAATAATCATAATTTGTGTATGTTCTTGGATTTTGCAATCAAGAATGACAGCAGTAAAGCCTGTCCAGAACTAATTGCTATAAATGTGCCAGATGCTATAAAAATCTGGACATATTCATTGTAAAGGAGAGCGAAGCAATACCATATGAAGGTAGAAATGCATGATTTAATGATGTAATCTATATTTCTGACATTATAGGTCAAAGAAATATAGCAAATATATAAAGCTTTTATTAATATTGTAAAAGGTTATTTCCCACAGCACTAAAAAAAAAAGGCTTTATCCTAATAGATCTGGGTTCAGCTGTAAATTTGTATGCTTGCACAAAGAGCATGGTGCCATGAAAAAAAAAAAAAAAAAATTAGCACTCTACAGCGTTTATTCCTTAATATGACTAAGGATCCCACTGTTATATATAATAAATTAATATAATAAATGTATTCCTTTAGAAAGCCTATTATATAAATCATATTACAACAAGAATAAAATCTGAATAAACTATATAGCTGTTTCTATTCCATTTTAAATTATGTCATATGTGAAATGTGACCATACATGTGTGTATTTGGAGGTTAAGTGTATCACTGTCCAACCATCTTGTCTCTTCCTTATGTTTCTCTAGCAAAAAAAATGCTGACAATAAAGAAAAATATACTTAAACTTTTCCTAGCAGTTCTATTATGTTTGTACACACACACCCTCACATACACAAGAGCAAAAGCAACTGGAATGTAAAAGGGCTATGCCTATGAATAAATGCCTGTGCACTATAACAGTACATTAGGAAAATGTATTCATACCATCATATCCATTTATTTTAAATGTGAGACCATCACAAATGTTGCAATTAACTGGCTAATGTGCTACATGCCACTACTATCTACATGTTAAAATAAGACATGCACAGCTATTCCATAGGCTGTATAGCTAACAGAGATTTTCTGTGGGGAAAATCCTGCAAATTCTTATACACGTTTCACTTTACTATCATGAGTAGTCCCAGCATGTGCGTAAGTGCAGGATCAGAGACATATAGCGTGACCAGACATCAAATGTAAAAAATGAGGTGTGTGTGTGTTGGGGAGGGGGGGTAATTGGCGCTTATATAAGACAAAGGCTCAAATACGTGGACTGTCCCTATAAAAATTAGGACATCTGATCACTTGTGGCAGTCAAATGTATCAAAAGCACAATCTGATAATGCTGACATATAATTCTTTTGCGGGGAAGTATAACCATGCTTATGCAAATACTCAGCAACCAACATTATGCATGCTTTGCAGTTGATGTATTTCAGGGTCCAAACCCAACATGACTTTTACAGAAGAACTATTAATTTAGAGCTTGTAGATGCATTTTAACCAGCTGCTTTCAATCTGATATACCTATTTGTAATATTCATGGTAAGTTATTTTTCTCCATAATGTTTGCTGCTAATACTAAAAGCCAAATGTCCTTTAGACACTCTAATTCAGGGACATAGTAAGTTCAAAATATCAATAATAATTCAAAAAAAACCCCAAAAACCAGTATACTTTTTCCCCAACAGAAGATTGAATTGTTTGGTTTTTTTAAAAAAAAACCTAGACACTAGACACTCCATTCCTGCAGAAGAGTTTTAAAGAAAGATTCCTCCAAAAACTGTAGAATGGAGCATTATTCTAAAATCTGTGTTATACATGAGATGCCACAAGAGAAAAGCTGAGGCTCTAAGGTAAAGTGATATGTAGAAAACAATCTGGCGGTGACAGAGTCAAAGACCACAAAGAACACAAAAGTGTACTGGACTGAATGTTCAGCTCACTTTTACCTGGCTTTGAGTTGGTACACACATTTTGCACCAATGTAATCATGAGTGTAAATATAGGCACACCCAAATGTAACTGTGCATTTGAGTACCTTATTTGTGCACAACAGATTTGGTCCAAAGCCCAGTGAATTAAATGGAGAGAATCCCGCTGCCTTTAACTGGCTTTGGATTTTGGTTTGATTAGAATGAAAAATTAATTAAAGAAAATTTTTACCACACAAGCCATGAACATTTTATTCAACTTTTTGTGCGTAATATGTTCTGACTGAACATTTTTGACCAGCTTTACCATCTCTCTATTTGTAGATGTCATAGGATAGGGGAGCTGTCATGGTTTACATTTCCTTTGCAGCAGCCCCTTTGACCTCTACTCCCTTCCACATCCCATCCCTTTGTGCTGCTGAGGGGAGTGAAAGTGAAATGGCAGACGCCACTTTTGTGTGGCATGGGGAGAGAGAACTGGAGGCACTGATTCCCACACATTTAACTCCAAAAGATTATAGCAGAGAAGTAGACAGCTTTTAAAGGTAGTTGCTTGTATTTTATCTTTGTTATTTTCATTCCCCTTCATAATGTGACTAGATTACAATGGCTGAGGTTAATAACACAATTAACTTTGCAGAAGATACCAATCACAGGCTGTTTTACAGTAATTAACAACAGCAACTCCTAACACATTTCTTTGTATTCATAAATCTAGTTTGCAGAAGCTATCCTTCAGCTTCAGGGAATGTTTCCAGAAGTTGTATATATTAGGGCTAGATGCAGTCTAAGGATCTCTATGCTGTATGAAACCTGTTGGCCAATTTCCAATACCCTAACTCATTGATTAGTCTTAGTCAGCAGAGTAAGGACCTCCTCAGCCTGAGGAAGGGTATCAGGCCCTACTTTTTTATTCTGTGGTGCAGAAGGATGAATTACTGGATCATGCAACTCCACTGCTGTATCAATAAAATACTTCCACATAAGCAAAGCTTTGTCTTTACTGTGTTGTTTTTACTGATAAGTTCCTCTGATTCTTTTATGGACTGCCTATTTTCTGATATAATATTATAGTGTTAGTGCATTTTTCTGCTAACCCTGCCTGTTTAAAAATGTATATTCACTCAATAATTACAATCAGATGGTCCCTTGTTTATAAGGGAAAATGAGATTTCTGAATTGCAAAAGCATACTGTACACTGAAATGGTTCATGGTTTCCTTTCCATCTCCTTATGCAAATAAGATGTATATTTTTACAGAATCAGACATTTAAAAATTACTAGTAATTCATTTGTTCTGAAAAGTTGTGGGTTTTTTTTCCTTTTGTTATCTATTAGTGAAGTTATAAGTACTGGTAGCCAATGCATATATGTTAAGCATAGCATACTGCACGTTAATGGGTATTGTGTGCACAGTATTAATATAATGTGCATTATATAAAAACTGTTGAAAAATTATGTTAATTGAATGCATTATGCTCTTCCCACAATTCTGTTCACTCTTGTTAAGTGTCCCATAACAACAGTCTGCACAGCTGAAGTCAACTTTAGCATTAACAAATATTAAATCTGTCAAAATTAAGATATTTTTGTTCTATGTCCTAGTACAGATATCTTCCTGGGCAACTGGTTTGAAATATAGAATGCAAAACAGAAATAAGAAAAATACAGAACAAAACAAGAAGTTAAAGAACTGTTACAAACTGGTGGGTTGGATTTTAGTGAAGTATAGTTTGGTAACTTGTAACTATAAATATAGCTAGTTTAAATACATATTTCTGAAGAACACCTTTTGTGTAAGGCCAACATGCTGAAAGTTGAAAGTCGCTTCCTAGACAGAGGGTATGTATATCTGCTTTTTGCATTGTACTGTTTTGTTTTTAGACAATATGTGTGGCTGAGTTTAGCTATTTGGTTTCTTGAATATTTTTCATAATGAACCACCAGTGTACTCAGTCAATCATCTATACAGTTAATCAACAGTTCACTAAGGTGAAATCCTGGCTTCTTTGAAATCAACAGGAGTTTTGTCATTGACTTTAATGGGCACAGGTTTTTATCGTAAGAGACAGATCACGGTACTTTGGCAAATAGACTTGAAAAGGCAAGAGACTCCACTTGCCAAAAGAGACTTGGGCTTTGAGGTTGCTGTAGCGGAGGGTTAGAATCCCACCTTTCCTTTCTCCCCCCACCCCCTTCAGCTTTGGAGTACATTTTCAAAAACTCTTTATGCTATAGTTGTTCTGATTCAGAGTAAGACTTCCACTGCTGGCATTCCAGGCTCCTTTCCTGCTTTATACAATCTCACGTCACCTTAGCACCTTGGTCCAGGAGAAACCAAACACGTGGACTGAGAACAGCACATGATCCTATACATGTTTATTTTGTGGCATACTCTCTCTCTATTGGACATATAGGATTAAAATAATTTCTTTTTCATGCTTCTGTTTTAAAGCGCTTTGGTTGGTTTGTCGGTTGGTGCACAAGGATTCCAAGTTCTATTCGAATTACTGCATGCTTGGATTTATAATCTATGACATAGGCTTGTAGCCAGTCAGATTGAGCTAGATTCTGCTTTAGGAATAGCCCTAAGCAAAGAGTGGCATGTAAATTACAACATCTGGAATAGCTCTGGGAGACATATCTCACACAGACGTACCTGAGTCACAATTTCTCCTCTGCTTCCTCCATGCTCCTGGTGGACTCAGCTACTTTGGCCAGCCAGTAGGGGAGTGGAGTCAAGGTTTTGTCCATAATCCATCCTCCTGGTCCTAGGTAGGAATGAGTGAATAGCCCTGCTTACTCCAGCCACCTGGATCTGAGACTAAGTAGTCCACACAAAGATGTAAAAGGGGATGGGGAAGCTTCTCACCATGCACTGGTACATAGCTTGAGATAGAATCTTACCCATTAAGAGTTATCTGTGGCATTGACATATGCTGTAAGTGTTTTCTTAAAATACATAGCAGCTATATTTTCATGGTAGTGCTAAAACTGCTTTACAGAACAGGTTACTTTCAACCTCTGCTCTATCAAAGAGTTTAAGGTAAACCAAGATTATCCTAACTTGACAAGATTGCTTAGGGCCTGCTACAAACATCTGTTTATACAAACAATCAAACTGTTTGGCTGGAACATTGAGCGTTGTTTGTTTGTTTGTTCAGAGTTTCTCCTGTTAAACTCATCTCACTAGTTCATTGTAAAGGTATCTGATACATTATGTTTGCTTCGAAGGGAGTCTCAATCTTGATCAGCATGAAAACAACTACACCTGTTTATATAATTTTACTATCCCATCTATATGTGACATAAGTGACTTCAATTAGGCATTAATTAAAATGATGCAACAATAAATCTCTAAAGAAAAAAATAAGTTTGTGCATAACTCAAGGAATTTCAACTGGCCTCTTGAAAATTAACAATTTTATTTTCAGATCCGACATTAAATTAATAAGGCCATAGGCCAAGAGCATCTGTTATTTAATGTCTTAGATGAAATGGGTTATGCAAAGAGAACTCTGGAGTCTCGTTTTTTAAGAGGATCCTCAGCGGCTAAGCTCTTAATACGCTGCTTTACTCTGTCAAGATTTCAGCTAATACCTCCGGCTGGAGTTCCTGATATGCCTCAAGGTAGAACTCACTTGTTCTCACATAATCAAACACACAGGGCATCATAATGAGTGCGTGAAAGATTGACATCCATAAGGTGCCCCCTGTGAAACATTCCTCCAAAGTCTGATTATTCCAAGAGCCCAGGCATCACAGTCACTGTTAATGATGTCAGTTGCCACAGCATGGCGCCTCAGGCATTCCTCACCAAGGTCACACAGCAGTATATTTGGTTTCTCACATCCATGTTTATTGTTGCCTTTAAGCACAAATGCAATTACATCTGCCCAGTATGTCGGAGTCTTCTCTGAGGTTGAATAATGAAAGCCAACAAACATTAAACTGCAAATCTATGCTAAGGCAGGTTAAAGAGTTCTCCTTACACCTGCAGCAGTAGAAAAACACAGGTTTTTTTTAAGACTATTGCTCCATCCTTAACCTATTGTTTTGTGCTTTGATAGTACAGGACCTATGCCATGCAAGATCATCCATGGCTGTATCTCCTAGGGAGGAGTATTTCCTAGCAATAGCTAGGAATGAGTAGCTGTGTGGAGGAATTGACACCTAAACCGTGGGCACCTGCAGGCATGCAAAGTGGAAAAAGCACAGGAGGAACTCAGGGGCCTCTCTGTGTTCAAAGGATGATTCAGAACAGCAGCAAACATTTCTATCTTAAAATGATCAGTGGGTGAAGGCAGTTGCAGGAAGCAGGTACAGTAGAAAACTGTGGCACTATCACCAACTGCTTGTGCCCTGCACAGCTGATTGCCCCAGTGCCACTCACTAAAGAGAAGAGAACTGTGGGTGCTGACAAGGAGAGGTCCCTTGAGAGCAACACATTCCAGGGGAGTTAGTCCGTAACAGAGGACAGGGTGAATGTGATCCCCCGTGAACAAAGGTTTCACTCTGGCTTCCATCTCACAGAGATGCTCAAAGAAAAGGTGTTAAAAGCCAGGGACCAGCCTGTGGGACTTGGGCCCTTTCAAGCTTCCCTTGGACTGAGTAGGTTCTAGTACTGTCTCTGTCTTTGACCTCTCTGGCACATTTCCTGGACACAGCCTCTGTCTGTTACCCTTTCATGGCCCAGCTGCCCTGGGCCATCAGGACTAGTGCTGACCTCCCAAGACACCTTAGTTGCTTAACACACTCTCTTGCTGAATGCCAATTTTGTGGCCATGCTGGCATAATAGTTCACCTTCCCAAGAACACATGATAGCTAGAGCACATAACATAGAGGCTTTGAAAAGGAACCTAAAACAACTATTCTTATTTTAGACAGCCTAAAAGACATACAGATTTAGACAAAACAATAAACCACTTCATCATTATTGTCATCATCCCTCTGGAACATTATTTGGGATTATGTTAGTTTCCTCCAGCACAGTCTTGCTTGCTGCTCCTGGTCTCTTTTCAGCTCTCTCTACAGTTGCAGTCCCTTTGTCAGATGACCTGACCAGCATTATCAGGTGATCAAAGTTTGCATCAGATGATCCATTGGATAGTTACCAGCCTCCCTGGGATTGGTTTTCTTGGCCTCGCCATCCTTTTTTGTCCCAGGGTGTTTCATTTGAATCAAAACTACCAACATTTAATGACCCTACATTATTAGCTCTGAGTCACCACCCGTTAAAATTTCAGTCCAACATGGAGGTAAAAGGACAAGAGAGAAGACACACAAGCTCTATGTTCAAAATGGAGTTTGCAGTCTAACACTGATGCCAGGGCTGGTTCTAACTTTTTTGTTGCCCCAAGGAGTCGGAGTATGAGGCAACGCCAGAGCCAAAAAAAAAAAAAAAAAAGGGCAGAGCGGCCAGAGGAGTGCCAACCTAAGATTGGCCAGAATTCCGCCCCTTACAGAGTGCTGCCCCAGGCATGTGCTTCCTATGCTGGTTCCTGGAGCTGGCCCTGACTGATACACATAGAAAATCCTCCAAATAGCAAACGAATCAAACTGTACAGAGACAGATTCCCCAAATCAGCACACTGTCATCTGCTTAGTCATTCCACCATCTTCCAGTACTCTATACATGTAAGCTGTATGACCAGCCGAGTAAGTTTCAAAGGGCTACATGTACACACACAACAAGCAGAACATCTTTGAACTCTTTGTAAGAGAACTGTGCCATACTAAAACTCTTTAAACTCTGAGGATCGACTATATCTTGAAACTCAAAAGTTACAAAAAAAAGTCCATCACTTGTGAAATAACTACTTCAGCAAATTGGTCACCAGCATTAAATCTTGAAAGAGTATGTTTGCTGTCCCTTAGGCTGTCAAGAAACTCTTAAAAGCTGAAAGTTATGTCACTAAACTAGCAGAAATTTCAAAAAGTTTCTCAGCTGTGGAAGACAAGTGAGCTCTTGAACTATACAGCAATATTCTGAATGACATCCCTGCAACCAGGAGGTTATTTGAACTTCCAGTGTGTGCAAGAGACAAACCCAGGGCTTGACTTGCAATTGCAAGTCAGAGACAGACAGCGAGAGGGAGGAGAGGATGAGCATAGATACAATACCACAAGAGAACTTAAACTATTTTGCTGAAGACTCATAAAGACAAGAAGAGGCAGAGGGAAGCATAGAATGCTCTGGGTGCCAAATCCCATTAATTTGCTTATTTCTGAAAGAACAGACTTGCTCACTTTGGGAAAAGTAAAACAAACAACAACATTGTTTCTAGCCTGAAAAACAATACAGGAACTGGGCCAACTGATGAGGAAAATCTGTACAAAAGGGTTATTATTAGATACATATGAGATGCAAAGAATTAATGACATGCCCCACACATGATGACTACCTAATGAAACTGAAAGAAATAGTGAAGAGAAAATGGGGACTGCCTCTGTCGCTAGTGACCCTGCAAGGCCACTGCAGAAAAGCTACTGCAAAGCTGACAAGGCATTTGCTGCGTTTCAGCTTGGACACAGTTCATTTTCACTGAAACCACTGTGCTCTGTTCTGGAATGGCAACAACTTGCTTTTTTACCCAGACATCATATGGTGTGTGGATTACTGACACTTCCAGCCTGCATCCCCATCCACAAGATGGGGAAGAATCTCATTTCCCCCCTTGAAAAGCTCACCACTCATTATCTTTCTTCATCTACATTTCAATAGCAGATACTGTTTGCTAAGATTCCTGGGGATAGATCCACAACAAAGAGAGCTTAGACTCAAGTGTTGCAATGCCTAACCTTAGGCACCCTGCTACCTATTGCAATCCTGAGCCCCAGGTTAGGCACTGAGGCTTCCTATATCATGTAAGGGGAGAGTTTGTCTAGAATGGGATCCACAAAAGGCAACACAGCAGGCTGAACCGGTAGACACCCTATGCTAGTCAGTGAGGAAGGCTGAGTAGGTGCTTCTGGCCTCATGTTTACTTGCCTAACTCCAGACAAGAGGAACATGCCTATGGTCACTTGGGATTCACAACTGTGAACTGTTTCCTGGAGTTAGGTTCCTAAGCGTTCTCACAATGAAGGTGATGATGCCCACTATTAACTTTGAGCCCAGTGGTTAGAACATTTATGTGGGAGACCGAGGTTTAAATCTTTGTTGCCTGATGGATTTGAACCCATATCTCCTACTTCTCATAAGAGTGCCCCAATACTTGGCTGTGGTTGTCTCAATCTCTCCTGCTTGAAACTGTTCCCCTGTGTATTAACTAAATGACCATTGGAGAAGGGACTTGAACTTGGGTTTCTTTCATCCCTGGTGAGGGCCATAGCCATCAGGTGGAAAAGTCATTCATACTCTCTCTGGCTCCCTGAATATTGGATTTTTTTGTCCAAAGTGGAACAGCTTCAACAGGAGAGATTGATGGACTGGACTAAAGGTTATGTGGAGGGTTGCTCCTCCTCTGCCTGTGTTTTGTGTGGGCCTGATCTGTTAGGTGGTTCTGAGGACACCTACTGGATTGGGATCTGCAGGTGAGGCAGGCAAGGATATATCTAGTTTGAGGATCCTGCCAAAGTTTAGGTGTGAGATAGGCACTAGCTGCCAGCACATGCCCCCGGCACATTTTTTCACTGCCATGGCATGGTAGGCATCAGAATTTGAGGATCTGAATTTTGGATTTAGGTGTCTAAATTGGCCATTAGATGGCTAAATCCTTTTGTGGATCTAGCTCTGAGTGTCCAGATCTATAGAGAAATAAAATTTCTGTTGGAAGGAAATAATAGAAGGGTCCTACAACACTTGTGTGGGGAGGATGAAATTACTTTAGTATTCCTACCCAGCAATAAGTGGATATCACTATACTTTATCTGAAATTACAATCTATGGCTGGTATATACAGGCTGATATTGAACTTTCCAGCTCCCTTTACATTATCCAATTTCATTTCCCTTATAATACGCACTACCCTTAACATAAATGACCTAAAGAATAAATAACTCTCAAGGCTCCTGCTGTCCTTTTTCCAGCCATTCTAGTTTTCCCAGTGCTTTTATTTCATTCCCTTTCCTCAAGTCTCATTAACTTTAATTAAGCTTGCTCAGACGGAAAACACTTACCTTAAAAATACCTACAAAACTTGCCCCATCAGTGTATTTTCTTAATGGGCCAAATCCTCAGACAAAACCCACTGTTGACCTCAAAACACCTTCCCAAAATTACTTGACCTCAATGGAAGTTTTGCCCTGAATAGGAACTGCAAAGTTTGCTAATGTAAGTCTAAGTGACTATCTCCACTGAGGTGTTTGTGATGTGTGTTTTTATTCCTATAAACTTGGGGTCTATGAACGAGATTGGACTTTCAGGGTGAACTCTGAGAATGGGGCAGTGCACAGCTGTGCCACCCTGGCAAAAATACTTTCCCTCCTCCCTCTCCCCCACAAATAAAGGGAATTATGATTCACAATTCCTTCTTTGTTCCTCTCTTGGTCTGGAAAGGAAGTAATATGCTGCAACCATGCAAACAGTGCAGTGCCTAGCCAGCTCTACTGGTCTGCATTCTGGTGGCCATGGCATCGCCCACTCCTCAATGGTTAATTACTCCAACTGTTAGAAATGTACACCTTATTTCCACTCTAAATTTGTCAAACTTCAGCTTCCAGCCATTTTCTCTAGTTGAAGAGCCCATTATTAAATATTTGTTTCCCATATAGTGGATAGAGAAATAAATTGTTTGACCTAAATTTAAATAAATGTTGAGTAAATAACTTTTGAGCAGAGCAATGAGAATAAACAATTTTTCATTTCTCTTGTTGCACCAAACACTGCTGAGGTTGGGGGAGGAGGATAAATTGTTTCAGGTAAATCAAAATGTTTCATTTGACCTGAAACAAAATCCCTTGTTTCATTTTTATGGCTTTTTCATTTTTTTAATAAAAGTAAAACTAGAAACAAAGAGTCATTTGGAATTGAAAAAGTGAAGTATTTCATTTCTGCAATGTTTAAAACAAACAAACAAAAAACTCACCATTGATTTTCTTAATTTTGTTTTTGTCTAGGAGTTTGAATCAAGTTCATGAAATGTTTCAGTCAACCCCAGTGTGCATTTTTCAGCAAAATCCCCCAAACTTTTGGCCAAAAATGTTCACCCAGTTCTACATTTGAGACTAGTAAAAAGAAATAGAATTTCAGTCTTCAGATGTTCAAGATTTTGTGTGTCCTAACTCTCTGATGCCTGGCTAGCATAAGACTACGGGCACATATAAAAGCTAACATTGCCCTTTCCGCATTTAAGCTCTGGACATGAACAGACTGACAGAATGAAGCAGAGCCATCATGAATCATAGTCTCAACACATCTGTTAGCAAAGCCAAGGCAACATCTTACATAAAACTGTGGTGTTCTTCTTTAAGGCCAAGTGGCTACAGCAGTTCCTAAATTAGTCTCTGGAGGCCCTGGAGCCTGTGCGTTCAGAAATTTGGAGGTTATGCTGGATAAAGCCCCCTAGTAAATTTTATAGATGAGAACAGAAATAAAGTAGCTAGGACAATGCAGAGGCTTTTCAACACAGTTATTTTTATTACAATAGTAGTTTGCATATTCAGATCACAAATGATATTAAAACAAAGTGACAGAAAACAATAAAAGCCAGGAAATTCACATAAAGGAGTGAATAATACCATATGTCCTTCAGTACTGTACCTAGACACAACAGGGTACAGTTAAAGTCATTAAGGCAACATCCTATTGTGCCTTGTTTTTGGAGAGCATATGGCATATTACCTCTTAAATTGTGAAGTTCCTTGAATGCAGTTTTGCTTTTTCAAAGTTATTTTAAAATAGGTTTAATAAGTATTTCTCTTTCTTCTCTTTCACAAGTATCAATATGGAAAAGTGATAGGGTAATATCTTATTGGATTCTGTTGAGAGTTCCTAAGGAAAACCAGATTCAGCAGAGCCTTTTGCCTGAGATCAATGGATTTGAAGCAATAAAGAATACGATAAATGTTTTTGATAGCACTTAGGTGTTTCTTATAAATGTTCAGCATGTAAGTAACAATATAATACTTTTAAGATTAGCAGCCGTGTTAGTCTATATCAGTAAATAAGATGAGGGAGACTTGTGGCACCTTAGAGACTAACTAGTTTATTTCAGCATAAGCTTTCGTGGGCTATAGCCCACTTCATCAGATGCAACTTTATATAATATTTATATAATACTTGTAATAAAACAGATTTATTATTATTCAAAACAGATTAAAATCCAAGGGCCCAATTGAACAATATTTTCATAGGCAAGGATCTATTTAAACCCAGTACAGAGAATTCATCCCTGAATCATCTTCAGGCTGGTTTTCTATGCTTCCACATTTTTTCAGTGCTTACCCAAACTGAACCAACTCAGGTTTATCCAACAGTAATTGATTATAATCTGGAGAAACAATGGCAAGCAAAATAGAGTTGTTATAGTTGCCATTGACAAATCTTTTGTACAATATCTAAGAGAAAATGTGCAGATAAATGGCCACTGCTAAAACCCTACTCACTTTTTTTAGTTTAGAAATTGCCCAGAATTTGCCTACCTTTTTACCCTGTCAGTGTGGAACACTGATTATCAGCTACATTGAGACTTTAAAGCACAGTCCTTGGAAAAAGGTGGTATCTGAGCATATCAAAATGTAGGGGGAATGTCTGTAGGTCCGGCGACACAATATTTCTGAGTGCCAGCCACACCATTTTAGAGTATGCACTATATATGTTCTCTTATGCGACTGACCACTTCTGCTGGTATGTGACAAGGGGTGGTTGTGCCCATCCCTAGCTGCTGCTGGGTAGGATAGTCTTTCTATAGGCGCTGGCCTGGACCAGCCTTCATGCTTCCTGAGTACAACTGGGATTTTCACTGTACCCTTCCGACATGTGCAAGGCAGGGAAGGCTCCACTGCATGTTCTTATGAAATTTCAACACCTCTGCCTTCACTCAGTCAAAACTCAGAGACTTTCAAGACTTAGAAAAAAATAATTAGGCAACCTCATCCTAATCTTGGAACATGCCCATTCCTACTTTAATGGCAATTTTAGAATCACTTGTTCTCTGTCCCTGCTCAATCTCTTCTATATCTGCATGTTGCAATGTCCATTGCATTTTGTACAGTGTCAGAAACCTCATTTTATTCTTAAGGCTCTAACCAGCCATATAAGTCTAAATCTCTGAAAAGCTTGAAATTCTCTTTAATGGATTCCTTGAAGTTCCAGTTCAATGTTCTAAAAAGGTTTTTGATCAAAGTTATCAAAAGGAGTGTGTGTGAATTACAGAGGAAAGGACAGGGGTGGCTGCTGCTAGGGAGTTTGTAGTGCTGATGAGTTTGTCAATATCAGATGATTTAGTCCTGGTGCTTTATTTTACCTCAGGAGTTCTTAAAAAAAAAAAATAGCTGGCAAGAAAGAATAGTGTTCTGTCCATCAAAGTCCAGCAATACAATTGTAGCCCAGAGTGCAAAGGGAATAACCACATGAATAGTACACACACCAGGCAATGGCTACAAAATATCACAATTTAGAAATCCTTATAGAAAAAAACCCCACATACACCAGTTCATTTGGAAAGAAATAAACAAGTTAGTGTGTGACAAAGAGCAAGAGATTCAGTGGCATCCTCTCATCATCAAGTGCTGAGGGTCAACTGTCATTTTAAGTTAATATAAAAGCAGACATTCAAACACATTTCAAAACAGTTGCAAAGAAAAGAAAAAGGGGGACAAAATGCTAATGGCTTTTTTTAGGCACTGAATAGTGAATTTGATTTTGAAAGTTGTCTACAACTACATTAAATAAAGTTGCATTGTGTAGAAAACTAAGTTTGCCATGCAAAACATTACCGCATATTAAATATAAATAAAACATTAAATTCATAGTAACTGATAGGAGCTTTCGTCATCAAGGATCACCAGTTTCTTTGTAAACTACAGGCCCAGTTTGTACCCTCAGTTATGTAGGTACAAAGCCAACCATGGGTGGTAATAGCTACATAACCCAGGGCTCCTACACATATGGACCCATTCAGATGCATCCACCTTGAGGTAGTAAGAGAGCAACATCATATGGTGTATGAGAAATGTCAACCCAGGGCACTGAGGCAAAGCCCTAGTCCTCTAGGTTTTAAAAGACTATGCAGAGCAGAGAGGAGATCAGTTTTTAAGGCTCATCTGAAAGATGACCAAACTAGGAAGTGAACAGAATTTAATTTACCTACCTTGATGAGATGAAGGGCAAAATGGAGCTTTCCATGATATGATCTTGTGGTTCCAGGACACCTATGTGTTTCAGTCATGATCATTCATCCAGCCATCCTTTCCAGCTCAGTGAGAAGCAAGGACACTTGTCAACACTCTATCACATCAAGGTCTCTTTCACATCTACAAGTGATCTTGGCATGCCATACTGCATATGCCAGAGCACCAAGCCACACAAAAGTTAGGAATGGATCTCTTTCCCATTGAGGCTTAAATGTAGATACTTTGCATTGCTCTAATAGTATTTGGGGCATCCACTCTATTATTTTCATCATGATTGTGAAAGTTTGTGGGGCAATTTCCACATTGACATTCAAATGGCACTTTCCCTGGTATCTTACCACTCTGACACATGCACTGACATTGTAATGACTCCTGTGGGACCATTACCATGTCAATGCAAATATGAGAGACACTTCATTGACATCTTAACAGCTCCAGTGCTTGGATTGCCATGCTAATGACTCCTTCGGGGACTCCTACCATGTCAGGAGAAGGATATGAGATACTTCTAATATTGCAGGTAAAACTGTGCAAAATTGACCACAAAATTGGCACATTAAAAATAAATAAAAATTGCCCAATGGCCAGTTGCAACTTTGCAGGGAGTTGTATTTTTTTGTCCCCCAGCCTGTATTTGCAAAGCAATTACCATACGGTGGTTACCTTTAATAAATTTTCAAATTTCTCTTTGTTTCTAAACTGTGTTTAGAGATCTTCTTTAAGTGATGCTGGGGAAACTGCCAAATGGGAAGCAGTAGTGGAATGGCTTCAATGGAGTCAAACTACCAGGAGTCAGTAGAGAATGCCTGGTCCCAGAACTGACACTGGGGATCCAGGAAATTAGTAGGAGAACCCTGTCTTGTTGTAAGGTTTAACATTAGCAGCCATGTTAGTCTGTATCCGTAAATAAGACAAAGGAGACTTGTGGCACCTTAGAGTCTAACCAGTTTATTTCAGCATAAGCTTTTGTGGGCTATAGCCCACTTCATCAGATGCATAGAACGGAACAGAAGTAAGATGTATTTATATACAGAGAAAGAAAGAAAAAAAAGTTGTACATTACCATACCAATTCTAAGAGGTTGTTTAATTTGGATAGACCATTATCAGCAGGAGGAAAAAAACTTTTGTAGTGGATCTGTCTGTCAGGTGATAAGAATCTTTGACGGGAACTTAACAGGGAAAAGCATTCAATTAGTGTAATGAGAAAGCCACTCATAGTCCCTGTTTAACCCTTGGTTGATAGTGTTTTGTTCTGTGTGTAAAAATTTCAGCATGATATTTTGCCATGAGAATCTCAGATTTTTTTCCCTTCTCCATTCTCTGTATCATTTCCAGGCAAATACTTTTTTTGTTTAAAAATTTTTTACCGTAGTTAATACCTTTAAAATCATTCGTGAAAGGCTATAATTGATTTAATTATTATGACTAAAACAATTTATTTATCTTCTTGACCATGCTCTGACTGTAGAGCTTGCTGCAAACACAGATTAAAGACCTGCTTATTCATGCAGTTGCAAGATTTCATTTACCACATACAGTGTAATAATCTGCACGTTGAACAAATAATGCTGGTTAGGAATAAACACTATGCACAAACAAAATATCCTTAGTAGGATAATTATAACCATTTCTTTATCATCCAGTAAGGAACAACATTTGGCCTTATATTTACGATTTCCAGAGTTACATTATGCAGAAAATGCCCACTTTAGAACTCAGCTATATTTTGCATTTCTATTTTTCCTTTGAACGTTATTCCCATGAGACTTGAAAATTACCTTTTCTTTTTCAGAGCATAAGGGTTTGACCATTTGACTCCTAAAAGCTGTATAAAGACGAGGTGGATGAGGTAATATCTGTTATTGGATAAAACTTCTGTTGGGAAAGAGACAAGCTTTTGGACCACACAGAGCTCTTCTTCAGGTCTAGTAAAGCAGATACCCCTAGGATCACAACTAAATACAAGGTGGAACAGAATAGATAATTTAACATAAGTAGTTAGCACATATTCTAAGGGACCATTCAAAGTTAAGAGGCCCATTAACACTTCTGTAGTGAAGACAAAAAGGGGGGGTCAGTGCATTACAAAATTGTTGAATGGTGCCATAAATCCATTGTGTCTATTCAGTCCACGATTTTTAGTGCCTAGCACAGAGTTAGGCTTTATGCTTGAAGGCTCATCTTTGAAAGTGTTGTGCAGGTTTCCTTTAGAATGAGGTGTGATAAGTCAGACACAGAGTGATTGTTTTGTAAAAAGTGTTCATCCACAGGTGATAGTGTGTTTTTGTGTTTTATCATTTTTCTGTGTGAGTTTATTCCAGAATGATTGTCTGGTTTCACTCACAGTTATTGGGGCATTTAGAGCACAAGATGAGGTATACCACATGTTATGACAGGCATATGTAGGATCCATGGATCTTGAAAGATGTGCTATGAGTGCGGGGGTTGTATCCATTTTTCTGGTAGGGTCTGATGCTGTTTTGAGTTGCTCTGTCCTGGTCTATAGGGATCTTGCTTCTGATGATGAGTTTGGAGAGGTTGAGGAGTTGTTTGAAGCCAGAAGTGGTGGGTCCAGGAAACCATTCTTTCAGGAGGGATCCCTACTGAGTGTAGGTTGTAGTTGTTTGATGAAAGCCTATATGGGTTCCAGTGTGGGGTGCTAGGTGACATCTAGGGGTGTGTGATCTGGGGTCAGGGGATTTATGTACTGAAGCAGGTTCTCTCAGGGTATTGGGGTGGCCCATTCCATGATGTGATCTACTTCTCTGGTGAAGTGTCCTTGTTTGGTGAAGAGGGTTTTAAGTATGTTAAGGTGTATGTAATGGGACTACTCAGGGCATATTCTGTGGTATCTGAGTGCCTGCTGTAGATAAAAGATCTCTTGGTGAGTTTGGGATGGTTACTGAATCTATGAAGATACGTGTGGTGCTAAGTTGGTTTCTTGTATATGATTGTCTGTAGGGTTATATTATTGAAGCTGATTCTGCTAGTGTACAAATGTTCCAGAGAGAGTTTAAGGGATTGTTTAAGGGTGATTGTTTAAGTTGTGGTGGAAATCTGAGGAAGTTTGAGTCATCTGTCCAGAGGATAAACATATCAATGATGTATCTCAGGTAGATCATTGGTTTCATAGTGTATTTGTCCAGAAATTCTTCTTTAAAGTGGCCCAGGAAGAGGTTGGCATACTGGGGAGCTATCCTAGTATCCACAGCTGTTCCCATGTTTTGGACAAAGTGTTTGTTATTGAATGTAAACATTTTTATGGGTGAGGCTGAAATAGATTAATTTGGCAATGTGTTTGGGGTGGATATTGGAGGGTTGGCCACTGTCTTATAAATATTTGAGGAAGGCAGCTACACCATCAGGTTTGTGGAGGAAGTCAGTTGTGTGCAGGAGGAAACTTGCCCTCTGTGTGGTGACTGGTTTGAAGAAATCTCACAAATCATTTGTAATGGACCCAGCTTCATCAAGCATTTAAGCAGAGGCTTAGGTCCATCCTTATCCAACAAAGCACATGCTTAATTTTAAGCATGTCTTGAAATTCCACTGAAGTCAACGGGACTTTAGCACATGTCCAAAGATAATAAACACATGGTTAATAAAAGCTTTGATAAATAGAAGCAGATTACCAAATGGAGGCCAGTATGCATGCAGGTCTCAGTACACACACACAAAAAAGCCAAATCGTGCCACTTTTACCCGTGCTGAGTAATACCATACAGTGCGACTAGTGCCATTGATTTCAGTGTAAATATGGGTGGTGGAATCTGGTTCACAGCATGCATTCAAGTATTTGTCTGTGAGAAAATACATGCATAGAGAACCCAGGGCCTGAAAATTAACCCCTTATGTTTCTGGGTCCTTAAAACATCCTTCTGACTAGCAGGAGCAGAGATAGAGAGCAGAGGTGACTGCTGCTTATTTCACTTTGTTACAAGAGTGATCCTGATACAAAACCATTATGTGGTATGTGCAGTTGCACTGAGAAAAAAAAAAACATCAGCGTGATCTCTTTGTGACTATGTGCTGATGATGGCAGCCTGTCTAAAGGATGGCTGCAGCCCTGCCCCAGTTCTTTAGTTTGCAGACCTTTGGGGGCCATAGTGCACCTCTTTGCAGAGTAACCCTTCCCTTTACCTAGAGTTTTATTAAGTGATAGGTATTTGTCCTTCTACTATGTAAAAGAGTCAACGTGGGAGAGAAAACTCTTGGTCCAGTAAAAGATATTACCTCATCCACCTTGTCGCTTCAATATCCAGAGATGGACACAGCTACAAATACACCACCACCACTATACACACACAATTTTCCACCATCGGTGTTTCCGTGCAGTACTGAATTTGGCCCTTATAAAGGTACCAAAGTTCTACTGGGAATGATGGCACTTCAATGGGGTTGTAACAAATATATGGGGCTAGAGTGGAGGTGTGTTTAGTGCCATACGTGTGGTATGTACCTACTGAAATGATTGTTCAAAAAAATTACTAATAACCAAAATCTGTCACCTAGCTACTGAAACTTCAAAATACACTACCTAATTAGTGGGCAGATTCAATAAAATCTGCATTACACAAAGCCCTGACAAAATTAATTAACAAAAAAAACCCAAAAGGATTTGCTATACTTCAGTTTATTTTAATATAAAGATTATAAATCTTTAAAAAAATCCTTTTAAATCTCAGAATACACACTGAGTTATAATATTGCAGAGATGAGCAAGAAGCCAATCAACAGGTGATGAGGATTAAATCAAAAAAGGGTACTGAATTAACTAATACAGTTTTTTAAAAAAGTATTTATTCCTTAATTCTAAAATGCCAAACATATTGCAGACATTCTCCTATAAATATGTAAGATGAAAAGCCATTTCTGTGATATATTGTGCTTGAGAAAAGCATATCTTCAGTCAATTCAGATTTCATTAGTCTGTAGTCTGGAGAGATTTTCAAGCTTTTTCATGACAAATGCATCCACAGTTTCTTTTCCACACACCTAAAATGATCATATCATGCAAATTTTAAAGTATTTCATGCCCAGTTTATAGAGTTTCCATTTTCCCTTTGTCAGTTTCTTGCTGATGGCCAGTCCAAGACAGTTTGCTCACAATGAATACCAAGTGAGATAGGTCAATTTCCAAAGAGTGCATCTAAACACTCACTGGCAAAATGATTGTCCTCTTAACTCATCTTCTTTAGTGCTCTCAAAGCAACACATTAACTATTTCAGCAGTGTGCAATATAAGAAAGTAATACATTTAAACAAAGAGTTTCTTCATCGAAAACTTCTGTTTTGTCAAAACTGAAATGTGACATGAAAATGTATTGATTTTGATGAAACCTTTGATAGATACATTTCTTGTGTCCAGGTGGCTTTTCTGGAAAGGGGAAGCAAGACATTGAAAATCTGATCTTTTCAATCCCCAAATGGACATTTTGACACAATGCTTTTTTGTCCAATGAGGAACAAAGCCAAAAGTGTCAAAACCTTAAAAGTTGCCCTGAAACAGAACAGTTATTCTCTGGCCAGCTCTGTAAGAAAGGCAAATGTTAACCACTACTACTTGGAATTTGATTGAAAGTTTGGTCACCATCTCTGTCCATTTATGATGTCTACTTGTAACTTTAATGTCAGCGATAATGGAAATTCTTCCTTTTGTAGTATGAGTATATATTACCCCATAATAATGGATTATAGTTACAGTAGAACTGCACAGTTACAAACTCCAAAGTTATGAGCTAACCAGTCAACCACACCCCTCATTTGGAAGTACACAATCAGGAAGTACTCAGACAATTGGAAGTACACAATCAGGCAACAGAGACAAAATATATATAGTACAGTACAGTTAAATGAAAACTACTAAAAATAAAAGGAAAGTTTAATTTTTTAACAAGGTAAGAGTACTATTTCTGTGCTTGTTTCATTTAAATTAAGATTGTTAAAAGCAGCATTTTTGTTCTGCTTAGTAAAGTTTCAAAGCTGTATTCAGTCAATGTTCAGTTGTTTTGTTAGAGTTATGAATATTTCAGACTTATGAACAACCTCCTTTCCCAAGGTGTTTGTAACTCTGACGTTCTACTGTATTATACCATGAGGCTCTTTATGTTTATATAAAGTTGGCTGCGGGAACAGACCAAACAGGTATTCCTTTCAGTTCTCTGTAGGTCATATATATTTATCACTAAAAAATGTTGTATGTAGTAAAGCAATGTATTATCTACCTATCCACCCTTGAAATTCATACATGTGACTTTCCTAAGTGCCTGGTCAACAGGTCAATATAGGTTACATATACTAAATGCATAAATACTCTCTCCCTTTTGATTTTATGCCCTTTGAAGCACGGACTGTCTCCTGATGTGTCTGCTAACTCAACAAGGTGGGCCTTTAAGTACTACAGTAATTCAAATAATAACCACCACCACCAAAATATACCCGAATAATAATTTATTATGTAATACTAATAAACTAAAACAATAATGCATTATTACATTGTTAATGTTTAATGAATCTGGTCATTTATTTGCTATTTCTAAATGTTTTATATGATTCTATTAGGTAAGGTACTACTATATTCTTCCACAGAATATGCAATAAATGATATAGTAGAAATTAAATTTCACATTAGAAAGAAAATGTCTATATGAGGACATTTTACCTGAGCTGAAGGCCAGTTCCACACAGGAAACAACAACTTCCAGATAAAGTAATCACACCACAAAGAAGAATATATCTGTCCCTTTTATTAGCAGATGCTACAATAGCAAAGCTTAGTTCCAGGAGAATAAGTCTGTCTGCAGTTGGTGGAAATTGATCTGCTGAAGATGAGATAGCTGAAATAAGACATACTTTACTAAATGAAAACTTGAAATTTTTCCCCCTTCTCCCTCCCCAAGTATCACATTCCTCTTCTATTATGTCCTGGCCTGGGATATTGTATTTTATATCCCAGACTAACTCATTTTAGTCTTCTGGACTGCAGCACTAATATTCTGCTAATTCAGTTCACCTAATTTTCTACTCTTCCTGTAATCCATCTATGACCATATCTATTAATCCACTTATAATTTTCAAGCATAAATTAATCTGAAAAATTATAGAAGCAAGCTTGTGCACAGTAGGTTAAGCAAGAAAATGATGCAGAGGTTTGTATATTTATAGCTGGATCCTCTATTTACCAATGCAATAGCTGTGATTCTTTGCCAGCTGGCTGATGGCCCTAATTTGCGGCGGGGGGAGGGGGGAATAGCAATGAATGAGGCTCAAGCAAATGGCCGCCGTCTGGGTAAAGATCAAGTGAGCTTGTTTAGACAAGACTTCCGGGTTGAGTACATGAAATGGATTTCTATGTTAAGATGCATCTGTGAACATATCATTTCTCTTTATATAAAACCTGGCTTTAGTCAATGCAGGTGCAGAAGGTTGGCAATATTTCTAAACTAGATATAGGGATTTTTAAAGATGCATATTGTGTGAATAAATATCCATATGAAGCCCTTCTCTGAAAACATAATTGACAAATAAAGACTTTTTAAAAGAAAAAAAACATCTCATAAGTAAAAGGAAAACAGCATGAGGAAGTCATATTAAAAGGTACCTTTCTACTGGGCTTATTAATACATGCTGATTTCCTCTATTTCACTACTTTTATTGATGCAAAATAAGAATGATGCTTTACTATTCTGTACTAATCGTACATTTGTGTTGCTAAGTTTCTTGAACGAACAAAAAAAAATGTGGGCACTTATAAAATAGGCACATTACATATCTAGCAACTGAGACGTACCATTTTAAGATCTTGCAATACATTTTAAACATTACTAAGTTAATTGAAGTTGAATCGTAGTTATTACTATTGCCTATCATTAAAATACACTTCCCACTCCTGCAAAACATGACTTCTCCACAATCTATGCGTTGAAATAAGGGGAGAGTTTGATGGTTGGGTTTCTGGATCTGATGCAGGAAGCATACACTTAAACTTAAGTACATGCCTAAATCAATATCATGCGTAAGTGCTGTCCTGAATGGAAATCCTTCCCTGAATCAAGGTCTTTGTTAGCATGGATATTGTCAATGTTACTGCATCATTTGTTTCAGTCAGTGCTGGACTGGTGAGCCCTGCATTGTAATGTGCTGGCTTGTATGTATGAACATCATTGCCCTTTCACAAAGAATCAGACCTGTTCCCTAGTTCCCAGCTATCGCCTGATAGTAGGTAGAATTTTTCCTGTTTGATTAATCCTCTCTCTGCCCTCACCCCACTCCTTTTTTTCCCAGTTACAATTTCATAATTGGATCCTGTATGAATATCCTTCATTTTCAGTTGTGTCTGTATGTGTAAGAAATACCCAAAACCTTTGCCACGTGGTGATGGTGTTTTGAAATGCATTAAACCACTCACAGAAAAGACCATTAAAAACTTAATATTTGACATCTTTGACGGCACTGATATTTCCTATTTTTAATACAGGAGAAAACTCTGGTAAACTCAGCTCTCTCTGTTGTCACCTCTGGCAATGCCTGACATTTTAATGGAAACCACTGTAGGCCTTGCATCTGCTAGTTAGCAAGAACAACCTGTGCTAGCCCCACAACAGGAGAGATTCCCATTTGCTTTCTGTCCTGTACATTGCCTTTTACTTTGTGCTTACACTTCATAACTGCATGGGAACTAACACGGTACCTTTCAGACACACAAAAAGTTACACAGTTCTGTCTGCCAACTAGAGGCCAGATGTTATAATCACTCAGTCATGCCCCAGATGGATTTGCCATCTATACGCCCTACCCATTAACAGAACTAAGGCATAAGCTGCAACTCTTGTGGCTCATAGGCAGCAACTCTTTCAGGTGAGATAAAGGGAGCCTCCTTTTGATTGAGCCAGTGGGAGCTGTGCTTTCTCAGCTGGAAGTCACTCTTTGCATCTTGCAAGAGTGATTTAAAATTATTCCTTTGAGGGCAGCTGAGGTGAAGCATTTGTTTGAGAATCAAGCAGATGCCCCTCAAAACGGTACACTTCCTTTTAGATTCCAGTTGCCATAACAACTGTACAATACTTTTGCTCTCAAACAGCACTTTATTATTATTATTATTAGCGGGTTTGCACTCCACGAGGAATGCTGATTTACTTTCCGTGAGGAAACTCACCATACGACATTTAAAATGTCAGAGAGAGAAGAATACAGACTGGAGCTATAAAACCATATTAGAAATAAAACACCTTATGGGAAACTACAATGGCAAATGCTGCTTTTTGTAACAATGATCACTGTTGTTCACATTGAATTTAAGGGGAATTTTATGTGCAGTGATCACAAGATCAAAACTTCATTAGCCACTGGCAACAGAATGTTTAGACTGGAATTCAGATTTCAAGATCACATTTTGGACTCTCCTGCAGATTATAACTGCATATCTACATAAAGCACTGTGCTCTTAAGAAAGGCAACCAAAACTTTTTGTCCTTTTATTCCCATATGGCAGGCCATATTTACACAAATATGGCCAGCTTAAGTTAATGAAGAATTTAGGCCTTCCACTAGTAATAATGGTAATACTATAATGGCTGCTTATTACTGTGTAATGCAAATTGTCATCACAGTACAATACTATTGTCACAAATATATTTTGGTAGTCTCTCTACTAATCAAAGTAGTCAAAAGTGTTTGTTTCAACCTGTAAGAAGCTTTTACTTTACAGAAATTGTAGAAAAAGAATCATTTACTGGATACTAGAAGGGGGAGGGAAGAGTCTACAAGCAAATGATTTCTCTGTAGTATATTTATCCTTTAATGTGCTCCAGCACAGCAAAATTGTGTCCTTGAACTAAGGACATGAAATGATACTATTAAGGGAGACACGGCAAACCTAGACAAAGAAAGTCATTTATTTTCACTGACCCAGCTGGTCAATGGAATTGAAGTTCAGCACTATAGAATCAAGCATTGCCATCATATCTGTAATTACTGTATCAAGGAGACTCAAGGAATGCTCATGAGAGAAGCAGACCTTCAGATTATACAAGGAGACCGAAAAGTGAGTTAAAGAGGAAAGTATCATCTTCACATTGATACTTAACAATTGCAACATATGGCTAGGTGCTACGGTTACATATATTTGATGCATTTATAGTGCAGTGGTCACTATTAAAAGTTCAACATTTTGCATGCACTAGGTATAGGAGTAAACTGTAGAATCTCAGATAGTACTTTACAGTAACTACAGGCAAATTGACTTTTTAGTATCAACTGATGCCTTGTGATTTAGTAAGAAATGGAACATACCCAACATCTTCACATTCATCTTCTCTGTATGGACAGGCCATAGTTCCCAATTGAGTATTTGGGTATAGGAGGGGCGACAGTCCCAGTTGGGTCCTATTTTACCCCCTCTTACTAGTGTAGCAGCCTCTGTTTCAGTAGTGGTCCCTACTGGTTGGAGTATGAATGAATTGCAGTCCGCAGGAAAGAAAGGGCTATAAGGCATATTATCTTGGAAATTATTAAATACCGTGGATCTCTACAGCGAGAGAAGTCTATTCTAGAACCCACTGTTTACAACTGAAATCAATAGGAGTCTTTCCATTGATGATGGGCACAGTTTTGCAACAACAAAAAAAAAATGTAAGAAGTTAAAAAGGAAGCAGACCAAAGAAGCTAACCACTGTCAGTAAAGAATAATGACAATCAATTCAGAACAACCACTGATTGCATCTATAACCATGCCACATAATTTTAAGATATGAAGTGAAAGTCACAGAGAAATATATATATTAAAAAAAGGAAGAGTGTCTTATGTAATACAAGCACATTTCATTTAGAGTCAGTAGGGTAGAGGATACTAAATACATATCGTTTAATTGTTCGAGGACACTTATACAAACAAGTCTACAAGAAATAAACCTAATTACTATATAATTAACTCCAAACTGCATAAACAACAAAGTCATGATTCAATAATTATTATCTCTTCAGTAAATCCCATTGCCAGTAATAGAATCCAGAAAGAAAAGAGTGAGAGTTAAAAGTAGACATTCCATTTGGGAAATGTGTGCGGGCATATATTTGACATTTAAAAATGTACCGACTGCTAATGGACAAGATGCCTTCATAGTGTGCAAGTCACATGTTTCTAAGTAGCAACTTCATATATTAGCAACATAGTTATGTATTTGTAAAGGTCTTTTCTCATGCTCTGTAGCACTTTACTTTACTAGCGTCCAATTAAAAATTAATGGGACTTCTTGTGGCTGGTGGAGCAAGGTGATTCCCTGAAACATTATGTCTCATGGGGTAACTTCCTCCCCTATAATGTTATCAGTTTTGGAGATTTTGTCAGTCTTTCCATTATAGGCCATTACTTTAACAAAAGCACAGTTAGTGGGCTTTAAAATTCAGACAGTCGTTGCTTACCAACAACATCTAGTTATTTGCTGTGGTAGTTGCTTTATCAAAATCGAGTTGTTTGCTGTGGTATGCATAATATAGTCTCAAAAAGGTACACTGAGGTAAGTTTCTATTGAAATAAAAATTAAAGATGTATGCATACCCCTCATGGCCGGGGGTGGAACTGTGGCATCCTGCCTCAGTTTCGCCTAGGAACTCCATATCACAGTCCAGTAGAAATTGTAACCAGTCCTCTTCTGAAGTCCAGGGTATTTAGCCCTTACACACATCGGGTCTTCAGGCTCCTTCTTCAATTCCATGTCTCTCTCCTTGAGTCTTGAGTCTCCAACCCGCTGGGTCCAGTCCAGTCCCTCTTTCCATAAATCAGGAGTACCCTCCCCCCACAAGAAACACCTCTCTTCTTCCCAGAGCTACATTCAGTTCAAACTGTCCTATTATTCCCTGCAGCACTCACTTACAGCTGCTTCTGCGTGAGCTCCTTTTAAGTTTCACTTTGAGCACAGATATATCAGGGCAGGATTAATTGGATAGCCCTGGCTGTCCCAAGCCCTCCTTGACCTTAAAGGTGGAAGTTGTCTTATTACAATGTATTGTACATGTTAACCCATAATGCCAAAGCAACTTTCATGCAAGGATTGTTTTGTATAACTTAACATTAAAATGTATTTTATTGCTTTTTGTAGTTTAAATGATAATATAAATAAGCACAGGTAATGAAGACATCCTTGATTTTCAAAAATTGCTATCCACCAGCAACTCCCATTAAATCGAGTTATAGAGAATCTGCACCTCTGAAAATTAGGCCTTTGACTTAGTCAATGAAAACATGGGTTCTACTCAAGAAGAATGACTTTGTAAAAGTGGCACTGTGAAATTCCAGGATCATATGTCCCACTGATTTCTATATGATATTTTCTCAGTGAAGCAAAAAGATCCCCTTTTCCCACAAGAGCTCAACTCGGCTGTCAGAGATCAAAGTGAAACCATGTGGTTTTCCATCTTGGGCATGATCTTCAGAAATAAGGGAGCTACAATAAAAATTATGCCACAGCTACATCCATGCAGATTTTTGTACTGATACTTTTGCACTGAATTCAGCCTGCAATATTTTGATTATTGGTGTTGATATGCAAGATAGAAAGAAGTCGATTGTTCATGTTTAAGAAATAAAAACTTGACAATTCGAGTATTGGAAACCAGGATGAGTTCAAGTTTGAAAAAAAAAAAAAAAAAAAAAAGGAAAACCCTACCAAAATACCCACATGGTTTTATGGGCAAGCTGAACAAATCTGATAAGTAAATCAGTAAAAAACAAAACAAAAATCAATAGAGATCCCACAATGCCATGTTTTACACAGTCATTTTTCAAGGGTGCACTTGAAGAGATGAAATTATCTGAAACTAAACAATGACAATACTATTTTGAACCAGAGCCATTTACAGCAGTTTGCCTAATGCAAGACTGAGGTAGAATGCATGAAAGATACCCTCTTAGCTGGATTTCTCTCTGAGTATGCTTTGTCTTTAAATGGATGATCTGTAGCTTGCTTCAAGAAAAATGGAGTAATTGAGAGATAAACTGCACTGTCCACATTAACTTTGTGATATTGCTCGGCACATATCAAATAACCCATCAGATTCCACACAGATATGAATAAGCATCCCTACCTTTTCCCTCATTAAGTATCTTTATGACAGATTATCTGTTCACTGACCAGTACTCCCCACATACTAGAGCATAATTTATTTTATTTGCAGAATTAAGGATTGCACCTGAGACTATGAACTTGTAGAGAATTGTTTCATTTTAATTTATTATCCACAGTACAATGTGTCAGAACCTCCACCGGTTAGCATTATGCTAACTTTTGCACTAGTCTTGCCTAATGGATTGGGAATAATTAATATGCTTCCAATAATGTAATGAACGGTGACTGAAACAACTTAAATAATACAACTAACCAGAGAGAAGATGCGTGGATGTGATAGGGCTTCCAATCTGCTGCATGGAGTGTGAATTATAATGCCTAATGAATAATTTATAATTGTAAGAACTAGGCTGGGAATGGCATTCAAGCCACGGGAAGGTCACAATGTTTTAGATCTGAGAGAGGTAGTGGGGTTTTTTGTTGTTGTTTTTGCATGGGGGGTGGAGGATTAAAAGTGACGACCAACCGGCTGGCAGGCAAAGCCTGTTTTTCTAATTTAAGAAGAGTTCAGAGAATTTAAAAGCCAAGTTACGGGCCTTGCTCATTATGTAATTTTCACCACCACTAGACGTGAACCTCACTGACCACCAACTGCCTAAATGCGTGGACAATGGAAGTAGCAAACCGGAGTCACTGGATACTGATCCCTGACACGCAAGAGGAAGCAAGGATGTAAAGCCCACTTACTTATTTAATCAGCACTCTATATAAAATGATGGTGTACACACAGTCCATGAAGTGATAAAAACCATTATACATACTCACATAGTGTTGTCTCATCTAGGCTTACCCATCTTCAGACTTCCACCTCTCTATTATACAAACCTCTCTCCTACTCTCTGCAGCTTTTTTCTCTTCAGTAAAGAGTAGTATCCCTCAGAGGGTCATTCTCCTGACAGTATTATTGTTAACTTTTCCAGAAACTAACAGATATAGTAGTTTTGAACAGCCCAACATCCAGCTCCATTGATTCCTTACACAGGTGTAACAGCAAAGACAGAATGGGGCCCTGAGCATTTTTACATTTTTGTATTTACACATTTACAAAATTGTGATATCCAGCAAGAACTAAATGTATCTTACAAAATTTAAAATTAGCATAGTTCATATATATGAACGAAATGGACTCCCTTTCCAAAATACCAGCTGCACAATGTTAGTTTTTAGCCCTATTTAGTATTATTGCACACTGTGAGTCTGATTCTTCTTTCAGTTATTATGGTGAAATGTGAGATTAATTCCCTTGAAGATCCTTGGTTCAGAAATGTCAGCTTTGCACCAGACTGCCTAGATAAAGCAGCTGTAATGCTAGCCTCTCAAAGGCATGGAGGGCTTTCCCATTAGAGGGGATCTCCGGTCATAAAAGAGAGAGGATGATTCTCAGAGGTTGTTCTCAAGAGGAAAGAGATATGATCATGGCAGTTCAGTCACTGGAGTGGTCCTTTGGGGATAAACCTTGATGGAAATGGCTTTATCATCCCATGAAACTTAAGATGTCAATATTTCTCATTCTGCATTGAGCTGAAACAGATTTTTTTTTCCCCTCAAAAAGTGAGCAAGCTACCCTGACAATAGCCCAGCAGCTTGGACACATGTGGGATATGGGAAACCCAGTCCCTACTCTGGGAAGAGTCCAGTTTGCCAAAAAAAAATCCAAGAAGTTTGACTTGGGGAGCATTGGTTACGGTAGCTCTGAGTCCTCTATTTCTAATAATGTCTGATTTCAGGTTAATTAAATTAAGTATCTTCTCAAGTTTGCCCTAAACTCATTTGTCATCTTCTTGGTATCTCTGCCAATTCATATACGTCTGTTTTAAATTGTCAGTGTAGTACAAAGGAAATAAGTGTCTCACATTATTATGTAGCCTGTGTGGTCCATCACAGAAAGTGCAAATACCTATTTAGACTCTCAGCTCCATTTATTTATCATTGAAAATAGTGGCTCTGTTATTCAGTAGGGCTAGCATACTTCCCCCCTCATACTCCGATAAACACACACTAATTTAATAACCATGACTGCCTAAGTTATTACGCTAATTACTTGTCAGAAGTTTACATTTGTTAGGGGCCCAATCCTGCTTCCTGAATTCAATCACTGGGAACAGGAGATGGCTACTGAAGTCAGCGAAGCAGAACTCAGCCTTAGAGAGAGGCATCATCAGAAATGGCAACATACAGGGCCAGATTAATCACTGTGACTGTGTGGAGGCTGGCAAGGCAGAATTTGTATTTCTGCTTTTAAGGGGCTGCAGCAGGGGTGACAATAAGGCTGCATGGCATACTGGTAAAAAGCACCCGCCTGTACCAGTCCCAACCATCTTACTTTAAAATGCTCCCATGACAAAAGGGCTGCCATTTTACTGCTCTAAGTTGCTCTCCTGGATGCCACAGCCCCTATGGGCTAATGAGAACTGTGAATACACAGGTTTGCTTCAGCTGCAGCCCCTCCAACCTATGATACATCGACCCTTCATTTTCTGGTTCATTTCTGTTCTGCCCCTGGTATGTCCTGGAATATTTTCAGCATCTGGAGTTTCTGTAGACCTGGCACAGAGTCCCTGAATTGGCTATGCACTGAACAGAGAAGTTGTTTGCACCTGGAGGTGAGTGGGAGAGAAATGCCATGTTAGCATAAAGTAGACCTAGCATAGTGATTCATTTTCCCCATCATCAAGTGCCACCCATGTGCTCCATTAAGGTACAAGGCCAAATCCACTGTTGGCACAGACTTTGAAGTCCATTAACCTATAAATATTCACACCAGCCATAAATATGGCCTATAGCTTACATTGTGCTCTAAGGCTCTGATATGTACCAAAGACCAAAATCCTGCCTCAACCACTTTACAACCGAGGGCACGTTTGGCTTGAAAGAGCGCAAAATTGGTGCAGTGAAACTGCAAGAGCCAATCCAAGTATGTCTCCTCATGAAAGTGTACTTTGTTGGGGTAGCATATTGGGGTTAGAGGCAAAGATTGAGCTATGTGAGCTGCAGATGGATCAGTGACTATATGGATCTGCCAGACAAACCTCTCCCCAGCATCTAAGTTTTGAGCACAGAGCAGCTCCTGTCAGGATTTCCTTTGGCTCTCTTGGACTTAAAAGGATCATACTCTCATCAGCCCCCTCATAAAATAACTCTTTGCAAAACTCATTAGTTGGGCCTTGGAGAGTCAGGAAAGGGAGGAAGAATTTGAAACAAAAAGGTGCAGTTTTCTTCTGTGGCATTTAGGAGGTACATGTTAGATAAATCCAAGGAAAATATATAATAGGAGGAGGCATCCCAAAGAATTATGGGGACACACAATGTTTCACAATGGCTATTATGGGTACTATTAACCCTGATTTAACCATCTTTTTGTGAGTGAACAGCTGTTCATGAAAACCAGATTTTCCAAAGAGCATTGGGAACAGCAAGGTGTCTCTAGTGTTTTATAGATTTTTTAGAAAGGCTACTCAGCATCTTTTCTTGTGACATGCTGGGACGCTTAAAGGAGTTAAAACTGGTTGCTGTCCTTTCAACATTTACAATGAGGTTATTTTCCTTGGCTTTATAAGTTTGGAACTATCTGACATTTTATATCTACTCACAGACACAAAATCAGCATAGATTCCAAGATAATCAGGCTCTAAAGGTCACTATCCCTCTAAAAAAGCTAGTTATAAACATTTTTGTGAAAAAAAAAATATTTCTAATCAGTATTGGTCATGCTGTGAAAATGGACTTTGAAAAGTGCAGAACCTTGAGTGATATTACCTTTTTTAACTTGAGAAAGTTATTAATTATTAAAGAATAATATAAGTATGGTCTGGATCTCTAACAACAAATTAGTGAAATACCACAAAATAGAGATATATTTGTCAGGATTTTTTCACCTTTGGATTTATTGAAAGGTTTGAATAAATTATCTGTTACTATATTGACTGAACAATAGATTTCCCCCCTATGCATTATTTTATTTATTCCCTGATACAGAGTTTGTGGGTTGCCATAGTATCAGATTAAAGAGAATGTATGAGAAATAAGTCAAGATAGAGTGATATATTCTTGGAAAACAAGACAAATATGAAGGTATTTATCCTGCTTTCAAAGTATTTGCTGGTTACATAACAAAATATACTAACATCAGATAGATTATTAACTGATACCACTGTTTTTTTCTATTCCATTCCACAACACATTTCATATAGTAAAAAAAAAGTTACCTATAACTCCTTGTCTCCACATAAAGAGATCATCCCAAAGCATATAGTGAATGTACTTAAGTATTATTCTAGTTCTACAGATGTTATTGGATTTTGATGTATTTAGCCATCTCAAATAAGGCTGTTGATTAATCAGTTAAATCACGCAAATAACAAAACATTAATCAGTTTTAATAATACTGTTTAAAACATTTAAATTGGAATTCTATTTAATGTTTTTGATCTTTCTCTACATTTTTATATATTGTATTCTGTGTTATAATTTAAATCAAGTCTATTATTTTGATTACAAATGTTTGCACTGTAAAAACAAAAGAAACAGTATTTTTCAATTCACCTCATACAAATACTGTAGTGTAATCTGTTGTGAAAGTGAAATTTACAAATGTAGGGTTTTTTTTGTTACTTAACTGCACTCAAAAAAAACCAGTGTAAAACATTGCTAAGACAAACAAGTTTGTTTATATTTACAGGAGATAATACTGCCATCTTCTTATTTACAGTGACACCAGAAAGTGAGAACAGGCATTTGCCTGGCACTTTTGTAACTAGCATTGCGAGGTATTTCCGTGCCAGATACATTCATATGCCTCTTCATGCATTGGCTACCATTCCAGAGGACAGGCTTCCATGTGGATGATGCCCGTTAAAAAGTAAATGTATCAATTACATTTGTGACTGAACTCTTTGGAGGAGAATTCTATGTCCCCTGCTCTGTTTCACCTGCAGTCTGTCATATAGTTCACATTATACTTGTTTCAGATGATGACCCAGTACATGTTGTTCACCAAAGAACATTTTCATTGCAGATTTGACTAAATGTAAAGAATGTACCGATGTGTAATTTCTAAAGATAGCTACTCAAGGTTTAAGAATCTGAAGTACCTTCCAAAATCTGAGAGAGACGAGGTATGGAGCATGCTTTCAGAAGTCTTAAGAGAGCAACACTCCGATGCAGAAACTACAGAACCTGAACCACCAAAAATCAGCTTTCTGCCAGTGGCATCTGACCCAGCTAAATGAAAATGAACATACTTTGGTCTGCACTGCTTTGGATTTTTACCAAGCAGAACCAGGCATCAGCATGCACACATGCCCTTCGAAATGGTGGGGCATGAAGGGACATATGACTCTTTAGCACATCTGGCACATAAATATTTTGTGACACCAGCTATACCAGTGCCATGAGAATGCCTGTTTTCACTTTCAGGTGACCTCGTAAACAAAAAGCGAGCAGCATTATCTCCTGGAAATGTAAACTAAGGTGACAAGACAGCAAGTGTGAAAAATCAGAATGGGTGAGAGGTAATAGGAGCCTATATATGAAAAAGACCCCAAAATCAAGACTGTCCCTATAAAATCAGGACATCTAGTCACTCTAGTATAAACAAATTTGTTTATCTTAGTGATTGGCTGAACAAGATATAGGACTGAGTAGACATGTATGATCTGAAGTTTTACTTTGTTTTGTTTTTAAATGCAGGGTTTTCTTGTGTTTTTTTACACATATTCTACATTTTTAAGTTTAACTTTCATGATAACGAGATTGCACTACATTACTTGTATTAGATGAATTAAAAAATACTATTTCTTTTATTTTACATTGCAAATAATTTCAACAAAAATAAGAATAAAGTGAGCACTGTACACTTACTTCTGTGTTATAACTGAAATCAATATATTTGAAAATGTAGAAAGCATCCCAAATATTTAGATAAATAGTACTCTATTATTGTTTAACAGTGCAATTAATCATGATTGTGATTAATTTTTTAAATCGCGCCGCTAATCGTGATTTATTTTTTTTAATTGCTTGACAGCCCTAATTTTAGGTATTGAGAAAAATGTTGAAACTGGTGATCTCTCTTAAACCAGCATGAACTTTTTAAATGTGCCCTTATACAGATTTTGTGTTGAAATTTTCTATGTCTGAAAAGTTCTCTCTTGAAAGGTTGTGTAAAATCCATGAGGGGAAAAATGAAGATTTCCCCCATATTTTTTGTGATGAAATATCTCAAAAAAAGATGATCTTTGAAACTTCAAATTTGACATGAAATCCTTCATCAAAGAACAGAATATGCTGTGCTAGCTTAGTTGTTTTAAAGCAATTGTTTTTAGAAATTCCAAACATTTCAAAATGGGAAACGTTCAGTAGAAAATAGCTGGTAGCTGCATACTTAGAATGAAGCTACCTCATCTTGCATCAGTTATCAGAGGTGCAGTAGGTAAATAACACAAGCTGTTACTTCACTCTGTCCTTGTCTACTTTTCTTTATACCTTCCCTTTTTAGTATAAATCCTTATTTTATTAAGAAATCTCTGTTTTCTAGCAGAGAAAGATGACCAGAACAGTTCCTCAGGAGGAGTCCATTTAGTTTACTTAGTGAAAAATGTAAAGTTTACATTCCATGAGTCTATTCATGTACACAAAATATTGTCATTTTTTGCAGCAGAACCAAGAGCTTTCTGTATGCTGATATGCTCTCTGGTTTGCTGTAAGAGAAGATGGCAAGAGTTGAACACCTATTCTTGGTGAAGAACTTGTAGTATTCTTGAATTGATATGCTATGTGAAATCATTTACCAAGTACTTTTGGCAAATACCTCTAGAGTTGGTAGATTATGCATGCACACTTCATTGAAAGTATTAGTATGTGAAATTCATGCTGTGTTGGTTATTCTTGACTGGAGACATTAGATTAGATTCACCAGCATTAAATTAAAATAGGGTTTCAGCTACTTTGCATTGTTAGAACAAACAGAGCAGCTTCATACAACTCTGTCCTATAGGTGATATAAGCGAGACAAGGAAGGGAAGGAGAGAAGCTGGTAGAATACCTGCATAAGTATGAAGATTTGGCACTCATGGGTTAATGATCAAAAATTCAAAGCTGATATAAGCATGGATTGGAACCCAGTTCTTCTGGGATTGACCTTTGAAATGTCAATCAGCATAGTCCTAAATTTTTATGGGAAAGATTGATTTCAGAGATGTTCCTTACAGGCAGTACAAATCCAAGATGACAGCACAGGCTGAGGTTGAGATGTCAGGAAAATAAGTATCTATTCTACTTGGTGAGCTCTTAAACATCTGTACATAAGGAGTTTCCATGCCTTCCTCTGAACTGCTTTCATCTGCAATCTTCTTCCTTTTTATTTCCTGCTTCTGGAAATTGTCAACAGCTTCAGCCCCTCACATTGCTAAACCTTAGCGTGATTTCTCAGACACAGAACAGCAGCACATATTTTACTTAGCTATAAAATCTGCTATCACAGCAATTTGCATTAACATTTTAATATGAAGACCAAAAAGGTAGAGTATACTGAATCAACAACATAATACATCCCTGGCATATGCCTTTCAAGTTGTCAAATTGCTCACTCATGCCTTTTATACTTGTTCCGCCCTCTGTCCAGAACAGAACTGGTGCTTTAACTTTACTGAATGTGCAATATTTTATTATAGAACTTAAATCACAATTCATATATTTTAAGACAGATGCCAAGACATATTACATATTAGTACTATTTTAAGACAGATGCCAAGACATATTAGTACTATTACATGTGAAATGATCCCAAGCTCCTAGGGAACAATTTAAGTTATATGACAGAGTATTCATACTGCAAGCTGTCAAAATATCTTTTCCATTTTGTATCCATAGGAGTGATACCATAAGGTCAACTGCTATTTTCTGAAGTCTTGCTTCCTGGAGGCAGAACTTCAAGAAGGGAAAAAATTGTGCTGTAGGTGAGATAAAAGGATGTTGGAAAACAGAATGTGTTAAGGGTAGGAGGAAGGATGTGGATTTCATTGCATTCAAATATACCTGCACTACTAGGAATGACAGACTTGAGAAAGCATCTATTTTATTGAAGCTGCAATAATGGACCCTCCTGAAAGATTTTGTTTAAAAACTAAAGTTTAGGTAAAATTTACGAAGTTGATGTCTTTTTTTTAACCTCTAGAATTCTTTGCTCCTAGAGATGGTGGCTAATTCACTGTTTTTTTCAGGGGGAAAGTGACAATTTTCTGGATATCAATGGTATCTTGAGTACAGCTGATTAAAAAATGTCATCTGAAAATGCTGTTTTGTTGAAATCTAAATGTTTCAGGGGAACAGACAAAGTGGGTGAGGTAATGTCTTTTACTGGACCAACTTCTATAGGTAAGAGAGGCAAGTCTGAGCTATGCTTCACACCAGAGACTCTCTCAGTACCTTTCCCAGACCTAAAGAAGAGCTCCGTGTACCTTAAACTTGCCTCTCTCACCAACAGAATTTGATCCAATAAAAGACATTATCTCACCCACCTTGTCTCTTTAATATCCTGGGACTGATATGGTTACTACACTACAGACAATCATGGACACATATCAGTTTCAACAGAATTTGACAGGCGAATTTCTGAACAATTTCAAATAGAAATGGAATGTTTTGCTTTGACTTTGTTTTGTCTCTATAATTTTGTTTCATTCTGCCTTCAATAGTTTGTTTCAACTTTTACTTGTAATTTGTTTTATGTTTTAATTTTGTTAAAGCACATTGGTAGCATATATATTTTATATTAGAATATTTTGTCTTTAAGAAAATAGTTTGATTTTTTTTCCTCCTAATTTATGTTGAAAACTAAATCTTTAAAATAATTCAGAATTTCCATTTCACAAAATAGTTTAATTTGAAAATGTCAAAAGGATCTTATCAATTTCAAAGTATTGGAATTTCCCCCCGGGATGAAAATTCCATTTTCTGAGCAGATCTAATCTTGGAGTACAATTAACTTCAGAAGATACGGTAAGTCTGTGTCATATGCATGGGGTTTAACTAATTTCAAAGTCTAGGTTTAAGAAGGAATTTTCCCCAGGGCACATTGGCATGAAACTTTGTGGCATAGGCACAAACCTTAATCTGGACAGTGAGTCTAGATTGCGTATTTGGATCAGGTTTGCCATGCTGCGCACAACCAGGGTCTTCACACCAAAGGAGCAATAGCCCATAGATGTTGGACTTGGAGAAGACAGGGGAAGTTACCAATTTCTACAATATAAAGGCAGTAGATAAATTGTCTTCAAGCTAGTTTAATATTCTTTATTGTTTAAAGCACATCCACTTTCAGAGGCAGATTATAGCTGATTCTGTGCAGTGCTTGAAAGAAGAGTGCGAGCATAACGAGCCTATCTTCAAGCTCCTCTACACATCCTAACAGCAGGGACAGCTATAATCTGGCCGTAGATATTATAGCCTATGAGAGGGTGGGCTAGCGCGGTTAGCAATGCAAGATGTACCAAATCAGGCAGGTCTAGGTAGAGCAAGGGCGGAAATTTTTGCCCCTTACTAAAGCTCCTCAGACTGCCTCTGCAGGCATAGTGTGAAATCCTATTCCCCACTGCAGTGAATGGAATTTTACCATTGCCTTCACTAGAGCCAGGCTTTCATCTGGAATTCCTTACAAAGGCATGATGACTCCAGCCACTGCATCTGCTTTACTGGTGCATCCACTACTTCTCTACAAGGTTTGGCCCAACCTGCATTTCATGACATTAAAACAAAACAAAACAAAACAAAACAACAACAACAACAAAAACATACCACCAACCAATCCTTCAGCAAGATGATGACCCAAAAAACTTGCAATATGCTCACTGAAATGCTGGGTGTTGTGCTTCCATAATCAGTTCTATCTTATTTATGCTAAAACACTGAATAAGACTCATTTATAATTTACTTGGATGCTGACAGTAATAAAACCTATGAGATTTCAAACATCATAATGAAATTATGAATCCTTGATATTTAAAATGACAGCTCATTTAAACCTCAGCCAATCAACTATTACACATAGTATCTTTATAGCCCTATAGCATGACTAACTTCATGGTTCTAAGATAAAAAGAACATCTGAATATTTCAGGGGTGGAGAGGGTTCGAGCTATGTAAAATAAATGTATATTTTTGGTAGACAGCAAAATAAAAGGCAAATAGATCTGTTTCTGGTCACACATGCAAAAACTGAATAATTTTAAAACGAGAATCTTATTCTCTGCTTCTGTCAGAAGTATAATGGACCATATTTAAAGGCTGTCAGCAAGTAGGATTAGATTGCTCCCAAAACACTATGAATTCTTTCCCCAATGTGACATTTTCAAAAATGCAACATGATAGAGCATTACGGTCTGTCAGCTGTACGATATGACAAGATATATTTCCATTCAGTTGGCTGATTAAGATACATCTCAAAGCAGTAAACAACTAGTTTTATTTTTAGATAATTTACTGTTTAAAATCATAGCACATGGAAATCTAAGATAACTAAGACACTATAGACAAAATAATGTGTTTTGTAGTATACTAACAAGATAAGTAATCAGCAGCTGGATTAATGATTGAGGAAATTTAAATGGTTAACATTCATTTTGCTCTCAAGGTCATGGAGTACAACAAAATTCTAGCTTCTGTAAATTGCATATTCTTTCCCAGCAATATCATTCACTATTGTTTTATAAGATAAAATTAGATAGATGTGCATACACAATTATAGCAAAAGATATATTCTTGGTTTCCTATTACTTCCCCTACATGACCTAAAAATCTCAAATAATGCTGTTTAGCTTAGCTACTAACAAATATAGTTTCTGTGGACAAAACATTTTAGCTTATATATCTTACCAGTATTTTATCTTATCTTCAAAAAGGAAAATCATAACTCAGAATTGCTCTGTGCTTATTGGTAGACCAAAAGGGAATTAAGTACTGGTAGACACATATATCTAACCCATACATATGTTTAATATTATACATAGTTGTGTATGCCAGAAAGAAAATAGATCTTACATTTTGCAATACTGAAGGGTTTTTCTTCTACAGCAGTTTTTTATATTTAAATTACCTGATTTTGAAATCCTAACAAAGCCATTTGAAAGTTCTTTGTAGTCTCCAAAAATATTATATTGAATATCAAATTGTGTCTTGAGAGATAAAGCTATCTCTATTAAAAATCAAGACATGTAGTATAAAAAAAGTGTGTGATTGCTTTCACGGCAATTGCATTGTTTTCCTTCTGGTTTCAGAAAATTGTCTTGAGATTGGATGCCCCCCCCCCTCCCCCAATACCTCTTTTAAACAGTAGCATGCCATATGAAGCCTTTTTGTTTGTTTGTTTCAAATACATCTTCCTTTCTGTGCTTTGAAGGCTCATTAAATAAAGCTTTTCACCTTTGGAGCATGAAGTCTGTATCTACCCTTTGGACTTAAACAGAACTTTCAGTAGTGAATTGCCCACATCACAAAACAACAATATATACTTTTTGATTCAGTTGATGGAATCATTATGATCCTTTCTGATCTCAACATCAAAGAAAGACAAGTAAATTAATGTTCATTGTCGGATGAACCACTGTATGTTTAATCAGGTCTGATTTCTCTGAAGCATACTGATAAAAAGCCACAATGGAAATTTTACATTTTTACATTTACCCACATACATGAAATCTGCCAACATAATTTAAGAGACCATCAGCAATTAAATCTGAGAGATTCTACTTCAGGTTTGGTAGAATTAGGAGATTTAAAATTAAACCTTTCAGAAAACAAAACACCAAAAAGAAACCCCAAACAATAAAAGTCCTTCTATATTTGTTTGAATAATTCCTGGGTTGGCAGCTGCTGAAGTGACATTCTTTGTCCATCATAACTGCTTCCCAGCCATTTTATAAAGAAAAGCATATGAAAGATCTGGCTTGGATGAGCCCTCAAATTGTGATCTCCGGGACTATTTTCTCTGTAAAAAGTCTACTTATCTAACAAACACAGAGTCAAATACTCTGAGGGCTTTCACTTTACAGATAGTCAGGTGATCTGTTTGACTTCTTGAAAGAGATTATAGTTGTACCACTCTTCTATATCCCCAGACAGAAGCCAATTTACAGAGAAGCACCAATTGTAGCAACAGGATGAAATGGAATTTCTGCCCTTCTGGCTGGAAGAAAGTTGCTATGGTGGTAGCCAGCACAAGGAAATGGAGGATAGGGAAACAAAAATAATGATACTCTGGGCTACCGCTCATAATTGAATGTTTCTGAGTAGCTTTCTAACATACATATTAAAAACAAAACCCTTGGCTTCCCAAAAGAGGAAAAAAAGATTTTTTATTTTTTATTTTTTTTTAAGAGTTCAACATATCCCTTACTTGAAAAGGAAAGGACACTAATTAAACACATTTCAATAAAAACAACCCAACTTTCATACAGCACTTTTCATCAGTAGGTCTTAAAACACTTTCCAAAGGAGGACAGTATAATTCTATAGATGGGCAAAACAGAAGCACAGAGCAAGTCAGTAACTTGTCCTATGTCACTCAGCAGCCCACTGACAGATCCTGGAATTGAGCCCATACCTCCTGAATCTCAGTCTAGTGCATCTGCTACACTATGTTGCCTCTAAATATCATTTGAGGATTTGGTCTTTACACAAAATTATCATCATCATAGTTTAACATGGATGGCATCATTTTGTTTTTTGCTCTGTACATTTGTTTGGTGAGTGACCAAGACTAAACGACACAGTGAATAAGCAGCACCTCCTCTTTCCTCCAAGGTACAACAACACTCAAGGGGTTAAGCACACTTTAGAACAGCACTGAAAATGTAATTCCTTGCATATATCTTATCAAGTACTATACCTGAGGGCCTAGTTTTGTAGGCCTTATGCATGCAAAACTACCAGCTGGAGGTGCTGGAGTTAGCTGGCCTCTGGATTAAGTGAGAGGTGACAGTGCATTCTCAGGGAATGATCTTCAGCTATAGAATTAGTGTCCCACATTGGTGTGTCACAGCCTAGCGGCTGACCAAAGAAGCTAAAAAGTTCATTTATGTTCCCAGATGAATGGGAAGCGAGATCAAATATTTGTTTTGAAGTGAAAGGAGTGGGATAAGATTGAGAGTTTGAAGATCTTTTTCATGACCTTTTTATATAAATGCATGTATTTATTTATGAGTACTGTACAGTACCTTGAGATCTCAATAAAATACAGGCTACAGACCCATAATCACCTGACTAAATCTAAAATGGCCAACCCGCACATGCCTGTACTTCTATACTCAAGCAACCAACCTCAAGGGCATCAGTTTCAAAACTGACAGTGAATATAGGCTGAGTGAGTTAAAAAGAAATTGCTTAATAAGCACTAAGTGTGATCTTAGCAACACACAGTACAGAAGATGCAGTCCTTCCCCACAAAACTAAGGCCATAACCATGCAAAAAACAAACAAAAAAAACTTCAGCAATCAATTTTACTCGTGAATGTTTCTGTTGAGTTCCATGAGATTGCATATGGGCTAAGTTATTCATATGCGTAAGTCTTTGCAGAGTGAAGGTCTAAAATCAAGACAGTCTAGAAGACAAATATGATATTATACCTGCCTCAGAAAGTAAATATAAAAATACCATCTTCCTCTCCTGTTCCATTTCATTTGAAACCATTTACCAATGTAATACACCAATACAGTACTTCTGACATGACCACCCACTCTGTTTAGTGGTAAGGCGTGACTTTATAGAAACTCACTGAAAGAAGTGTGAATTTGAAAGAAGACACCCGTTCTTTCAGTCAGGGGTCAAAATCATATCACCTTTGGAAACCATAACTACAAATAAGAAAACGAACTGATGCAGCACCAAAAGAGATGTAACATATGAATACATTAGCTGAAAATAGCCAAGAGAGAATTTTCATGAATATAAACACATTTGCCTACACAATACATCTTAGTAAGTAAACAAAAGGTACAGAGCATAACCAAGCTAATGAACATTTTTAAGCACTGAAGCTACTGTTTTTCCTCTGTATTTTATAAGTCATTCCACAAATAGATGAGATTTCTGTATTTTTCATGGCCATCGAAAATATGGGGTGATAATGAAATTCACATTATTTTAGGAGCACATTTGCATAAGTAATGAAACCTCTCCAAAAGGACCCTGAAGCCACTGAGACAACTAAATTATTTATATTTGTTTAGTTGATTAGATAAAAATTCAGACAAACAGCACGTCAAGATATTTTATAGTAAGATCAGGAAGAGGACAATGAAATAAAGATGTGTCTATGAGTTCTTTTAACTCCCAAAATGCAGATTATATCAGGTACCTGAGGTCAAAATTCCTTAAATTATAAAATTGATACAAAATCTCAAAAATCAGATCAAATGTATATTTCCAAACAACATAGCAAATCTTTCCCTTTTTTTGGTGGGGCAAGTGAGCTGTGGATAGGGTATAACAAGAAATTATGGAGTTTATTCCTGTGCAGAGAGACTATAAAAGGCCTATGCAGAATATGCACCCCATGTAGGCTTTCCACACTGGACTGAATTTACCCTACATGTAACATATTAGAAGGGAAAAAGCTGTTATCTAGAATGTAGATGCAAGTGAAAATTTGCCATCTGAACATTAGCAAAGAACGATTCTCATTATTAAAGGGAAAGAACAAAACTTCAGGTTCTCCTTGGATATTTGTATCATAGAATATGTAACAAGACCAGTCTAGCACAATAGAGAAGGTAAGATTTTCATAAAGATACTAGAGTGGGTTTAGATAAAGTTTTAAACTATTATGAACACTACTTTTAAGATGGATTTTAAAGGTTTTTTGTAAAATGAAGATTGTCTGAGTGATGTGAAAGAACTGTACTGAAATAGCCAAAATGTCCCTCCTCTTGAGCTTCATTTTTTTAAAACTGATAACATGTCACCTTGTCAGTGTTATTTATTAAATGTTTGCTTGTACTTTAACTGCTTCAGAGCCTGAAAAAAGTAATGTAACACCCCTATGCTTTATGGAAATATGGTTATTATATGAATATGGTATAACAGGATATACTTTATGCAATATGGGTCTTGCAAGATATAATTGAAAAGGTTATAATTTTCTGAATGAATTTATCCACTTTGTATGCATATACCATTTTTGTATCTGAAGCTGTGGCTATTGACCATGACTCTATATTTCAAATGTGCTACATTGAATGAGGTCAAACAATGTTAGGCTTACTGAAGAAATGCACACAAGCATAAGGATTACCCCAGGAACTGTGTGCAATAGAAACCTCTCAAAGAGAACTCTACACTATGGGAAATGTTTGACCCAGATCACAGCAAATGTTTGACCCAGATCACAGCAAAAAAGCTTTCCAGCAAGTGGGAGGGAAGACATAAAAGAGGGGCAATGATAACATGAGCGGACTTCACTTGTCCTACAATAACGTACCTGAAAACACCTGAGAAACAAAGACTGAGCTGTGAGAAGTGATGGTCCCAGGCTAAGATCTTGAGCCTGTGTAAGAAAACCTGGGAAAGCCAAAGCAACTTGTGTCTTAAAGATCTGCCAGTCCATTTATCGTTCAGGGTGAGAATTTATTAATTTGTATCCTACCTATCTAGTGTATTAAGCTCAGTCTGTGGTGTGTGTTTATTTACTAAGGTAATCTGCTTTGTTCTGTTTGCTATCCTTTAACCCTTGTTAATATACTTGTAGTTAATATATTTGTATCTTGTTTATTATTAAACCCAGTTTCTCTAATTTCTCACTAGTGGAGGGGGACAGTAAAACATCGTGCACTTCTCTCTTCACATTGAGGAAGAGGGTGGATTTTTACAAGCTTGTGCTGTGCAGATTCTTCTATCCAGTCCAAGACAGTATTATTTTAGGTTTATCTCCAAAAGGGGTGCACATGTGAGTGTTGGGGGAGTCCTCTCACACAGAGCTGACTTCAGTCTGTGGCCGCAGCTGGGTGTGACCCTACCTATGTGTGAGCATGTGCTGCAAGAAGCCAGAAAGCCTAATTCAGGAAAACAAGGAGTGAGAAGCCAGACTGGAGGAGAGTCTCAGTCATATCAGTACATTAAGTGGCATCCCAGAAGAGAGGTCCAACCCATCACACAAGACACTAAGTTAAGGGAAACAGTACTGTATAGCATTCTGGGTATATGCTAAATACGCTAATTCTTTCAAAGTGGACTGGGGTATGTTATAGTACAATATATTTTATCACCTTTTCAATTCAAAATAAATTGATGCTCAAGGAATTAATGCAGAGCACTTGTTTATTATTGCTACTATTCTTTAGATGTCATAGCAAGCATGGCTTTTGGAAGTTTACTAGGACCACATTTTCAATCCCACCTTCACTCAAGTACTTTGTTCAATGAGCATGCGCAAGTATTTGTTGCATATTGAACTCAAGCTTATTTTTAAAATGAAGAACTTCAGTCCTGATTTCCATTAGTATAGTGATTATTTATAAGAACCCACCCAATAGCTCATTTCAATGTCAGCTTTCTAAGTGGTAGCTCCACTGATTCTGGAAGGTTGGTTCTTTCCTTTCTTTCTTAGTGCATTTGACAACACTCACCCCAACTATTCAGATAGGGGGATGTAGTAGAGGACAAAGTCACAACCCAATATTTGACTAAAACTGAATTCAGTGCAGGACCTGCCCTAGGATCAAACAGGGAAATGTGGATCTAAACCTCCCCTGCTGTTTCACAGCCAAAGAACACCTCTAAGTGACACTGGCTAGCATGTTTCTTCAAGAACAGATCCACCAGGGAGAGATCACTCAGGTCCTTCTCTGGCCTGCTCAAGATCATCCACTACACCTAGAGTAAGAGTGTGCCTGATATCAAGCTCACTATACCTATGTTAAGCCTCCTGGGGACTCCCCATTCTTCAGGTGAAAACATCTGGATACTTTTCCATCCCCTTTGTCTCACGTCAGTCCTCTTAGCAGTATTCTAATGAGTCAGTGTTCTGCCTAAAATGTAGACTAGATTACATAGTTTATAGAGTCACACTAAACAAAAGTTTATTAAAACAATTAGAGGAGACATTGATTTTTAATATCCCCTCACATCCACCCCAAAAATTAAACAAGGATGCTCATTCAGTAATCCCTCTATTCAGTACTGAATAGAACACTGCAAGGTTCTCATTCTATTTCTCATCTCTAGCCTCAGGAATTTTTCACGCAATTTGAGCAGTGCTGTATCCTGTTTCAAATAGCATCATTTAGTGTCCACAAACACACAGATAAATGAATGATGTTATCTCTTTTTTCAGTCTTTACAGCAATGACAAATAACTTTGTTAGGTCCAGTAGCAAGGCCATAACTGTGGACTCATTAGCATTCAATTAAGGAGCACAGCACTCGAGAGAGCAACAGCATTTCAAATCACGTCTTCCATAGCCCTGTTAGATTTTTCCCCACAAAAGCTTCTGTGGTTTGTATCTCATTTCAGCAGTCTGTTTGAAAGTGAAACAATAGAACCCCTATCTCAAAAGCTGGACAGCTGAAAACAATGTAACTGACTAAAATGAATGATTACATTATTTATGAACATTAAATGTCACTGAGTTTTCCCTGTCACACAATTTTCAGAATATAGAAACAATGTATATGGCATGTTTCTTGATATGTCAAATTTTGAGTTGGCCTGTGCAATGCTCTAGACTTAACACACTTCTCTCATGAATTAGAAATGCACATATATGAAGGGTTTAAGTGTGAGGACTTGCGTGGTGGAGAGTTTTGTGCAATTAACATTAATTAAATGTCATACAGTGTTAGGATTGTGTGTGCAATATTTTCAGGTTTCCCAGTCTTATGTTCAGTATCTCTCTTGTCTTTCATTTTGTCACTGGGAAGGAGTCACTGACAGTGGAGGTTTTCCATATCTTATAAAAAGGCAGTCCTGACAAAGTTATGATTGTTTGTTTTTAATATCTCTGTGGCACTAGCTTATTTTCCCCAAATGCAAGTTATGAAACTTGGGTGCCTATAGTATAATTTACATTGTTGCTTTTGTATGAATGTGCTAGTCCCAACACATGCCCTTATAGCTTCCCAAATGAGCTGTTAAAGCCAAGATACAAGATCAACTCATTATTGAGGAAGACACTGAAACAATTAAACACAGACACCACAATACAGTGAAATGCAGAGGCTGCAATTCTATTTAGAACTTTTACTTAATTGGGGTAATCACCCCAAAATACCTGACAATGTTAGTCCAGTGTCCAGTGGCCCCTGTCTATAAACCTGAAGGTGGGTATGAAGGCCTCTACACCCTCAGGCCTGCCAAGAGACCATGACTGGAAGCCAAAGTCCCTGTCTGTTCCCTTTCTCTATGCAGGAGGTAAAAGATTAAAGGAGTAGGGTGACCAGAGAGCAAGTGTGAAAAAGCAGGACAGGGGTTGGGGGGCAATAGGAGCCATATAAGAAAAAAGCCCCAAAATTGGGACTATCCCTATAAAAATCAGGACATCTGGTTACCATAGAAGGGAGCCACAAACTGCACAAGCCACAGAAGTATATGCTCCCTCCAGAGGTATACCCTTTGTCTATGCACTGCTATGCCCAGGATCAATGGATAAGCAGACCACTGGGTTACAGAGACCTCAGCTGGACACTTTGTAACCCAACAATCATACTGGAATTTGCCAAAGGAACAATCATCATAATTTAACTAGTCCCCACATCATCACCACACCAGCCCTTCAGGATGGTGAATGGAATGTTAAAAACAAAAAATCCAGTAGGCAGTTGGCCAGTTTCTGACATGAGAAAAATCTCTTCCAGGTCCCACAAGTGACTCTCAGCCCAGATTCTGGCTGAACAAAGTCACCCAGCATGAAAGTGGCAGACCTGGAAATAGGATCCTAGTCTGCTAAATCCTAGTCCCTGTCCACTGGACTAAGAAGCTTTCAGGCAATTGGTGAGGGACCATGGTGTGCTCTGAAGACCTCTCACCCACCAATAGCCTTATATTCTTAACTGCCTGCCAAGAAGGGAGACCCACTGGAAATCCCAGAGATTCTTGCTTCTTCACTTAGAAGGGGCCCCCATTACACGAGGACACACATTTGCCTGGGGACATGTCACCACACCACACACACACCTACTATAATCACCCAACTATCAGAAGGCTTGACATAACTCCCAGAAGTCTGATACACCTGCTCCAGGAGAGTGCACTCTCCTGGTGGAAAGCCTCTACTCTAAGGAAGAAGAAAGGAGAGAGTCACCCTGAAGTTTTGCCTATGGCCACAGATTGTCTTGGACAACCTCTGCAGTCACCAGCCCCACCACTCACAGTTCCTCATCCTAGCCTCAGTGTACTTTGTACCTCCCTGAAGCTCCTCATCCAAATCCCAGGTGCCTTTCTGGTTACTCAACCTAGCCAGTATCCCTCCCCCAGCCACCATATTCCAGTCTCACTCCTCCCTCAAATCTCCCACCATCCCAGTCCCTCTCCACCCAAAATCCTTGCCTCAGACCCTGCTCCAGCCTTGGTAGTTTTTCAGTTTCCCCACTAGACTCTACATTCCAGTCCTAGATCACATTCCTCAGCCCTTTGCCCCAGTCTCATCACTCCCAATAAGATCAATTCTCCACCCTTCTACATTACAGCCAGACTGCTTGCTCCTCTTGTTCACTTCCTGGGTGCCAACAGCAGGCACACTGAGAGCATAGGAGAGACAGTCTCCTCAGTTCCTGGCATCAAGATGCCCCCCAGCAGCTGGGAAGCACAAATCACAAAGGAAGTTCTGCTCAGCCCCTGCAGTGCCAGCTAGAAGCATGCTCAGTACAGAAAATTTGATTGGAAAAATTAACTGCCAGGTTCTAACATGTCTTTACTGAGCATGTGCCAATAGATTTGTGGAGTCTTATAACTTACCCAACCAAAAACAGCAAAAGCACATCTTTGACATTAGCGTTCATCCTAATGATGTTAGTGTTGATGACATTAGTGTTCATCCCATTAGCCATTTTGGCTAAAATTAAAACAAACACCATCACACACACCTGAGGGAGACATCTGGTATGGAAATTTTCAGCTTAAATGCTCAAAGTTTTGCAGTTATAAGAAACTGAAAACAGGGTCTTATAATGGGAAATTTGGGGCATCCCTAACTGTAGGGATTGCTATCTGTGCCACCTAAAATATAAAATATTCCTATAACATTTTTATTGTATCCTGTGATTTTTCTAGATTAAATAAAATGTCTTAGTTAATCATACCAGTAGCAGGGTAGACAACCAGGGAAGAGAAATAGTTCTCAGCATCTTCATTAAGACAGAAATTCCTCTGATATTTTTTATTTTCTTTTTTAATTGGGCTATCATTATAGAAGGTGTCGCCCTCCACCCACTAACAAGAAGCAATGTGCATTTTCAGCAATGGTCAGCAATATCAGCTTCTCTACAGAATCACTTTTGTCACTCCAATAGTTTTTCTATTTACTTAGGAAAATGAGCTTTATTTAAAGAAAGTGGCTGTCAGAGGACTGGATATTTCAGTGGAGTTAAAGATCATAGTTTGAAGTTGGTGTGAGCCAGTAATGTCTAATACCCTTGTCATCTGATGCAGAGCTGGTGAAGAAGTGAAAAACTATTGCAGAAAAGGGTTCACGTGTTTTAAGAAAAATCCGACAAAAAAATTGCAGCCGGCTTCAAGCTGTAATGACTACAGAACATGAACTGTAGATGTATGAACAATGAATTACCTTCTTGGCTACAGCTAGTTTCTGCAAGTCACAGTTGACATGCTCTGGTGAAGTAGATTGGAGAAACTTGTAATGCCATTGCCTGTGTGCTCAAAATGTATGTAGCATATATGGAAATTTAGTCCATCTGCCAACCAGGCCTTGAATATGAGCACCTTCTTTAAAAAACTGGTTTTGGCAATAAAAGCAACTTAATATAGCTGACAAAAAACAGGTAGAGTGATGTCTCTGAACAATGCTAAGAGCCAGAAGATCAGTTTCATTGAATTTATCCCATTTTCAAGCCTGTTCATTTTAATGGTAAATGAAAAATAATTTGCCAAACCCTGACTCATCTACTTGAAATAAACGAGAACCAGAATTCATCTGTTTTTGACATTTCTTTTCATCCTGAACTAGGACAAAGAAAGAGGATAATTGAAATTTATGTTGAACACAGCTCTGAAATTTTTCCATTTGGAAGTGTCTAAACACTTATTTCATTCAACTGAAAACATCAACACTTTGACATTCCTATATAGAAATATTTAATATCAATTGGTTGGACTGAATTGAAACTTTTCAAACAAACTGTACTTTCCTAAGGCTTAGTTTACACTGGGAACTTACATAAGAATACCTATGTATCAGGGATGTGAAAAATCCACATCCCTAAGAGATGAAGTTACACTAGCCAGACTCTTGGTGCAGACACCACTACGTTGACGGAAGAATTTGTCCACTGACCTAGCTATTGCCTCTTGAGGAGGTGAATTAATTACTCCAAAAGGGGAATAGCACCCCTCACTGGAGTGAGTGTCTACCCTGAAGTGCTACAGCAATGCAGCATTTCAAGTGTACACAAACAGCTAGGCACCCCATTCTCCATTATGACCCACTTCAATATACAAAGTGGCACCATTCTTTAAACAATTCAGTGACAATGCTACCTGAGATTGTAATAATCTTTATTCAGATTGTGGCAAAGAAATTTGAAAAAAAATAACTACATAACATTTATGACTAGCCTAAATATTTCATCAAAGGATACTGACTGGAGATGCAGCTAATATCAGACTGGTACCCTGGCCTTACAACCATTGCAGAACTAGTATTGGAGGCCCACACCCTCACAGGTATCTCACTTTCATGGATGAAGCCTAGCTCCCCAAAGGTATCTTAGTACCTAAATGCCTGTTATTGTACTATGCAGGAATGTGGGGCCAGATTCTGATCTCAGTTACATTGACTTAATGCCAAATTTAAAACAGTGAGTTATTGAGATCCACCAATAGTGTCAGTCCACTATGTTGTTCTACATGGTGTTAGAGTGCACCAGGTACGGTTTAAATCTTAGTGTGCACTAGCATGTTGCACACTAACAATCCATGTGTGGACTCCGCTGGCATACCCTATAAAGTTCCTAGTGCACATTGACAGACCTGTTTCACTTAGTACTATGTCCATATGGACTTGAGAACTTAAAGTGTGCATGAGCAATGTCCGCACAGGAACAGTTAGTGAGCAACATGCTGGTGAACGCTAAAATTTACATCCTATCTGATGCACACCAACACACCAAGCAGAACAATTCTGAGATCCAACAATGGTGTCAGTCCACAGCTCCTCACTGTTTTAAAGCAAGGCTTATGATAGAAATGATAGAAATTCTGTCTAAATTGTAGCTCTGCTTGGTTTTAATGGAAGCGAAGGAAAGTGAATCTAAAAGTGGGTGATTTATATGAAATACCAGATTTGTTTCACTTGAATTATAATGAAACAAGAAAAAGTAATAAATGTTGCAGCATCATTTACCAAAGTCATTTTCTCTTTTCCCATTATAAGAAGCATGTAAGTGTCACAAGAGAATTATGAAGCATCGTCATATTTCCATATAATTAATTCTATTATATTCCTTTAATTACATATGCCTACACTAGGAAACAAGAGATGGATTGGGGTTATGTCTTAAAAGAACCCCAAACCAGTAACTCAATGGGGAGCTATCAATAGTCTCTTTAAAAAATGTTTTGCTTTACTAAAAGAAAAACCAAGACAATAGAAAGATTAGTACCAAGATCAGTAAATAGGAGTTATTCCTAATTGAATCAGATAAATCACTGCTTATGCTAATAGTAAACAGTTTTAGAGATTCATAAATTATCTAATGAGGCATAACCAAATATGGTTATTATCTTAAGTAATAGTGCAGCCAGTGTACCTTCATTTACCTTAAAATGTAAAAGTATTAATTTTCTTAAATTAATCACCAATTACTACTAGAATATCTGATTCATGAAAATAAGAGGGCTGTCCTGAAAAGATACTAGGGAGAGAGAAGATGAATATCCAATACCACAAATTTTTGCATAAGTGAGAAGATCCACAAAGACCACTCTAAAACATGATTAGATATAGATAGGATTTTTTCCCCCCAGTGGAAAGAAGTTGGAAAGCAGTAAAATGTGGGATAGTGGGGAACACTTTTCACTTTTAAAATGAAATTATTACTTTTCTCTTTGAAAGTGCCACTTACATCCAGTGTGACTGCATTCCAACCGGCAAAAGTAAAAAAAAAAAGAAAAAAAGAAAAAAAGAAACCCCCAAAACCATAACAATAAGAAAGTAGGGAAACATTCCACACTTTGACTGTTCAGTGTTTTCTAACTGTTCCAAGAGGGTCAACAGTCAAAGTGGGAAAAATCTCCCTCACACACAATTTCAAAACAAAAACATTCAAATAATTGACTTTGGGCTTTGCAGTTCTGGCTCTAAAAACCCCTAAACCTATACCATATCAATTTAAAAACAAGCAGCTAAAAATCACATGATATAATATGGTTCTTGGTAAATATGTACGAAATGCAGTCTATCCTACAAACTGAAAAATAAGTACCAAATGTTACAAGGTCATGGGCATCCTAAACTCTCATAGTCTTTAATATAAGTTGGGTGTGCTGACTTCCTAGTAGATTTAATCTTCAATCTACTCCATATGGCTAATTAAGTTTAAAGGAAAAAGGATGAAGTATTATAATTAGTTATAAGAAGAATGTTGAGGAAATCCCCTTTATTCAGCTGCTCTATTTTAAATGCAAAGGCCAATGATTTAAGTTATGAAATAAAAATCTCATTAAGAAACGACAATGTAGGCCACTTTTTGATCGGATAGTCAAGAAGATAAAAATTTATACTTTTATCAGGAAACTTTATAATGAAGCATGTGATAAGCTGTTTATTGAACTGAACAATGTTATGAAAACATTGCAGTGTTCAGTCACATTTGGGAGCAGTTGCTCATCTACAGTAAAGAACAGACTATATTGATAAAGGAAGTCAGGATTATACTCCACAGTCTAAGTTGCAATATCAAAATTTATGAATTTTAACCGTGATTTAGTTGGATTTTATTGAGAACAAATTTAAATATGGGCACAATTAAATGTGGTGTGATGGCCCAGAATTAAAGTCTTCAGTCTCTCATTCATAGATGTCAACAAGGAGAGTCTTCTAAACAGGTAGAATTCTGGACACAATTAATTATATCTGCAATAAATAGAAGCCTTTTTCTTAAGCAGATGTCAGTAGTACTTTCTTAAGTAAAAGAAGTAGCGGTCAAAGTAAAATCACCACCATGGGTCATTGCCTGTTGAATTAAGACATTTTACAAGTAATGGAGATGATCCATCAATTCATATAGCTGAATTTTAGATTATAGTATATGATACAGTTTGTGTCTATTATATCTCAGATTTGTTTAAAACCCATTTCAGAATTGAAGCAGGTTTGAAAGTCTTGTGAAGAGTGGAATTCACCACTGAGTAATTTCTACTGAAAGGAATAAGAATATTGAAATCATATCTAACAAAAAGATACTACTGAATTACTAATATCTGGATATCTGTCATTCCAATTACTCTATTTGCACTTAGTATCTACATACCCCCAAACTTTAGGTTTTTGCCTTTCAGATTATAGATTCTAAGGAAGATATTGCAACCCCAGTGTATTAGTACAGCATCTAGTACACTGTGGATTCTACCACACTTTAAACATAGTAATTGGTGTGCACCCCCACTCCCAATTTGGTTTAGTGTTCTAATTCCCTGAGTGTGATCATATACATATTTGTATGTAAATTGAATGTGACTGGGCTGAATGTACTTTCTGGAGAGAATATCCAAGAATATCCAGGATGGCCAAAATATTTAAACTAATTTTTATAATAGTGAACAGATTGGGTTAAGAGAACAGATCCAAAGTATCTGACACCCCGCCACACTTTTTGTTTTGTGGCCCTTTGACCTGTTAATTTGTGACTAGTTCAGCACTAAGACACTAGAGGGACTTCGAGAAATTGTTATATCTGAACACTAATTTAAATAAGCTAGCATGGTTTTATCACTGTTATAGCCCATGGACAAGGCAAATCTTTGGATCCTAATGCTCCAGAACTTGGTAGAAGATTAATCCAAACTTTGTGACACATCCAGCACTATTTTCCAAAAACTTGGCTGCCTAACATTTGGTACCACAATTCACATTTTGGCACCATTTTAAGTTTCCTGAATTTTAGAGGTGCTGCTCACCCATGGGTTTGAATACATCAATACCAAGGTTTCCTGTAGCATAGTGTATGCTTTCAGTTATTTAAGCTCTTTAATGAAAGAGAACTATGTATAGTTCTGAGGGTAAGACAAACAAATCAATTAATTATACATGAATAAATAAAAGTTAAATACATTAGATAAGCAAAATTTCAAATAAAAAGATTTAAATCAGTTTAAATTGTAGTTAAACTATTTAGGCTCTTTAGCTAATGGCTTTGAGAAAAAAAAACAGTGACCAACCACTGAGTGGAGTTAGCTTCAGTACTATTAACAATTGATCTACAGTTGTAAGAAAAGGCAGTGTATGATCAGCAAATCAATTCTTTTTCAACTATAGTAAGGAAACAGTCAATGGCAGCGTTAGCAAACTGTCACTCTTATCATGACAAATTTGACATGAAGAATATAGTTATTTCCAAATGTCTACAAATAAGGAACATAAAAACTCAACAAGTACACATTAACAAAGCAATCCTCTATGGTGAAACCATCATACAGGAGATCTGAAGCCTGAAAAAGTCCACCTAAAAATTCAGAAAGACACAGATGACTCAAGATAAAGAAATGAAAGAACAGTGACAAAAGAATAGCACAGAAAGGAGGAAAAGCTATTAACATGAAGCTCACTCACTGCATTAAGAATCTCCACATTCAGCAGAACATTCTGGGTAAAGACAGATATATTTTACTGGCACATCATGCTACATAAGTGCTGTCAAATTGTAAAACACCACTACCACAGATAAATGGACATCATTAATTTTTTGAAATACAATGCAAGTATATCAATGATTATTAAATCTAACCAACATGCATTCAAAAAAAAATACATAATCCATGCATACATCTCTCATCATTTACTGTTAATTAATCCTGCATGTGAGACTGGGGGTGAAAAACACAAGGAAGCTGCAGGTGCTACATGCACTGTATAAAATAAATTGCCTCCCAAGAGTGATGGATTATAGATAGCATATTATATAATTCTTTCAGTGTCTTCATTGGCTCCTAATCCACTAAGACAGTCTCTACCCCATCTGAAACAGATCCCCGAGTTAATGTCCAAACTCACCCTTTTCAGGAAGTTGGGTTTAATGGTAACTCAAAACCAAAAAAACCCTCTCTTTTCTTCCTCCCAGAGGATGGCTTTTCCCCAAATTTCCCTCCAGGACCTCATCTATCCTAATTCCTCCTGGCTGAGAGACACTTGCACCCTTTTTCTTCTCAAAAATGGAGCTAACTAGATAAACCTGCCTTTATAACACATCAGTAATTTACCCTCCTCTTATCATAAGTTGGAGTTTAGCACCTAAGCATAGGTGACTCTGCAGAAAAAACCCATATGCCTATATAAGTTTTAGAACAAGCCACTCTGAGAAGATCCAGATATTTCCCCCCCTCCAAGTTCTTGGTTCTCATCCTCAATGTTCTAGATTGGCTTGGACCTTTATATAGTGTCCCAGTAATAGGCTAGGAAAATGAATCTGAGAACATTGTGTCTGATGGATCCTAAAATTAAACCACTTTGGCCCAAGACTGAACATTCTCCATGGAAGATCATTCACTGTGGAAGTCACCAGTCCTGGAGATCAGTTTAAGCTTAAGCCTTGTCACCTTTAGTGCAAAATTTAAGACTCCTCTCTTTTTACAGTCTTCCATTAATACAAGTGACTGCAAAAAGGACCAGTCAACATAACCTTTGAGTTAAGTGGTGGTATTACGTTTAAGAATACAAACTTAGAGTACATAGACAGCGTGGTCCATACAGTTAAAAATAAGTTTTGTATTTTTTTTCAAAGTTAAAATAGTACTATTTTATTGGGTGTGCTATAAAATAAATTAGTTCAAGATGGATTAATATGCAACCCAACATGTTTCTTGGAAGTATACATCAATATAGAGATGTATACAAAGAAAAAGAAAACATTTCTGTGCTACATGTTTTGTTCATTCATGTTTGTGTCTGTCTTCAACACTTCAAGAATAGTATGGGGAGAGGTGAGGAGGAGGGAAGGTAAAAAGAAGCTCTCTCAGGTCAGATACTCAAGCATTAGCTTCTGTTACAAAATTTGAAACATAAGATAAATAAGCTCTGTGGGCCTTTTATGATGTCTTAATGCATTTCCTTGCTACAACACAGCATGAATCACACAGGAATAAAACATGAAATTAAAACTATTGTCAAACAAGTTAAAGGAAACCACATCTCTATATGTCCAGACATAGTTGTTTTTTCCTTTACAGAACATCTAATCCTGGAGATGTTAGTTGATTATACTGTTTCATACATAGTTGTCCACACATTGTTTTCCTTTTGTATCCCATGTCTTCAGGAGGCAGAGGCCCCAGAGCAATGCAGAAAGGAAACATGTTGGCAAATCATCACTTTTAGTCTTATTTAAATTAACACTATTTGCATTTATTATTTAGGGAACTCACAGTGAACCAAGCCCTATACAGAGCAGCAGAGCAGGAATAAGGGAATATCATGTCCTCTCACTTCCTTGCCTCAACTACTGTCCAGATCAGCAGTCAGCCTCTAAGTCACAAATTTCTTTTTGCAGCTGCATGGCACATACATAAAAGGTGGAAGAACAAAGCTGGTCTCATCCTGAATAATGACTAGGCTCAACATTTATTGCAAGGTTCAAAACTATTTTGTATTTTAACCAAGCCTCTGGGAGAATCTAGAACTGAATCAACAGTATTTTACTTGGGGTTCAGATAAACCTCCTGTTATCTTCATGTGATTGAAACAAACAAATTTGAGACTGACTTGACTGGTGATTGGTCCAGTTTGGAGGATCTTTAATTTATGCAACAGCACAAATACATGAAACTGCAATATAACCATAGAGTTTGCACTTATCACCATTCATTTCGGGATTTTAAAAGTATTTTTTCTAGTATTAGCTAGCACACTCACCCTGATTAGCTAGCACGCTCACCTTGTTAGTTACAGTAAAGTCAGGCTAAAAATATGTAGGTAAGCACAGACATTTTAGAAGTGGGTAAGTTGAGGCCCAGAGACACAGAGAACCAGATTAATAGTACCGAGTCATTGCTTGCATTGCACAGTTTTAGGAGGCCACATTTCAATGAATGTCTCTAAGACACTTCTGAAAGAGGGATTTACCCACCTAAGTAACTTAAGCTTTCCAATCCTGAATGAAGCAATGACTAAAATACATTTAGGTATTGGGCCTATGTGACTTGATCAAGATCATATAGCAAGTCAGTGGTAAACCTGAGAAGTAGATGCAGCTTTATAAGTGCACTTCAGGTTAAAAACATTGTGTACAGTGTGAATCAATATGTTGTTGGAGAGAAAATAAAGAGAAATTGCTTTTCTAGGTAGCAATCTGTTTACCAGTAAGACTGCCCAGCAGACAGATCGAAAGTCCCTATCCTGGGCAAATAGTGCTGCCACCAAGCTTATGCAGTGTTAGTCACACACATTGCCCCATGAGGTTGCATGTCCCCTTTCAGTGGAAGTCAGCAGATGATCAGCATTACTCACAAAAGAAGCATCTGGCATTCATTGTGTAAGGCCCTGGTTACACTGGCACTTTATAGCACTATAAAGCCCCCAGGAGCGCTATAACCTCCTACCCGTCCACACAGGCGAGGCACGCAGAGTGCTATAACCTCAGAGTTATAGCGCTACTGGTAATCCACCTCCGCACGGGGAATAAGGGCTGTAGTGCTCCTGCTGTAGCACTATGGTGAGAATGTGGACACTCACTGCGCTACAAGTGATCTCTTGAGATGCCTAGAGCCATTTAAGGCAATTGACTTCTCTTCCCTTTCTTTTGAACTCGGCTGGAGGAATGCGGAAATACCTCTTTAGAGTTTCTCTCTTAACTCGGCAGATAAGCAATGCAAATGTTTAAGGAGGGAGCCTGTGTGAAAACAAAGCCCTCTGTGAATGAACATGCGCTGACAGGCTCTCAGAAGGATGGAAAAACCACTGGCTCTCTCCTTCCACATACACACAACATGTCCCCCCTCACCCCCCTCATTTGAAAAGCACGTTGCACCCAGCTGAATGCTGGGATACCTGCCCTGATGCGCTGCTGCCAATGCCGCCTGAAGTGCCGCAAATGTGGCCATGCTATACCGCTGGCGGGTGTCAGTGTGGCCACGCTATAGCGCTATCCTTATAGCTATATGTGAGGACAGCTATAAGCAATACCGCTATAATCCTGTAAGTGTAACCATGGCCTAAGCCTCTGAGCTTCAGCACTGGGCACCAACCAGAAATTTTGTTTTGTTCAAATGTTAAAGTAAACCATATCACTTTCCTTAAGCCTTTATTTCTTCCTATTATAAATTAGAAAGATACAAATAAACCTAAGATAAATAGGATTTATCTTGACAAGATTTCTAATTTTTATTGTTGAGAGTACCAAAACGGCAGAGCTCAGATCCAAATTAGACTGTTCACAGAGACTGACAGGTATTCAAGAATACAGGCAGCTGCTTAGGCCGATCTCTGATGTGTCAAAATTGTTAGAATGTGTGTCAGTTTTCCATCAAGAGCAAGCTGGAGAAGTGACACTCCTCCAAAATCATTCCAAATGGAAGCACATAGTTTCCTTGACAGCAGCAGTTCTCAACTGGGGGTCCACAAGACCTTTCAAGAGGGTGTGGGGCTTTGAGGCTGAAACCCCAACCCGCTGTGGGGCTGAAGCTGGGAGACGCTGGGCTGAGCAAGCCCTGATCCCTGATGACTCCTCCCACCCACCACAGGGTTGAAGCCGGTAGCCCCAAGCCCTGGTGCTCTCGGTGGGGCAGGAGCCCTGAGGCCATGGGCAGAGCTAGGGGATATGGAGGGCTGTTCCCCCCACACAACCCAGAACTGCAGTGCAAGAGCTCGGCAATCCCGGGAGCAACATTCCCCTACCCCTGGTGAGGTCGGAGCTGGGCATTGGGAAGCCGGAGCCAGTTAATGAGTGCGGGGCAGCTGCTGCTCTGGCTGAACACTGAGCAACCCCCCTGCCCACACACTGCCCCTGGCTACCCCATCTCTCTGAACCCTGAGTGACCCCCTTCTCTACATGTTAAGTGACCCCGCTTCCTGCACACAGACTTTAACTACCCCCATCTTCCCACTCCTGCACCGAGCTGTTTTCAAACCTTTTGAGCTAAGTCCCCAACTTTTGAGTTATAATTTTTGTTGTGTCACCCCCCAGCTCCCACACATATACACAGTCAGAGGCTGAGTGGCCTGCTGAAGTGAGTCAGGGGTAGAGGGCATTCCCTCCCTGGATCCCACTGTGCAGAGCTGACTCAAGTCCTGCTGGCCCCTATCCCCAAAAAACAGATGTCAAGTTACATCTATGCCCAAGACCCCTGCCCCGAGCCCCCCCACCACCCTGCTGGGCCTTGGAGTTTTTAATAGCATGGTGGGGGAGGGCGGTGCCTGAGAAAGAAAAAGGTTGAGAACCCGGGCTCTACAGTGCCTGACACAATAGAGCCCTGATCCTTCATTTGTGTTACTGCAATACAAATTAACGATGTTTTGGTTGTCACAAATGACTTTATAGTTTTGCACAGCATTTTCCATTCAAAATGCCAATGATTTGGCCATTTCTAGGATTATAGGATCACTAAAATGCTTCCTCATATATACAGGTTTGGGGTTCCCCCCCTATTTTTCTTTTTAATACTGAACCTCTGAGTGTACGCTTCTTCTTCGAGCCCCAGGAACAAGCACTCTTCAGCCAGCCAGGATCACTCATTTCAGAATGTCCCCACTTTGTCCACACAAAAATATTAATGAATGAAGATTTCAACAGCTGTGAGATTAGTAGGGATTATGAATGACACTGGAAGGAGCAATCGCCAAAGGATACTACTATACAAACTAACAAAAATCCCACAAACAAGCATTAGTACACACACAAATAACATTGAAACATTTTATCAAAAGGGGAGCTGGGCCATATTTAAACTCTTTATCTTTGGATGCATAACAGGGCAGCTACCCTGAGTACCTGCCACATGCAAAGGAGTGATTCTGCAGCAGCCTGTTTCCCTTCTTCAGAGTCCCTAAAAGTCTCCACACAGTCTCTTGTAGCTAACCCTGCCCAGGGACAGTTTAATAACATAAACTGTTCATAGTAACTCTCAGTGATCCAAAATAAAGTCCATCGCCACAACACAGAAGTTCATAATCAACTCTGGCATCTTCTACCACACTTGGAGGTCTTCTTCTGTCCCTGTCTGCTCTTCATGAAGGTGTCATTTCCAATCCTTTCAAAATGGAGCTCAGCCTTCTGTCTCTAGCCCCTTCTCCCAGTCAAAGACTCTCTTGCTCTTTGCACAGCTTCTCTTCCATAGCATCCTCTTCTAATTTTCTGTTCCTCTCTAGATTTTTTTAGGGAACACCTGTCCTCGATCAGGCCTCCTTGAGGCTGATTATGAGGCACAGGTAGGCTGGAATAGTTCTGGGGTATCAAGACATAGGGTATCAAAGGGAATTTGCACTTATGAATTTCTAAAGTATAGAACAATATTATCTAGTGAAGATTAATTTGCATCTGTAGTGGCAGAAGAGAGTGTGTGTAAGATGGTAGTTACTGGTTTAACCTTTCTGCTAGGTGGTTAATAGTAGCAAAAAGGGCTGGGTTTTTTATTGCAAAGGGCCCATCTTAACAAATAACTAGACTGATTCAACTCCACCCAGATAATTGAGGAAACTAAATACAACCTCCCTGAGTGCCCTTAACAGACAGAGCTTCCCAATCACAAGCACTCTGGGATTATATACAACCAAATAAATCTCTTAGGGGTAAGGGAATAAAGCCATAAACTTGAGAAAACAATATATGCAAATAAACAGTAAAATATCCCCTATTTTTCAATCACTTTAGCAGTAGCCTTTTTCACATCCCATCTATCCACCACTGGCATATCCTTAACTGAACAACCTCCTCCATCCACCAAACTCCACTCATGATTTGGATCAGGAAGTAGCAGTAGTCCAAGTGACTCTTTACAGGTCTGCCTCCCATTTCCAAGAGAACTGATTGTTTGATCCAGCCTAGAAACACTACTATCTAACGCACTTTAATAATATGCCTTACCAAAGTCCACACTTTTGTTCTCCTCTATGCTATTGATCACAAAGTCCCCAGTTTGCATCATTTCTTGCAGCAAAGTCCCCACAGAAGAGAAACCTAAAGTACTTATAACTCTCAAGCAGTCTTGACTATTTGAAAACAAACTCTTTATCATAAAATACCTTCCTTTCACCAAACTTTTCTGGGACCTCCCCCTATGCCCACAAAATCCAAGTTTATCTATAGTTATGGTGAACTCCTAAATGCCACTGGTGGAATTGTGGGTAAACAGTTTATGAAAATAAAGCTCTCTAGGACAACACTTTTCCCTTTTCAGCATTTGGGGAAGTAGAGAGATCTTTCTCGTCTAGAGCTTGGGGTCACAGGAGTTACACTGGTATAATTAAAGACATTTAACATAATGGTTAAAGCTTGATGAAACATAAGTTACATGGTTTACCCACCATTGAGCTAGTTGTGACAATAGCACATTTATTGTAAAATATTGCTAAACACGAAGGGTAGAGTATGTTTGTGTGGGGGTAAGAATATTAAAAACATCTTGAAATTAACCACTTTAACTTTCCTTGGAAAAGAAGCTTAGGAATAAAGATTTTATTGATGAAAATAAAACTTACACATGCACCTGTATTAGTTTATAAACTGCAAGACAGCCCTTGGTAGCACAAGAGGCAGTTAGATCAGAGTCATTGGCTGAAGTAGTCTCCTCTAATCAGGTCTTAATTCCCACTTTCCACTTCTCTGTGTTCTTTCTTTGACATTTCATCTATATCCAATTATAGTTCATCAAAAGATCAAATGCAGATAATTAACGGCTCACATGTAAATGGGCTAGTTCTATAAAGTGAATATTCTAGCACATACTCCTCATATATTAAGCTATTGCCTTGAGTCTTCATTACAGAACAGTACAGCAGCTTTGCTTTCAAATACAAGAGTGCTTGTGCTCCGTTTGTTAAAGAACTGTCAATAACTGATGGCATTGGTTTCTCACCGGTTACTTTTACATGTCTAATTTATTATTTTCCACTAGATCTTCTTATTTTCATTATTATAATTGGGATGTACAGTGGAAAACCAATGAATTGTCAAGAATCAGAGAGGTAACCGTGTTAGTCTGGGTTGACAGAAGCGACAAAGAGTCCAGTGGCACCTTAAAGACTAACAAAAGTATTGAAGCATAAGCTTTCGTGGGCTAGTACCCACTTGTGCATGCATCCAGTGAAGTGGGTACTAGCCCACGAAAGCTTATGCTTCAATACTTTTGTTAGTATTTAAGGTGCCACAGGCCTCTTTGTCACTTCTGCCAATGAATTGTCAGGTAGCAATAACTTGCTATCACTCAATGTACTGTAGTGTTCCCTACAGTATAATACTGTGTATAGGGAACAAGGATTCTATTCTGTTCCCACCTTTGCCATTGATCTGCTGTGGGACATTGGGCAAATCACTTCACCTGTTTGTGCCAGTTTCCAAATATATAAAATTGGGCTAATACATCTATGGATTAAAAAAGAAAAAGAAAAAGAAAAAACTATGTAAGAGCTAAGCACTAGTGGGTTAGTGTATATAGATCCAAATTTCTGATATTCCCAAGGTTTTGTGTTTCCTGCTTAAGTTTTGGTTCAGGACTTTCTCTAATGTCCATCTAGAAAAACAGCAAACCTGTGAATAGTGTACATCATTTCCTTCTTAGCATTCAGTGGAGACTAGAACATAGGTAAAATAAATTATAGGCTATTGCAGCCTAAGTCAAAAAAGAAAACCCTCCCTTGAGTATGGCTCATTATCTAAAAGCTATTCAGAGTACTGTAAGAACTGTCACTGAATGATGCAATCAGAATTCTCTGAAAACCTAAAAAAATTATTAAAGCTAATGCTAAAATTATGTAATACATAGGTTAAGGAAAGTGTGTCTGTACAGCTGGGCGTAGTGCTTAAATTAACCAAAAATGCAAAGGTTGGTTTAAAAGTCATACAAGACATATAGTACATAATCAACAATAACTCAAGTAAGATTAATATATTTAATGATACAATTTAGATATTAGCATTGAAATACTCTGCTACATCAGGCATGAAAAGTTATACAGAGAGTTGGTTGTGGAAGGCAAATATATCAAAGAGCGAAGCTTGTCCCTCAGTAATTGAGAGTTTAGGATAGGTTGTCCACAAGAGAATACAATCCATCAGGGAAGTATTTCAGTTATTTTCCTGACTGTGCTTCTCATTGGTACTCCAGCTCATCTCTCCTGGTATCAGTGATGTCCAGTGATGTCCCTCAACCACCAGATGGTGTCTGACACCATGAGTTGAGGCCTCAGCTGAGTGTAGCACTTACCAATTCCACATTCCACATTCCTGAATGATCAGAGCAAGAATTTGTACCTAGTAACCCCTAACTCTCAAGGTGTCAGCCAAAGGGTTGTATTTCTCCACCTTTTGAACTCAAGTGTCATAGAGAGCTGGGGTCCTGTTCTAAGTTCCCTGTAACAGCCTATTGATCACCATGCAGGGACTCAGGGAACTCCCTCCAGACAGGACCTGCTGTGGCCAGGGAGGGGCACCCCTCCACCAGCCCCAACCCAACCTTTGACCTGCCACTGCCGGGAGTGGACACCCTTCCCCGGCCCAAACCCAGCCCAAACCAGCTGTGGCCAGGGGAGGGGCAGCTATCCCGCAGCCCGACCCCGGATCTGCTACATTGGCGAGAGGAGCCTCGCTCCTCTCTGATCAGGTGATGCTGCGGGGAGAGAGAGCTGGAGGGAGTCCTCTCTTCCAGGCATAGCCTCAGGGCAGCCTGCACCCCACACCACTCCTCCCCAGACCCACCCCAGCTGGAGACCTCACCCCCTGTACTCCAATCCTCTGCAGCAGACCTGAGCCCCTCATCCCCGGTCCCACTCCACAGCCTGAATCCCCAGCTGGAGCCCTCACACCCCAGCACCCAACCCTCTATCCAAACCCTAAAGTGCCCTCCCACACTCCAAACCCCTCAAATCGATCCACACCATATGAATTTTGTTATGTCCCACATCACTTCCATTACGGTGTTCTCGAAAGGAATTGTGACATCCATCATGATGATCTTCTTTTGGTTCCTGTTGGTGATGATGATGTCTGGTCGCAGTTGGCTGTGAATTCCACGAATGACCTGGGAGAGGGGGAAACTGCCCCAGTGCCCCACACCACCTCCCTACAGGCCCTGATTGTGATTGCTGAGTACTTGTTAAAAATTGGCCCTTAAAATCACTCAACACTACAGACAGATAGCATGACTGACATTCTATATCTACAGTAAGGGATTGACTGAGCACTTAAATGGGTCAATTGTTAGGATTTTGCAATGTATTTTGATATTTTTCTAAAGTCTAAAAGTGATTTTTATTTTTCTATGACACAAGGTAGTTAAAAAATAAAAATGATCTTTTCTTCATTTCTTTTCCATGACAGATGTTGAGAGCCATCACATACATTCTAATCTGTTATTTGTGTGAAAGACCTTTAACAGATATTGAGACAGCATGAAATTAGCTGAACATTAGAAAAATATTCTGGTCCAGTTTTATACCTAATTAAGAAGCTGTTGAAAATTCTGACCTTCTACGATCATAACCACAAATATAGCAGAAAACAAACAGTAAAAGAGAATAAAGCATAAAAATATCAGCCAAAACAGCACTTTCAACCCTAAAGTTTTGGTGTTTATGTATCTTACACAAGCCAGGCAGTCAAACAAATCTCCTACAGAATTTAATGGATGTTTTGCCTAAATAAAGACTATAGGATTGTTTCAATGGTATGTTTGAGTAAGAAGTGGAGAATTGAGCCAGTTCCCAACACCCCCAAAATCAGTGTTCAGTAGAAAAGGAAAAATATTTCCTTCTCATGTCACGGAGTGTACTGTAGTTCAATTCCTTCAATACTTTAAAGAAAAAAAACACATTCCACTAATCTAATAAGTGAAAAGAAATCACAAGTAGAAGAAATCTCACTATTACAAATGTCTGAGGTTTTTTTACATTATTTTTTTGGTCTGATAAAATAACAGCCATATTAAAATGCATTCATTACTATTCCAGAAGATGTATAACTTTATGAAGCGAGAAACAGAGAAAGTCCCAATTATATTTTCTCACTTGTTTAATAGGTGTTAGAGAGGAGATGGTAAAAAACGCACCTGGTCAATTTTCTAACCAGCTGGTGTTGGGATCAGAGACAAAAACAACACAACATAACAAATATTCTATAGAACATTTCAGTGAACAAAGAAAAGTTCCCAGAATGCAAAAGGAGACAAAAACAAGGGCTATATTTTACAGGTATTTAAGGACTTAAATATGTAGTTAGCCTAATGGGATTTTCAAAAGTACACAAGTGAGGTAGGTACCTAAGAATACAGCCTCAATAGAGCTTAACTGCCACCACAGTATCAGTGATATCCCCGAAAACCCCACTCAGCTGATGCCTAATTCTACCTAACATCCTACTGTGCCTAAATTTCTGCCTTTAAAGTCCCCATGGCACCTAAAAATCTGCCAGCGAGCATGTGTGCAGCCTCCTCACTCGAGGCACCTGGAAGCCTAGACTGAAGCCCCAACTGGATCCTCAAACTAGGTATCCCTGCCTATCTTGCCTATGGGGCACCATCAGGTAGATGTACTCAGAATGTGCCTAAGAGCTGGAGGAGATGTCCTTCTTATAAGTTTCAGGTGACTGGTTAGAACACACAATTTGCCTGTGAAACCCCTATGTTCAGGTCCCTTCACTGCATGAATTGGAACAAGGATTTAAACTGGGATTTCACCCTTGCAAGGAGAGTGTCCTAACTCCTTGGGTAACAAATATTCTGGGGCAGGGCTCTTTCAGTCTCTCCTATTGAAACTGTTCTACTGTGTATAAATCAATAAATATTAAATAGAGCAAGTGAGTGCCCTAACCACAAAGGAATAGACTCATTCTCACTTTTTTTCCTCTGGCTCAATGAATGCAAGCTAGGTGTCCAACCAGCACAGGAGCTGATGTAAATCCCACTAGGTGCTCCTGTGTATTTTTAGGCATCTACATACCTTTCAAGAATAGCCATAGGGCACAACATGCCATGAATCAGATTTAAAATAGATGAACAAATATTATGTGACCAAAGGTGCAAAGATTGCTTCCACTGATGTATAGTGAAGCCAAGTCTCAAAATCAGAAGTATTTAAGATAACTCTCTTGCTAATAAGGCATTAGCAAAAAATAGATGTGAATGGCTGCTAAAATAAATATCAGCAAATCCAGATTCCAGATAACATTACTCATCATTTCACCAGCCTCCAAAATCTGCATTAGAAGAATCCACCTGATTTCATAAAATGCTTTTTCCCAGGGCATTTAAAAGCAAAGATTCGTATAGTGCTACCTGTTTTCCCTGACATTGCTTAACGCTGTCATAAAATCTGTGAATCAGATAATATTTATTGCCCAAGCAAAAGTGATTAAAGCTCTTGACATATATCATGATACTGAAAGCATTCCAACATGGTCTGCAGGATTCCCTTTAGGGCCCGACCCTGCTCTTCTTCAATATCAATCTCAAATTTCCCACTGATTTCAGTGGGACCTGTTATATAAATATCATCTTAAATAAATTTGACTCTCTTTCAGGCTGTGCTAATAAAATTCTAAGAGTTAACTTACTCTTGACATCAATTCCTTATATGTTGAGATTAATATTTCTAATAATGTAGTGCACATGTGAAAGATTCAGTAACAGAGATGATTGAAACATTCTTCAGCTGCAGAAATATTTACTTTCTGCAACTGAAATCATAGCAGATGTTTCTTTTGCAATGTAAATGTAAAATTGGTTTAATTCATTTAAAACAGATTAAATATCCAGGTGACAAAGGTTTTTCTCAGATTTTCTACCCATATTTTCTTATGGGAGTCAATCCTACATTATTTCTATTGAAATCAATCAGAGTGTAGGATGTTCAAACTATGCAACATCAGGCCCCATGGATGAGTCACTTTTTCATTCAGTCTGGATTTTTTTCCAAGTCATCCCTGTTTGATTCTTGTTCTTCAGCTCAGAATAAATTGGGCAAATTTAAGGAGTATAGGTTTCTTCTGTACTTTTTAAAAAATGTATTCAAATACTTTGCTAATTTATACAAAGAAAAATGTGTTTTAAATGTTAAAAGCAGTTACCAATAATGCTATTGTGGATTAATGGATTGAGGTTACTTCTGCTGAACCCACAGATTTTCTACAATATGTTCTATGGAGATACTCCATTGAAATTATTAAAGAATTTTAAATGCCACTGCAAGGGGTATGGAAAACCTGTCAAACTATGTATGTGTGTTTTTTTTTACTACCAAGGATCTCTACCATGCAAGAATACTAAAAGAGCCATATAATTTTGTTACAATATTCCCTATCACTTTTTGTCTCCCCTAGCTGGGAACAGTGAAGTGATGGACAACTTGAACATATGGATCAGAATCTGCAAACAAATGACTGAAATGCCAGTCAATGTCTCTAACTTTTGTGTAAAAAGAAACTAACAACTAACATCATCTTCCCATCTCTCATCCTCCCACATTATTGTGCAAAGAGAAGGAATCTTTACAAAAATAGGAAACATTTGGTCTGGGTCTTAATCCTTGATCTGCCATAGATTTCCTTTGTCACCTTGGATAAATTACCTGCCATTTCTGTGTCTCACAACATGTTTTACAGAAGGTGAAACTAACAGATTTCTTACCTGTCCATGCTTGGCCTCCAATGTTAATTAAAGGGTCAGTGCACATCCTGCTACATGGATAACATATTTTCTCTGTCTCACAGGAGTAAGGTCAATGCTTTGAGATCCTTGGATGACAAACACAATACAAAGGCAAAGTATGGATCATTATAATTTACTATCTGCTGCATAAGATCAGTGTAGGTGGATTTTGCATTTTTTTGGTATCTCTCTTTATGGCAAGGCCAGGGTGTGTGTTTGGCTGAGAAGCAGAATTTCTGAAGCCTCATAATTACAATTCAAAGGAGTCTACAGACTAACAGAAAATGGAAAACCTTCCACTGGTCTTATTTGCATGGCACATAATGTAGGCCTAGGCATGCTCTAATATTTTACTGTATTCCTTGCTTTTAGGTATCTGATGTGCCACACAATAGCCATGACATAGAGGAATACACAGGTAATAGCAAGTAAAGGACCAGGCTCTCATCATATCATATCTTGATTATTGCAACATCCTTTTTTCTGGCCTTGACAAATGCAGTCTTTCCCCACACTCATATCCATGCAAAATGCTGCTGCAAAGATAATTTTCCTAGCCCACCATTTTGACAACGTCACCTGCTTCTTTGCATCCCTGCACTGATTCCCTTCTTGCCCACATCAAACATAAGTTGCTTGTATTCAGTTTCAAGGCCCTTCCTGACCTGTACTTAGCCTATCATCTCTCATAGCTATCAAAATGCTGACTCCCACCTCCAGTCAGCCCATGATGCTAGCCTCCATTGCCCAGGTATTAAATTGTCAAACAAGCACTTTCTCCTTACTGCCCCACACACTTGGGAAAGAGCTCCCTGAAAACAGACAAAAAGTAACCTAATTTTTCTCATTTCAAAGCAGAAAGGGTCCCAGAGTCCTGGCTGCAGCCTGCGCCCAAACATCTACATGGGAATTTTACAGCCCTGCAGCCTGAGCTATGTGAATCCGAGTCAGCTGACTTGGGCCAGCTGCGGGTGTTTAATTGCAGTGTAGACATACCCATAGACACTATGATAATACAAATAAATAATAATAGGACCACATCTGCAAACTCACTTTTCTCCAGAATCCCCTGTTCCTGTAATATCACACTATACAGCTAGCTGAATTGGAGCACAACATTTCTAAAGGAACATTATCTAGTTATTTTTTTTAATTCATTGGTAAATTCTAATGTTTCCAAACCCTTTAGAAATCTGACATGAGACTATATGGACAGTTTCTAATGGAGCAGTGTCCTGAAAAAATTACCAGAGTAAATATGTTAAGGCTGGAACTACCGCAGTTACAAATTATTTATTTCATCCGCTAATTATTTAGAGAAACTAAGAAAAGCATTGCCTGTGAGTAACAGAGTTTTAGAGGCAGAGTGTCTGATGGTGCAGAACAGCATATTCCTGTTGACATCAATGGAATTCTGCCAATTCACACCAGCTGAGGATCAGGTCCTGAGATTTTGTGGTTTATTGTTGGTGGTGTTTTTAATGGGTAAGAAATGCTCTCTGCTATTAACATTAACTAAATTCCACACCAGTTCAACACTCTGATTCTTCCTGAAAATACTGTTTAATATATTTTAGCAAGTAACAGGAAATTTTATTCTATTACACATGACACTAGGGGAAAAAACTGGACTCCTTTCATATTTATTCAGCCATGATTAATCTAGTTGAATACTAAATTTTAATTTCCATTTCTTGAATATATTTATTAATTTACCTCCTGCCAATACACTGCTCTAGATGCCACTATTTGGAATTTATTTCTGCACTTCTTAAGTATAATTTGCATAATGGAATTAAGAGGTCTGCTCATGAGTATTTGGTTGTGGTATGTTGGACAGACTGGATAGGTTGTAATTAGTGGCATCTGGCCTTCAGCCTCATTAATATGCAAATAGAACTACTACAGACTTTGAATGCTTTGCAGTTTCACAACCGTCATGATAGTGTGCATCAGATCTTTCAATGGTGTCGCTGTTTTTTTTTTCTTACTACATATATAGTTGAATAAATACTGTGACGGAGTCAGACCAGAAGGATATAGGAGAGTGCTGGAAGGCAGGTATATTAGTCTCAGGATGTGCAGGTCCTTGTTCCCTGGATAGCCAAACAAAGGCTACTCCAGACCAATCAAGACACCTGGGGCCAATTAAGAACCTTCTAGAAAGGAGTAGAAACAGCTAGCCTAATTGGGACACCTGAAGCCAGTCAGGGACTGGCTGAAACCAGATAAAAACCTCCCAGTTAGTCAGGTGGGTGTGGGTGTCAGGAGCTGTGGAAGGAAGTTATGCTGTTGGTGAGACTGAGTGTAGGACAACATATCATACTGAAGGAAGGAGGCCTTGAGGTAAGGGTGAAGTGGAGTTTGAAGAAGCAGGGACTGCTGTGGGGAAGTAGCCCAGGGAATCGTATTGTGTTTTGTGCCTAAAAGGTCAGCCATCTTAGCTGATACTATTAGGGTCCCTGGGCTGGAGTCTGGAGTAGAGGGCGGGCCTGGGCTCCCCCCTTTTTCCATCTTCCATACTGGCCTGTGATGAAGGCAACTCACTAGGTGGTGACTCTTGCCAATTATACTGAGAAAGGGAGGTCACTCTGGGGCCTAGATGAGTTTCTGAGGCCCCTAAATCTGCCAGGAAGCGCAGGACCCACAAGTACAGACTTGGAGCTTTGTCACAGTACGTATATCTAACTAAATGAATGTCATATTCCCATTTAGCATGTGTCAAAGTGTAGCCATTTCTGGGCGGTAACAAGATTGTCATTCTGAACCAACACAACACAGGGAAACTGTCAGTAAGAGTGACGTGAATTTCCTTTTAATTCTTTCCCCCCAACCCTCCTGCAATGCAGATGAGCTAAAATGTATTTAAAGAAAGGTAGTTTGAGGTCATTAGAACTCTGATTACACAGGAATCCTTTACTGAAATTAAATCTCGGTTTCAAATGTGAAAAGAAAGGGCTCTAAGATCCTGCTCCCACAGAAATAAGGCAGGTAAATTTTTGAAAGTGTATGCTGTAGTGGAAGTCAGGGAGATTCTCTAGGAGCCTGTTCCTGACCTTTTGACAGAAACATAATTACTGGGGTCTTTTTAAGAATTTCCAAGGTGGCCTTTGTGATGAGCTACTAGGGCCTGTAATTAGTCTGGGGAAACAAAATGCCACAGTTTTTGTGGAATGCTGCTGCTACACAACATTGTGCTAAGGACAAGGAAAAAAATCACATCTCTTTTTGTACATATGAAATTAAACAGAATGGAGATATTAGGATTTTGAAATATTTAACCACACAAATGTTTGCACATTTACATACAGTATTTCATAGGGAACACACAGAACATGACTACTTTTTAGGTGCCACTCATGTAGAGTACATCACACCAGTGCTCAGGGATATACTGTTATGCTTTTGGGAGCAAGATTGTCTATTCTCCTTGATCATTTCAGAGATATCCCTCCAGAAAACTATCAAGGTTTTATTTTGACCAGTGATCCACATCTCAGAAATGATAACAGTTGATTGAAAATTTAAATCCCTGTCAATAAAAGTGTTGATAATATTGAAGAAAATCTTATGTTTAAGAAGTTTTCCAAAATCAGTAGCACTGATCACAGAGAAACTGTAATTAATCCTGTATCACTGTGGTAGTGGTAAGTTTAATGTGCTTTTAAAAGTTTAAATGACATGGGGGAATGTATTTTACTTAACTATGCTTTTCTCTCTGTAGTAAAGAAAGAGCCCCTGGATAGAAAGGAGTTGTGGATTGCTCAACCTCTGAACTTTTTTTCTTTCTGCATTTTTTTTCCCAGAGACTTCAGTGGCCCTTTTATTAACGAACAAAGAGTTTACATCAAAATGAGATTATGTCTGCAAGTAATGCCTAAAAGCCCCTTTGGTCTTTTATCTCAAGAGAAGATAGTAGGGTTATTTTGATGCTCAAAGGGGAGATACAATGGGTACATTACCTACATTAGTTCTGAAACTGATCTTACTCAAGTTGATTTCTTACTTTTTTAAGAAGTCAGAGAGCTACTTACTGGACAAGCACAGCAAATTCAGTCACAATATCAACAGCAAGACAGTAACAATAGCCTTCTAACTTGCCAGGTAAGGAAATTAAGGGAGTAGCTCTACTGTATGGTTAGCTGAAGGTATAACTGAAGTGTCACAGTAACTGGCTCCTATCTGCACACAAATATTTCCAGCTTGAATTACATGGTTCTTTAAACTTCAGCTAGCTGGTCCATCAGGAAGTATGAGTTGAAGCTTCAGTGCTGACTATGTTTGAGAGAGTAATGCAGTAGGGATGCTGCAGCTCTACTTACAACAAACCATCAATTTCTAATCCAGTCACTCGTAATTGTTATTATCTGGGTACTGTACAAACAAACAGTGATTAAAACATGTTTAAAAGTGAAATTAAAGTCTCAGGCACAAAGCAGCATTTTAAGTTCAAATTACCTTTCAAGAATGTTAGAAAAACTCTCAAACATTAGAAACCTTGGAAATATAGTTAAAGTTTAATTTTTCAAATAAAGTTTCCATACTACCTCAGCTCTGTTCCATATATATAAGAGCCAACTATCTTCCATTCTTTGCACATAGAATATGGAAAATAATACTATAGACCATTGTTTTTGGAAATTATTTTATTCATACATATGTCAGCACATAAAGCTTTGCTTTTTTCATGTCTGAACAGAACAGTGATCCTTCATGAACTTCTGTGTCATAATTTTCAGTTGTCTATATCACATCGATGTCTCTTTTATGGGGCACTAACAAATAAATTAAGCATAAAATTTGACCTATCTTCCTTTTATAAATCTGATTTGGAAAACATTCTACATTTCAGAGTGTAAATTCCAAAAATTATTTTAAAAAATTCACCTGTTTCTAAGAAATAATAATGAGCTAAATCCTGCAGTATTTACTCAGTCATAACTCTCATTAAAATCAAAGACTGAAGAAAAATAACTTCAGAATTCAGGGCAATAATAGTAAAAATGCCCATGCATTACTCGGTCATATTTTGTCCTACTGCTTCAGAGACAGATGACACTAACATGTCCTTAAACAACATCACAGTATCCCCTTTTCACATTTACTGTGTCAGCAGCAATCAGTTTAAAACCCCTGATTTTTCTCCCAGTAATTGAATAAAGATAAGGTTTTTCTCTCTGGTGCACTATGTAGATTTTGAATTCCTCATTCGTCCTTGTTGGTGCCATTATGTCATATGGATCCTAAGTGCATAATACTAAAGAGAACTCTCCTGTATAGCTCAGAGAGAGATTTTTTTTACGTAAGTATTTCTTGCCAGGGACATCAGATTTCCTTTTACGAAGTCAATTGCTTTGAATAGGTGTAACAAAAATCATTAGCACCAAAGAGTTAATGTTTAATAAAGTGTTTTTTAAGTATTATGCAAAAGTGCTATCTGGAATTATAAATTATCAGATTTATAAATTATATGCCAATTTTCATTTTCTTTCTAGGAAAACAGATGAAAAACATAGATCTGATATTCCGCTACCATTAACACAATTGAATGGCCCTAATTTCTCAATAGAATCATTCAATATTCATTTTTTAATTTCTGCATTTACACATAATATCTCTCAGGAGACATTTAGCAGATTCTGTTGGTGTAGTTTTAATGAGATCTATCAAAAGTTAGTAGGAGACGATGATCTATACTTAATTCATAGATATCCCAAGACATTTGTGCAATTTAGAGCTGTTTGTATTCTTTTAGAGGTTTTTTATTGTCTTGTAACATTTATCCCAATTTGAACTACATCTTTAATCATTATTAGCATAACCCTTTCTTTCTTGAAATTGGTGCCTGAATATACACAATTATAAATTTTAATTTTCTAAAATCTCATGGCCTTCCAATGGGGATTCTATAACTTTCCAACTAGAGTTGAAAGAGTTGAAAAGTTCCTTGTGTCCATAAGTTACCACACAATAACTCATAGCAAAATAAAGAATTTAGCTTAGTCAATTTAAAACAATAAATCCCGCTAAAATGCCTAAAGATTTTCATTGTTTTCAATCAAGCAGTTAATGCTTTAATAAATAGGAATTAGAACAGATCCTTTGTTATGTGGTTATTTAAAAATAATTGGCTTATTTCTGCTTTTTCCTTTGGATCCTATAAAATCCCCAAACCGAGGACTTCAGAAACTTACGAATGTGTATGTAGAGTGTTAAAATAAATGATACGCACCTAGAAACTAATCCTACAATAATTCAGGTAAGATTTGAAGGACTGGATTCATACTAAACTACTGTTATGGCACAAATTTTAAAGCAATGAAAAAGATGCTATATTGTTAAATCACTGAATAGACTATGAGAGAATATAGGGAATCATATGAAACTTAATAATTGTCCACCAACAATTTTACATTTTGAATTACAAATTAAAATTTACATAGTGAATGACCGCACTGCACCTAAAACAGAAGGGACATTGTCCAGGCTTGCTGGAGGAAGGCAGCAGTGTTTTATGGTGGGAGTGGGGGGAGGAGGAACAAGACCCATGGATGGTCACTGGAATCTTTCTATTAACTTCAGTGGGCTTTGGGTCAGGAAAAAGGAGTATTTCTATTAGGGCAAATATCAAGTAACCAATTCCCTCTGGGTACCTCTGCAACTGAAAGGTCTATCAAACCAAGACAAGCTAAAATGAAAGAATGAATAAAGTGTCAAAATCCAAACTTGATTCACAGTTTAGAACTGGAAAATTCAATGATATATGAAGCTCTATGGCTGTTTGTTCAACACAAACATCCTTCTTTTTAATTGTGTCTTTCTCAACCTCTATAAAACTTTAAGAAGCTGGGCTAAGCTGTTACTATCAGACAAAACCCATCTTCATTATTCAACTATTATTTGAGTAGCTTCCAATTTTTTTTTACACTAATGTAATTGCCCGCATATAAATATACAGAGGAGCAAATTAAGCAGTGAACGTCTGCTTAATTCTGACAACACTGAATTATAAACAAGATCAAATAATTGGCAATCTTTGAATGTTAACAGTTTGAACAGGCTATTAACTACTGAGCATTAATAAATGCATAAATCTCATCCACTCGGTATGTACATTTTAATAGGTGTTTGTAGGGGAATAGCCAGCTGCACCAACTGATTCCATCCATTACCTTATTCTAGGGCATCTCTGGGCCCAGACGATCCCTTGTGTAACTTAGAGCAGCCTAAGGACTGCCTCCTCCCAGCTTCTCTCATTTTTGGTGGGCATCATGCTCACACCCTATGCTAGTTTTATGCCTGCCAAGCAGGAGCAGTGAAAAGTGGACTTCTGAAGGACCAAGGATATGATCCATTCACTTGGCTTAAAACCTAGGACTCAGCAGAAATTATTATGGAACTCCATACTTCCAATGCCAAATAATTCTTCTCATCCAATTTACAGACAATGGCCTCATTTCTATACTAAAAATAAAACTTAGAAGAAGCTATTTATCATAGCAATGCAATAACCAGGTGAGTAATCTAATTAATATTAAATTATATTCCACTGACTAGGAATCAAACTATGTTCATCTGTTTAGAAGGTAACTACGTTAGCATCTAAAAGTGTTGCACCAAATATTTGTGTATATTCCTATAATATTCCTCTGTTCGTACCTGCATATAACAATACCACACCTGATACATACTTACCCATGTATTTTACATGTGTACTTGCTATACATTTCCATATACAGCATATTTCAAAAATTAAGTACTGGTTTACACAAAATCAAGATATGAACATATAACCTATGCTTTATTATTCTCTTTTTTATTGACAGTCATATTATTCAAAATACTAAAGATATAAAACTAAATGCAATCTGCATTACAATATATTTTCCTATTATTACATACTGCTGTACACGAATGGTTTCAAGTATCCATGAGGAGTTCACAAAGAAGAGAGTTAAGTTGAAACTGCATTGCATGATACTTAATTTTTTAGATATTGAGAAAACATTCACTTTCATATGTAATTATATTTACTGCATAGTGGTAAAGTGATGCATTTGACCATATTTATGTGTGGTTTTGTTTTTCTCTGTGTTTAATTGATGTAGGAATATTAGTCTCCCAAACAAACCAAAAATTACTATATTTAAACAAATTTTTTTAAAAATTTTCAGAGATCACAAATTCCAAATCTATTTTATTATCTCAATAAAAATCAAATGACATTTCATAGGGGATCTCTTGTGTTTTGAACTGCTGCATTATTATACAGGTATCTCAAGTAACATAACATAAGCGGCCATGAAGCAAATGTAAGCAATGAAAAGAGATTAAAGTCCTAAAACCTAAAGTTAAAAATGTCCTTTTTTTTAAACACATCTGGTAAATGATAGTTTGCTTCTCTGCATAAATTGTTCAGTTTGGCCAAAATAGAAAATTGATAATTTTGTTTCCATTTGTGAGTGAATGAGTGGGTAGAATAGGTCAAATTATTTATTTTATTTGACAGCAAATGCACTCAGATTTGGAGGAATAGTTACACAAATGCTGTTGAATTGTTACTTTGTTGAATATCTAGCTGTGCTGATTCTATACTACATACATTTTATCCCCAGGCACTGGAAAAAATATCCATATTTCACATGTAATTCTATAAGCTTTGAAGATATGTCACAACATCCAACTTAGAGGTGGTTAGGGAAATCAGAAATTCTCCCTGCAAATGAGATCTGTCCAGATGGTATCTTTATCTTTTGTGTCTGTCATTTGGCAAGAGCAATGAGGTCACAGCTAGTTTTTCTTGTCCTCTTCATTTTACTCTGAGTTTCAAAGTCTGTTTTTTCTACTGCTGAAACATTGATTCTATCACTGAATTGTTCATGTTTGTTTCAGATTTGGTGATTAGACCATCCAGTTAGCTTATCCTTGGAGATTTCAGAATTAATATAGATTTTCCTGATAACCCTTTCTGATGTTATTTTTTAGACAATCTAGTGTCTTATGGATTTATTCAACATGCCACCCATGTTATTTACCTGAATGGTCACATTTTAGATTGAGATTTTTTTTTTTTTAGATTGTACTGCACCAGATTTCATTGTGTCACCTTTTCTTGTATGATTTTATCAATTAATTATTTGTTAATGGCATTGTATATTGTATTGGGTATATTTTTTCCCATGCAAATTTGTTTTCTTAATGTATTATGTCCTCATCTCATGCAGAAGAAGATTTGAACAAGTCTGATAATATCATCATTCATGAACTAATGAATTAAATTGGTTATGAAAATCTGAGGTCAGGAAGATTCTCAACCTAGCCTTAAAGTTGTCCCTCGCCATCTTCCATTGAAAATATATATCTATAATTTAAAAAGTGACAGGGCCACGAATTGATATACCTAAATCTGTATGATAAAACTTTCACTTATCTCTTGATTTAAACCATTTAAAGAAGGCGGGTGTTGGGTTTCCAGTGGAGTGGAAGAGGTCTGAAAAAAAAGGTGATCTAGTTTTCTAAGACACAGTGAAATAGGGCTGTTTTCATTGAGGCTTCATGGACATGGTTTGGCTGACAAAGAAATGCAACAATTTAGATCTCGAGAAGTTATTAAGGTCAGAAACTTGAAGACAGTTTTGCACCTGTGACACCATTATCTCCATCTATGTGTGTGATAGAGACAGGAGGAAGCATTGAAACCTCCAGCAATTTAGAGAAATCTTAATTTAATGGAATAAATTAATTCTTCTAGGGTCCAATAATATATATATGTTCAAAAGTTTGTTTTGGAGTAGGCTGCAAGCAGAGGATAAAGAAGTAAGGCCATGATCCAGAAAACACTTTACATACACCAGTAACTTTACATGGGTTAGTAGCCTCATTGAACTTCATAAGATTATTCACATGCATAAAGTTACTCATAGGTGTATGTGTTTACAAGATCAGGATCATAATATAGTACTTTAGGCCAATTTTCATCCAGGAAGATAAGATTAGGTTCTTTGAGCCATTTATTCAGTACAGCCAGCAGATTAGCGTACAGGTATTTACTGAGCCAACTGTAACAGTTGCCAAGCAAATGAGGTTTGGCTCCAGACTTGGAACCGGGTCTTCTAAGGGTTACAAAATGATTTCTGTATTTTAAATGGGGCTGAGCTGCCACAAAGCTGTCAGGATTCAAGATGCTATGTTATGCTTATTGGATTCTTGTGGAAAACAACTCTGCTTGATAACAGAAATTACTAATAGACCCTCTTGAACTCCATGAAGTTTCTTATGAATAAGCTTTAGTGACAAAAGAATTTAAATTTTGGATCAAAATTTATAATAGATGTGTAGTCAGTTACAGTTACAAAGACTATTAGGTAAACTGAGTTTGAATGCTGTAATTTTACACACCTATTTGCAACACAAGTATCCAATAATAATCTTAAAATTAGGAACACAATAGTGTTCAAAGACAAATATCCAGCTTACATGTCAGCATTCACTTACTATATCCAGCATACACTTGTTGAAATGAATTAACTCTGTGCTTAAGTATATATTTTTTCTTAAATCAAATTCCTTAATCACTTATCCAGTAAAGCCTATTCATTTATTTCTCAGCCAGCCTCTTATTTTGTCAAGCCATTTTGTGGCTATAGAACAGATATTTTATGTAATAGAAGATTATACAAGTGACACATTTCAGAAATAAAGCAACACAATTAAGTGGAATATAATATAAATCAGATTCCAGGAAAACTTACTATATAGCAGCGGCAACTGACTTACCCACCACCACTTTTTAAGTCATTTACATATAAAATTGGTTCAGCTGTCAGAAAGCTGGAGTTCAGATTAGATGAACGCAAATCTAGTTTCATTCTTGTGTGGATAACTGGAGGATGACAGAGATATGGCTATGTATGTATGTGTAATTATAAGACATTATCAATGTGTGCATATGAGTCATTGACACAGACTAGTAAGAGCTGGAGTTATTTGACTTTATACTAGGCATCTGAATACCTTTTTGTTCCATTTGATTTTATGCACATGCTTTCAGATATTAGTTATAGTCTGCCACATTGTTTGGACCTCTGTAAAAGTGATTACCCTGTTTTTATATAATGAACTACTCCTGTGTAAAGTAATTTACACTACTGCATAGTTTTAGAAGCCATAAAGATACCTTCTCTGCTAAATGTTAGAATGCCTTTAAATTATTAGAGTCTATGCAAAAAAGCAAGCCAAGAGGCTTAAAGATCTGGAGCTGAGAACATGGAAGGGAAGATTGTCTGCTATTACTGTTTTGTTATTTCATGGAAGCTGCAAAAGGATCTACATAGAAGTTTCAGGGGCTTGGGACTACATAGAGGAGAAGGGAATTGATCAAACCCATGAGATTCATGCCACTGGTAATATGTAGCTGAACCTTTCAGCGTTAACAAACCCTCTTCTCCTCCCTTCTATGGAGCTAGTCCTAAATGTGGGTGTTGTTGGAGCAGTGGGAATCAAAGAAAAGCAAAGTATCTGCAAATGAAGACGGTTGTGGGAACTAGTGCAGAGGCACTGGGCCTCCTTGAAAAAAGTACTGGCCTTCTCAGATGTTGAAGAACTGCTGATTTTGGGAGCTCCCATTTTCTTCCATGTGTGGCAAACCACTGACTCACCACACATGAGAAGAATTTTAGTAAATGCCATAAATGGAAATGTGCAGAGTCTTCTTTCCTTGTGCAAGACAAGCCTGCATAGAGGACATTAAAACCCTATGCCAGAATGCAGTCAGCCATTTATTATGCAGAGGATTGCATAGAAAACATGTCACACCCATGCATCATAATCTGCACTGGCTAGCAGTTAGTTTCCAGGGGTTGTTCAAAATGTTGTTCTTAACCATCATAGCCCTAGGTGGCTTGGGGCGCAGTTACACAGCAGTCCTGGTGTAGTTCTCAAGTGATACTATAGGTTTGTAATCAGGACAGGCACTCAAGCTGAGTTTCTTTTCATTACAACATGAGGGAACTGCTAACAGGGCATTCTTCAGGAACCCCTTTCAGCTCTGAAATTTGCTCTCCCCCTTATTGCTCCTTACTATACAATCTGTCCTGAGAAAGAGCTAAAGCAGGGGTCGACAACCTTTCAGAAGTGGTGTGCCGAGTCTTCATTTATTCATTCTAATCTAAGGTTTCATGTGCCAGTAACACATTTTAACATTTTTAGAAGGACTCTTTCTATAAGTCTATAATATATAACTAAACTATTGTTCTATGTAAAGTAAGTACGGTTATTAAAATGTTTAAGAAGCTTCATTTAAAATTAAATCAAAATACAGAGCCCCCCAGATCAGTGGCCAGGACCCAGGCAGTGTGAGTGCCACTGAAAATCAGCTTGTGTGCCACCTTCGGCACCCATGCCATAGGTTGCCTACCGCTGAGCTAAAGCAACCAGGGAGATAGAAGGTGACTGTCTACGTCACCATGTTCCTCCTGGTTCCACTGCTGGTCTGGGGAGAGGGTGAACTTTACTATGTCTATTAGAAGGTCAGTCAAGACATAATTTCCTCCCTGACCATTCACTTTTGTGGGGGAGTGGTGGGTGTAGCAGCTCTGTGGAGATTGCTCTCTCTCTCTCTCTCTCTCTCTTATCCCACAATGATTGTAACCAGCACAAAAGATGCAGGGGGCATCTTTTGCCCCCTTTGATCTGTTGCACAAGAGTGGGGGCAATATTAGGCCCTGGGTTCATTAGCGCTTTGTGCAATTTCAAAGCCAACTCCTCCTTTCTCATTCGGTAAGATTATGGGTGATGGACTAGATATGGGATGTACTTCGGTGGGCGGGGGAGAGTATAAGTTCATAGACTAATGATTGGAGCTTTCATGTTGACTATGGTTATTTTAAGTTTTATAAAAAGTTAGAGACTTTGTGCCATAAAAATCTAAATAAATAATGTAATCAATGTATATAATTCATTCCAAATTGTTTATTGTTCATGTATAGGCCAAATTAAGCACTGATCTGATACAAAGTATGCAATTTACTGTCCATGTTTAATGAAGCCACTGATAATTGTATCAGCATACATTGCATATAATTTTTCCACAGAAACTGATTCCTTTGAGTATCAAATCAAATTTGCAAAACATCTGTCTTTACTTTCTACTTCCTTTTCTCTTTACCTGCCTACAAAAATAATTCAGAGACCACAGTGCTTATTGAATTGCATTTGCTTTAACCTGAATTTTTGTTAATCAAGAAGTACTAATAGTAAAATTTAATGAATGAATGAATTTTAGTCAATGCCTTTGGTTTATCCATTTATTTCAATGTCAGTTCCTTAATAGGAACTTTTCAAGGTAATTGGCTTAGCGTGCTGGCTTTTTAAATATACTGTGGGCATGTGCTTTTTCTCACATTCCTATAAAGGAAAAAAATCTATGAAAGTATTTTGGATGCTAATTCACTCTGTATACTTTGATGAGAGTGGAGTGGGGATGCTGCCCTTTCAGATAACATTTCTGTGTTTGACTATAATAATGTGGGCTCTTGCCCCCAGAATTGTCCCTGCTATCATTGTTGACACTGCCCCACATACCCCTGGTAGCACACAGCGGACAGTGTATCTCTGCCTCAATTTCCCCTAATGGGCTGTCATTAAGGCTTTTATGTAGCTAACAGTGCCTCTTCAGAGCGCCATTATATTTACCCAAAGGCTGAACAGACATGCAAGCAAGTCTTTGCCCTAGAGTCTTAGCTGGGAGGTGGGAGATGTGGGGTAGAGGGGGAGGAAGTTAATACTAATCCATCCATCCAGGCTCATCACCAGGAAGGCTCTCTTGACCCAGGTCTCTCTTCTGGAATCGTGCTTCCTGCCTTCACCTAGGGAAGGGTTCCTTCTCTGGACTCAGGGTTCTCACAGATGTCAAAATACTGCAGCTCTCTCTGGAGCTCCTCAGCAACCTGGGCCTCTTGCCCTGTCTGGTAAGGTACTTTCACTAGGACCAGGGCTTCCTATGGCTTTGCCACCCATAGTCCTTTCAGAGAGCCTTTCCGCGGTCTCCTTTTCTTGTGAGCTGTCTTACCAGCTTCCCTGAAAAGACCCTCTTCTCAGGCTTTTCTTTTGTGTGTTCTGGGTCCAAGTGTGGTCCCTGCTTTAGGCCAGAAGATGTGGTCACTTACTTGGAGCAGGGGTTCCCATGCTATAAGCTCAGTATCAGTCTTCAAACAGTCAACGAAGCATAACAAAACTCCAAATTTGGCTCTTTGTACCTTTAAATAAATGAATAAAACTCAAAGGCAAGCTCTCAATTTCAGTACTAGAGGGCTATTCCCTGGGATTCTACGAGCACTAAGGAGCTCCTCCCTTGTCCCAGTCTCACCTCACACTGCCCTAAGAAGCAGCAGACAATCCTTCTTAACTAACTTGCTGGATCCCAATTGGCCCATGTCTCTTCCTGGCCTTTCTAGGGCTCTGGAGGACTAATTTTTGTTGGTAGCCTCATCTGAGTAGTTTTTCCTTGAGCAGGACATGTCAGCACACTGCTGCCTACAGCAGGATCAGAGAAAGACTTATAAACCTTTTAGTTAATTTCTTAAATCAATTAAAACATAAAAAAAAAACACTTTCTTTTTATGGAGACAATCTGAAATATACAATAAAAGTAGTTAATGTAAACAAAACTGAGTTATAATAGTAAAAAATTAAAAGATATGTACAGGGCTCTTTACCCATGATATTTTTCACCACATAAGATGTGGTCTATTTCTGTTTCTAATTTAAAGAGTTAGAGAGTGGAAAACAAACGGCTTCAGTATAATTAAAAATCCAAGTGACAACTTGGTACACAAATGAATGCCCTAGTTATTCTCTGTTGTCTCAGATCATTTTCTGCAAAACTTTTTAACAATCTCATAGCCAGGTTTAAATGAGATTTTAGTTGAAATCAATGGTCATCAATTGCAATTGAAATTGATCCAATTAAACAATATATTGCTTTGAATTAGTGTAATTGGACTTTTCAGATTAGAAGGTTGAAATTGTGGTCAAAAGGAGAGTAAAGTAAGCATGTCACATCTTAACTTGTGGACCATATATGCCTCCTGAGCCATGACAAAATGCCAGTGAGCATACATATTGAGGGTAGTGTACAGACTGAAAGATTTTCAAAATCACAATGAATACTTTAGGTAGCACAGAAAAGACAAGTTTAAATAAAAAGTAAAAAGAAAAAAAGAAAGATACCTCTAACTTTCAAAATGGTTTACACTTTCTTTTACTAAGAAAAGTACAAAAAAAAAGTATATCAACAACCTTAATGTGACAAGAGAGATGTTTTCATTGCATTTATTGTAATACAGTTCCAAGAAATTGGTAAAAAACTATTAGTTTCCCTTTGCCATGCCATACTGCAATAACTGCTATGACAGAAAGAAGTATTGTAATGCAGCTTGCATTGATTTGCTGTCAAGTACTGTATCACAGAGGGACCTGGAAAAATGTGTTCAGTTATTAGCAACAAATGTACAGCTAGTGCCATGCATGCTGACATCGAGAATTAGGGTTTTGCTTAACCAGAGATCCCAGTACAGCAGGAGTCAAAGTAGCAGAGGGGATGGTCACTAATAACAAGTAATATAAAAATAATGCTTGGCAATGACCAGTTTCTTACAAATAAAGAACAAATAAGAAGACACTTGTTAACATGGTCTGCAATCACAGAGGATTTGTGGGACTGATGATGATAGGAGCACTCATTTTGTAGTTTAAGGACTTCAGTGTGAAGGTTGACAGATTCCATCTCCTCTGAGTGGTGATATTTTGCCCTCCTTGTGCCTAAAAAGAGAAGCTATCCTATTTTGGGACACCAGTGTAGCTAGGGTCTGATCCAAAACCCACTGAGGCCAATGCAAGGGTTCTGATTGGCTTTAGTGGGGTCAAGTGTGTGTGTGTAGGTTTATGGGGAGGACACAAGGAGCCTCCCTCATCTGTTTCCTTATTCACCCTGTGCAAGGAGAGTCAAAATTGCAATCACTGAATTCAAAAGAGTGTGGGGATGAGTCCTCTGCACAGCGAGGGGCTCATACCACCCAAAGGGAGGCAAGAGAGAGGTGCAACCACTACCCTCATTTCTTCCCCTCTGTTAATCAGCACTATGAAGAAGTATTTATGGAAGTGTGGCCAATGCAACAGAGTCTTGCTTCACTCCCTAGCTGAGAGCAGAGCTGGCCTTTGGCACCTATACCTCTTTTGACTTCAAGGCACCCATTGCAGAGGGAGCTCTCAATGGATATAGGTCTTCAAATGAGTTTAGCCTGATACAGGGTATTAGTGCTCCTGTTTCTGGCCTAAGGTATGTATGTGCCTAACTTTAAATATGTAAATATCCTCATGAATTTCAGAAGGCATGTGTTTAAGCCACTTGTTGAATCAGGTCCGTAGTGGCCTCTGAGTGCCATATAACCATGTGTAAACTCTGGTATAAAGGCATCTTTCAATACTGTCCTTTTATAGCATATCAGAGCAAGTCAGAATTAGTTTATTATTTGACCTTTTATTGGCCTGTGGTAGTTCCGTGTTTTTTTCAACTTTATCAGTGAAAGCGTAAGGAAATATACCTTGTAAACAGAATGTATGAAATGACATTTATTTACAGTAATAATATGGCATATTCCATACAGCTTATTGCAAAGCACTTAAAAAAATTAAGTACATTGTTAGAGGGCACATAAAATTAAAAAAGAGGTATAAACCAGATTACAGTAAAGGGCTCAATGGAACAGAAAAAAACCAACCAACCTTAACATTTTTAATTCACTGTACTCTATATGTAGTCCAAGGTTCTAAAATAATTAGATTTTCACTTTGCCTTGAAAAAGAATCTGTTGTCTGCAAAGTTGTCTGTGATGTATTATGAAAGACTATCTCAGCATATGTATTTTAATTTAAAGTATCCATTATACTCAATAAGTAATGAAATTTAATATTCAGACATGCAGGTTATTTTTAATCATAAGTAGTATATACACTCAACCAGTAAATGCTTATTACAAGCTATTTCTAAATGGCATGACATCCTTCTAAGATTAGAGTTCATTCCAGATCTTACCGTAAATGCTAGAGGAGTGTCAGCAGGTGTTTTGGTTTTCACCTAGGCTATATTAATTTCTGTTGGTGAGATGACATGTCTATATTTCTTCCAGGCATATACATCAATCATCCATATAAACAACACTGGAAATAGCTCTCCCTTATCTCTATGCACAGTTGAGTCACACTGAGGTTGAAGTGCTATATTGTTCTCCTATCTCAATGAACAATTTGTCCCAAAACAAGTAATAGTTTGCTATTGAAATCAGAATGCTCCTCACACTGCAGGGTGGCAAAGCTGGCCTTCTTGGATGCTCTACTCACGGAAAGAGCCCCAAGGTGGAAAAAAAAAGCCTAATGGTAAGGAAGAGGCTGAGCAGAGCTGTGCTACCTCAGGCCGAGCCTGCGGAGGGTTTTCAAATTCTGTAATTACTCTTCAGAGTGAGTTGCTACCAGGGATTGTCCTTTTTGTACAGTGCTCTGTGCATTGGAGCCTATATTCTGACCAGAAATTCTTGGTACCACAATAGTAAACAATAATAATTGATAAACACCATCACCAAGCAATGCAGAGAGGCTGCTATTCCAGCCAAGATGGTTGGAGAAGCAATTGTGACTCGGCATTTTGCAACCCACTTCTCTAACCCCTTGTTAAAAGAGATAGATTTGTGCCTCTTCAGCTCCTTCGTTTGTCACATATATAAAGACCAGTTACTCGGATTTTATGCTGGTGAAATGGAAAGGCTGCAAGGTCCGATCCTACATTTTCAATTACTTAATGCTTCATAGCTCAAAGGGCAGACAAAATTCTTTAAAACTCTTTATATTATTTGGCTATTTTCTTCCATTTCTGAAGCTATTTAGATAATGAAAATATAGAGGATATGTGATAAATGTGCTATCTGCATGAGCCCTATCTCTCTATACATAGCCTTTGTGTTTTATATATGACATACCTTTTTTAATGATGTATTTAACCTCTACAAAAGTGAGAAAAAATAAGGTTATGAAATCAAATAGTTTTAAAATTTCTTTTAAAAACATTTCACAGTGTCTGATTAGCCTAAATATTTAATAAATCTGGAAAATGTGATAGAGAAAAAATTGTTAACACATGGAATGTTCTGACAGATAATCTGTTTTCTACAGAAATCCCTCTTTTTGGGTCTACGTGCCTTCTTAGTAGCAGAAGTCAGGATAGTGCATCAATTGCAACAATGTCTGAAAGCTCTAGTGGGATTTACAAAAATAATTGTAATTGTTTATTAGGCAAATGCAACATTTCTTATTTAAAAGTAAATCAACAATGTAAGTATACAAACAGGATACCAAAAAATCAGGGTTTTTTTATGTTATTACCTGTACATATCATGCTATAGCTCAGGTTTTCACTCTTTTACAGACTATGAGTGAAATCCTGGTTCCTCTGACATCTACGGGAGTTTTGTTATGGATTTCAGTAGAGCCAGGATTTCACTAGTCTGTAAAAGAGTGAAAAGACCTGTAACACTGATAGACCCTAGTCATCAGGATCGAACCTGGGGACCCTGGAGCTTAGTGCATAAGACTCTACTGCATGAACTAAAAGCCAACTTACTGTTTCCTAAGGCTGTAGAGCACACTTATTTTCTCTCTCTCTAAGTGGTCTCAGTGCCCTTAGATGGAACACAGCACCACACTTAGAAGATGTGTGGGTTACAACAGCACATAAATAAAGGGTGGGGTTTTTTTTACAAATAAACTTAATATTTTGCATCCTAAGGCTCTCTCAGTTGGCTGTACGTCTCTCAGTTTGTTATATAACTTACACATGGTTAAAGGCATGGCTGAAGCCCCCGCTGTTTTTTTTTTTCTTTTTGCACTTTTAGCATCTCACTCTGATCTTTGTTATATTGGTGAAGTCTGGAATATCTCCATTTTGTCTTCAGAGGAGTTACTGTGGATTTTCACTGATGACTTCATGATCTCCAGATTTCTTGATACCTTTGATACCAGTATATACCTGCAGTATTCCACAATCCAGAGTGGCTCATTGCTAGTGGAGTATGTATTATTATATTTTTTTTATTTAATTTTTTTAAAAATTGTGATGGTTTATTGAACATATCTTTCCAATATGAAAAGTATCTCTTAGTAAACAGTGACAAAAATACCAGTATTCCCATCATAAGTGTGAAGTAGCCTAGAATTATTGTTTACCTGTAAGGGGTTAAGCTAAAGGTAACCTGAGAGGTGGACAACTGACCAATGAGAAATTCCTCAGGAGACAAAGGATTTTAAGTTTCAGTTTCTCTCTGGGTCTCTCTCTGTTCACCTCGGCTATGGGATGAACACAGCTATGTCTTTCACTGTAACTATAAGATTCTATCAAGTATTGTAGTCAGTAAGTTTACCTTCTTTTTATCACTTGGAGGATTCTCAGTGGTGAGTGTTGGCTGGGTGCTTCTTGATATTGTGTGCTTCAGCAGAGATATCAACAGTGGGAGAAAGTTGCCTCGGGGGAGAGGTTTGGTTTCTGAATCCTTTTGTTGATTATGGTAGATGCTGTTCTATTGATGGTTATAAGGGATTTATTCCTTTCTTTTTTTTCTTTTATTAAAATCTTTCTTTTAAGAAGCTGATTGCTTGTTTTCCATTGTGTAAGATCCTGGTTTTGGATCGGGCATGTCTCACAGGATCAGGCAAGGTTTGGCATTTTTATTCTCTCAAGCTTTCCAGGGAAGGAAGAAGTTTGGGGGGGGTTCGTGGAAAGGGAAAGAAGGGTCCCAAACTACCGTAGACCTAGTTTGGTGGTGGCAGTGTACCAGGTCCAGATACAGAAGAAGTTGTGTTCTGGGGAAAAACATTTTAACCCAAGCTGGTAAAATAAGCTTGAGGGGGTTATTTCTTTTTTCATGCGGGTCCCCACATCTGTACCCTAGAGTTCAGAGTGGGGAGGCAATCCTGACAATTCCATTTGGAATATATTGATAATTTGAAATTTTAATGGTCTCTTTCAAAAGATTTCTTGGACTATTTGGACCTTATCCCATGCCTTATGCCCCACTTATTACCCAGGTAGTGCTTGAACAGCAAGTCATAATGGGGTCCTAACATAGACAGGTAGATAACCAAGTGGAGTGGTTTTATTTCAAGATCCTTTACTTCATTCATTCAAATCAAAAATTGGTCAAGGGGAAGGGGGAATTAACAAAAGAGTTTGCAAAAAATATTTTTATTTATACCATTTTTCATCAGTATATTGAAACTCTGCCAGTCAGCTCTGCCTTTTGCTCATCTAGCATTGCTAAAGAAATTGAGCATCATTCTATAAATCCTTGCAACAGTAAACATCCTTTTGCAGCCAAAGCTTCCACTGAAACCTGAGACAGGTGGGAGGAATAGGCACTTAGATAAGACATTAGAATATAGGGCTTTTCTCATTAATATTTTGTTGTTGTACACATTGCGTGGCCGGGTCTTCTTTCTAGAGATAATGCACTGCCATATCTGATTTCTCTAGGAAGGCTGTTTCCTCCCCTGGGTCAATCAATCAGAGATGTTAGAGATGGAAAAGACCTAATGGGTCATCTAGTGCAGCTCCCTGGGAATGTACCATTATGTAAAAAAAAGAGAGAGAGAATGTGAGTGAAATAAATTGGGTTGTGCTTTTTTGAGGGGCAGGAGGAGTGGGGCTATGTCTTTGATTAAATAAGCATATTCACCCATAAGAATACTCTAAATTCATTTAACATCACTAACTCCCTAGTATTGTAGTTTGTTTCGTTAATTAGATTTGCAATGGATTTTTTGTGTGTTCATTACGAAGGCCATTTCCTACCTTCGATTTTTTTCCCCACAGAACTCCCCATTGATTTCAATGGGAAGTTCAGGACATATAGATCAATGTTAGGATATGGCCCAAAGGTGATAGTTGCTAAAAGCAACAATTAAGTAATGGATAGCTGATTGCATACACAAGCAAAGGTGATGGCGAGCACATACCATTTAGGATTTCAGAGGTTTTAAAGTACTGTTTTGATTTGAGCCATGTGTGCTAGGTAAGTGGGTAGGAAGAAGAGCAATATCACTTGAAGAGAGAGATGAATATGGAGATGTAATCACTTCCTTGAAATGTTAAAGGTAGTAAAGGTTTCTATGTGAGTATTATTTTTAAACGGACATGCCATGTCATAACATGTTTGGTGTTATCCAACAGTTACCCATGCAGTTCTGTTTATGGAAAATTTTACAGTACAAGTCTGCCAGAAATCTTTCTACTATTCAGTAAAACATTTTTTATGTCATTAAGTGATTTCTGTATGTATCAGATCATCTCAGAAAAATTGGTCATTACAGAACTGGTACCCAAACTGAGTGAGCTGTAAAATGATTGATGTTCTGTGTATCTGAAACAATATAATTATTCACATAGCCATTCCTTTTTACTATTATCCTTTCTATACCTTTATCTAAGAAACCCAAGACACCCCTAGAAACAAGATGTTGCATCTATCCTAGTGAGACCGTTTGTATTTCCTCTTTTTAATTAAAGAAGACAAATTAAAGATCACATTTGATTACTTTATACAACACCCTCTCATTGGTACTGTAACACAAGAGATATACTAGACTGAGCTGTGAAAATCTAAAAAAGTGATTCTTAAATAACATAATCTCTAAAGAAAAAAATTATATGTATGTGTGTGTGTATATATATATATATATATATATATATATATATTGACCAGTGACTTAATTCTCTTTTCGGTGTCAAACATTTAAGAATGTTCAGTAATGTGGCTTATAATATATTTTAAATTTCTTTTCATCATAATCATTTCATGAAGATGTTCATAATCACATAGACCTTACCTAAGCAAAAATTCCTACTGAAATCACAATTATTGTTCTATACATTCGATATAATTTCATATTGTAGACATACCCTTACGATGTGTTGGGTACAATAGCAATGTAATACAGTGCTAGTATGAACAATTTGTCTTGCACACCTAGAATGAAATCTAATGCCATTGATGTAAATGAGAGTTTTACCTTTGATTTCAGAGGAGCCAGGATTTCTCCTCTGGGTTTTGGACCAGTTGAAATGGGAGTTGCACATACGTATTGTGTTGGAAAAGCAGATGACTGTATAATTTTTGCCAACATTTTAGGAAGTTCCACACATTTTTTCTTCATTTCGAGCCTCATTTTTTGGGGATTCAGACCTCTAATGTATACAACTGCCAAGCCATGTGACCTTTTTAAGGGCAGAAAATCATTTCCATACATCTTTTAAGACAGAGCTGTGTAGCTCATCTCTGTCATCAAAATTGTATGAACATCTGAGTTATACTCTGCATAAGTGATAGGAGAACAGAACTTTTTATATGTAACATATATCCCAGATCAGGTCCCTGGACTGGCGGCATTAAAGAAATAAATAAAATACTTCCTAAACTTGATTTGGTTTTTAACTGGAAGCTGACAATGATTTACTATTGTATTCTATGAAGTAGTCCTAGTTCCAGTTATATCCATTTTTTTGACAGCCTTTGGCTTACTATATTGTAAATCATATTAACTTTAAATATTGAAACATCAATGCAATTTAATGGCTCATTAAAAAGGTGTTTATTTTAATATAATTGTTCACTCTTAATTTAATCCAAATAACACGTGTCTGACTATTCAGCCATTATTTCTTGACTGAGCTATGGGAATGATTAATTTCTGAATGACCACCATCTGCATGTGGTAAAAAAAAATCTCTGATACTGTTTGTAGTTTGTGCTGTTACTTCCATATTATGGAAATGTTGTGATCACAAATTACAAAGGGACAAAGTGAAGGTTGGGAAGGTCTTGGAGGATAGTAAGCACAGAATATAGCATTTTAGAATATGTACATTTAAGGCTCATAATTACTTCATTTGAAAACTTTCATATTTGGGGGATCTGTTTCTTGGAGGTACAAGAATTTTACAGAACTTATACACTGTCTGGATACATATTTCAATCTTGCCCATTTCCTCATGACACTTTTGGTTTAGTAATATATTTGTGTTCTATTGGCTGTTATAAAATTAACTCTTCACCTCCACTGATACTGTTACAGGAGATGGCAGCCTCCAAAAATCCTGCTTCAACTATCCTCCTTGTCCTATTCCCTCTAAGAAAAATCACTTGGTGATTTGAGATAGACAATATTAATATGTAGCTCACAGGTAAGATGGTGGCTTATATGCCATGGAGACAGATGGCTTCATCACCGTGCCATAGTGGCAGAATTAAAACAAATGTCTGGGCATATAAGGAAGGGTTTGAAGTTAACCTTTTGCTTGCCAGGGATCCATCCTCTCTGTCATGCAATCCTCAGAGTGGAACAAAATCAGAGACAGGTAATTTTAGTAATCCAAAGCAAGCTTTTTATCAGTTTTTTCTCTGGTTGTCAACAGAATTTCTAGAAAAGGTTATAATAGAGCTCCTATGTGAACAATTGCTAAGTGACACTATCATTGACATACAGTATTTCACCTTGACTGGATAACAGGGAATTCCTGATGCCAGAAGATTTTCAAACATGCTTTACAGCTTTATCAAGCTATCTCACAGATAATTTTGTAGCCAAGCATATACTGGGATTTTGCCACTTGGATCAGATCTATAAATAATGATGACACCTAAAAGAGCACTAAATCCTCCATAATTGAATATCTAGGAAAGTAAATCCATTTGACATTGTTCGTTTCTGGGGTCAAAACCATTTAACTAGATAACCATCTTCCTTTCAGATTTGCTCATATTTCATTCCACTTGGTGTCATCCCTGGGTGAATGAACGTTGACTGTTGAAAAGTAAAACATGATCAAATTTTATTATTGTGGTTAAGACAATAATCTAACTTTATTCATATCTCAGATTGCAACAGGGGTTTAATTGTAAATGAATATCATGTTGAATACAATGAAATACTAATCACACTGGCTTGAATGAGACACCGTTACACACAGCTCCGCCAATGCACTTCCTCCCTGACCTGAAAGAGTTACACTATTCCACTGGAGCACAGGTTTCCAGCTGGGTCAGACTGTGTGGCGGTTCTATGATGTGGAGAAAGGAAAGTATGACAAGATCATCACAGCAACCTTTACACACAATCTGAGCCAAAATTTGAGTCTCCATCTTCAGGGAAGAAGAAATAGATGGACTCAATTCACTTTCTCTTTCCAAAACTCAAATTCTGAGGGAGAAGAAAGAGAAAGAAAACTTTTAAAGTTTTTTGATGTCTTACCCAATATAGTATTTTAACAATACTACTGTACCTATGTAAGAAGTTCATGGTTGTCTGTGCTACACACTATCGCCATTCAGTGCTTTATATCAACAATGAGAATAGGATACAGATCCTATTATTCTGAAGAGCACACACCTTTTTCACCTGAGGCAAAGCAGAATCTGAGTGAGCTATTTGCAGTACTGCGCTTATGACATATAGAGAACAGTTCTGAAAACCTTGATTAGAGGACTAAAGTCTGTGAGATCACAAATTTAATAAGGCCTGAATGGAGCAGCAAGCATCCCACTTCCTTTTAACAGCCTTCTTATAGATCTGGGAAATGAAGGCAATTGGGTCTCCTTGCTGGCTCCATGGCAGGAGAGTTTTAAAACTTTGGGGACAAAAGCCTGTTGGGGGTGAATCCAATTATTTTGTTGGGAAAGCAGTGACTTTAATCTTTGATGTTCACATTTGCCTGAGACAGTTAGAAAGGGAATCTTAGAGGACAGGAACCCTGCCAAGCCAGCAGTCTTGTTAAATTTTGCTACAGCCATGCAAACCGAAACAACCATTTTTTGCCCAAACTTATGAAAGTTTTGCAACTGCAACTTATAGCTGCCTGAATGCAATTTGTTCACAGATGGAAGCTTCTTTATATTTCCAGTACTCCAAGAAGAAATATGCTCTTTGAAAGTCCATACATGTTGTGGGGTGTGAATTGATGCAACACACAAGCAGGATGTCTTTTCCAGATATTCCAGGTTACAGAGGGTTTCTTTGCAGCTGAAAACTCTGCTTTGGACTGCATTTTGTAATTATGATTCTAAAACAGACAGAATATTTTCAGATACAAATATTTTTGGAATAGTCTACTTGTAAATGGGCCAGGAAAGAAAATATTTATAGCTGTAGGTATATAGATAAATGCAAACATGAAAATGTGAGCACAGCAAACCTAAGTACCATTTTCCCTATCTGAATGCCTGTCGCTTTCATTAATTGTGTCATGGTTACCATTAAGATCTGTGCAGCAAGGATTATGGGTCTCATTTACCATTTCTTTTCATATTGTATAGTCATCCACTGCAGTGCAAAGTGAATCATTAAATCCAAAGCTGTTTCAGAGGGATCTCACAAAATGGAATGACTGGGGAACAAAATGGCAGATGAAAATCAACACAGGTATGTGCAAAGTACTGCACATTGGAAAAAATAATCTCAAATATGATTTCTAAATGATTTCTAAATTACCACTGTTACCACTCAAAAAGAGGTTTATGAGTCACTGTGGATATTTCTCTGAAAAAAAGCTAGCAGAATGTTAGGAACCATTAGGAAAAGGATAGAAAATGTAATAGAAAATATAATGATGCCACTATGCAAATTCAAGGTACACACATATATGGAATACTGTGTCCAGTTCTGGTATCCCCACCTTGAAAAAGATATAACAGAGCTGGAAGAGGGTGAGAGAAGGGCAAAAGAAATAATCAAGGGAATGGAAGGGCTTCTATATGAGGAGAGACTAAGGAGATTGATCTGTTCAACTTAGAAAAGACACAATTAAGGGTGAGGGGAGGTATGAGAGGTCTATAAAATCATGAAGGGTGTGGAACAAGTGAATAGAGATATGTAATTTACCCTTTCCCTCAATACAAAAACCATCGGTCACCTGTATAAATTCGTATAGGTTTAATATAAAGAAGAGGAAGCACTTTTTCTCACAACACTGGATTAGTCTGTGGACCACATTGCCATGGAATGTTGTGTTGGCTAAATGTGTAAGTGGATTCAAAAAAGAACTAGATATGTTCATGGATGATAGGTCCATCAATTGTTATGGTTAGGGTGACCCTAAACCTCTGAGTGCCAGAAGCCAGGAGGGGAAGATGGGGTGGATTTCGCTGAAAATGCCCTGTTTTGTACACATCCCCTGAAGTTCTGGTACTGCCCACCGTTGGTGATAGAATATTGGGCTAGATGGATGACTGTGTGATCTGGCATGTCAGCTGTTACAAGTACAAAATATTATTTTAGTTTGGTAGAATTACACTGCACTTTATACTGCAGTAAATAATTAGGCAAGGTAGAGTGTAACAGTGAGGTAAATCTGCCCCACGTGTATTGCATTTGTCTGTGGAACATTCTGAACAAATAATAATTTGAGAAACTTTAGTGGCTGTTGGAACATGGATATATGTGAACGACAAAATAAGAGAAATAAACCTGAGTTGGGTTCTCCTTTGTTATTGTTGTTCTTTTGTTTGTTATTGTTGTTCTGCTTTTTTTTTTAATGTATAGCTTTAAAATCCTGGATGGTTTCTAAATCAACATTGAACCCAGCTTCCCTCCTGCCCCTCCAATCTGTAGCACTATCAATGTGCTGTGCTACTGTGTATGTGGGTGAGAAGCAAAGGAGGCTGGAATTAATACTTGTGAAGTCTGGTAAATTGTAATTGACAATTTTCTGTTTAAAGGAGAAATGTGAAATGTTTCCATCAAAGCTTAATAGATGACGATAGAGGGGGACAATGGAGGAGAGCAGAAAATCCTCTTGGCAGCCGTGGAGGTCATTAAGAAATTTTCCCCCACCCTCATGTTTGATAGTGAATGAATATAAACTAGAGCACTCAGAAAATCAAACATAGTCTAAAAATGTTGGAATACTGGAAGTTGGTCCTGGCTAAAGAGCCAGATCCTTGGCCAGTGTAAATCAGCATAGCTCCAGGAACTCAGTTTGATGTATGCAAATGTACAAAGCTGAGGAGGTGTCCCAAAGGGTCGAATCCAGGATCAATATTGGTTGAGATTAGATCTCAATCCAACTGTGCATATAAATGAAACACAATCCTAATTACACTTGGGTCCCATTCAAGTCAATAGCAAAGCTCCCATCAACTTCATTGGCAGAAGCATTAGACCCATGGCTTCCCCATGCTTAGTATTAGTTAAGTAGTTGAAGATATAATAAGAAAAGTGAAGTTGTTAAAAATGCAAGACAGCTAAATCTTTAATAAATTGCCATCTCAGATTTGAATAATCACTATCGCCTTTTTTAATCAATTACATTTCCCACAATAACACTGTCATTTTAGATACAATCACATTTGGCTTTACCAGGTCTAAAAGTGATGCCAAATGACACAACTCTTTACTACTTTTATCCATCCTTCAGTTACCATTTAAGTACTCTGTTAATTCTTCGTCTTTCTTCCACTGACCTGACAATATAAGTTACTCACCTATTGCTTAACTGTTAAGTGTATTCCCAATACTAGAAATTATTTATAATAGTGACACTTGGTGTATCATTTATTATGTCCAAATGAAAGAGCGATCTAAATGTATCTCTTCTGCTCTTTAATCTTTTTGTTGAAAGCTCGTACATCTCCCTTCAGATTACTAAGGAGAATGATTGAAATGTTTCTTTTAAGCTGATGATTTCCCCCACTCCTCCCCCCAACACCTTGAAGGCACAGGAGCATATCACTTGCATGCCACTGCTGTATGTCATGCTGAAAGTTAATCACACAATATTTCCTCCAGTATAGTGGTAAAAGTGAGGATATCAGAGTTCAGTGACAGCCACTACTTGTACATGGAACCAGCCATAATTTAGATATTTTAAAGATATATAATGGAATTGAAAAATCAGACTATTGCTAAAATAAGACATAATCCAAAGGCCACTGAAGCCAATGGAGGCAGTCCAGCGATTTCAATAAATTTTGGTTCACAATGAACATATCTGAATGGACTTGAGAAGTTGTCACAGTCCCTTGTCTTCACTACACAGAGTATCTGTATTTGCATATATGAGGAGTCATGTTTTTGTATGCAGATGAACAAAAGAGATTTCATAAACCTAAGATGGAAGAAAGATTTGTCAGCAGTTGAGATCCCCAAAGCCAGGAATATGGTATGTGGCACATAATTAGATAAGGTCTTTCCCAAAAGAGAGGTTTCACTACCATCATTGTACAAAACCAAAGGTGTTTTCAGAAAACATTAAACAATAATAAGTATCCAAAAAAAGAACCTTTTAAAATCAAAGATCAGGAGCAAAAAGATAAATGTATATAGTTTTTATGCTTGCATTTCCCTTTACAAGACTAGTTTCTACCAGTGGTTAAGTGAACGTATTGTTAATGTTACTCTGTTCTGTTTTCAAAAATCCTTCAGAAAATCCAGAAAATAAAAATTGGACAATGACAGGACACAATGGACACAATGGAATGGAAACCTGTTTCAAATTTGCTGAAATTTCTGCAGGTTGGTTTCTTCTCCATTTTTTGACAATCACAGAAATCCTACAGATCAATTACAGTATTTTTCCTTTAATGTATGGATATGTATGTCTTAGCTTGGGAACCAACAGACTACAAATGTTATCATGACCAGGTTTTTGCCCTCCTGATTATAGGAAATAGGTGCCTTGTAAGCAATTCAGCCTGAAGCATACCCAGTTTGTGTTCTCTAGGTGGAAGTGTGTGACTGCAATATTCATGACTGTTTCTACATTATTTAAGCATGCATTCTCCCTGATGTGGGTATCCCTAATCACTAAATACACTGCACTAATTAGGTCCCATAAGCTTGTAATAACCAGATTACATATACATATTACAAAGATTGTTTCAGCATTTTATCCTATAACAAATCATGATCTGTATTGCTTAAGTATCTGAATTTAACTTATACAGTGAATCTGAACAAGCATCATAGTCATCTCCAGTCTGACAAATACAATAAACTGAACATATGGCAAAGGCCCAGATCCACCTCTCCCGCTGAACAGTTCTGGTGAGAGTGACAGAGTCCTGTGGCACCCTAAAGACTAACTCTGTTAGTCTTTAGGGTGCCACAGGACTCTTTGTCACTTCTGCAATTTCAGACTAACATGGCTACCCCTCTGATTCTTGAATTCTGGTGAGGTGTACACATTTTCACTGAATTTTCTCGTAACATTCTAAACACTGCTACCAGTTGGCATTTGCCTAGCACCAACCTTCAAAAGCTAGTTATATTAAGACATACAAAGTACTTGTGCAGTAAGTAAGCATTAGTTCTGTTTTGCATACTGGGAAATAGAGGGAAAGAGTGTCTTTCCAAAGCCAACAGCAGAGCCAGGAATAGAGTCCAGATTTCAAAACCATTACTCTTGTGCAGGCTGTGTGTTCAAAACAGCTACAGAGCTTGTGTCAGTGGGAGTTTTGCTTGTGCAAGGATTGCACTTTTGAACACTTTATTATTATACTCTGCTGGAATAGATTAGTTCCTCTCATTTGTATTTTGATTTCTGAAGCAGACACAAATTTTGCCAGAACTTGATATTTTCATGGATGAGCATCTGGTTACTCAGTGAGAAAATAAAGCACTGAAGGTTAGAACAACCCTAGGAGGATCAGCAACATCTGCTAAAGTAAGATGGATATGTGGCCGAGGTGAAAATTCAAAAGGTGTCCTATTATAAATAACAAGACACCTTCCTAAGCTAATTATTTACACTAGCCTATTATTTTCCTAATGATATTTTTATACATGATGAAATGATATCACATTATACACAGCAAAACAAAGAAAATAGCAGGGCCTATAAAAAAGCAGAAATGAGAGGAAAAATGTCAAGAGCTGCATTAATCTATTTTGAGAAAACTGTAGTGAGGGAGACTGCAACCAGAAAGAAGACATAAAATATTTGCATTTGATTCATATGATATTCTGACAATAACATAATATTTCTATAAACACAGTCAATTAAGCAAGTGTTTTAACTCATGTCATGGCTCTTCAGAGAGGTAAATAAGTACAAAACAAATACTTCATACCCTGATTATCATTTGTGACCTCTGGACACCATGACTGACAGCCCTCAGGGTGAACATTTAATGTGACAGGAATAGAACATGTTCAATAGTGAATAATAGGCTGTGGAACTCTGCCAGAAAAGATCAAGTTGAGATCCATTTGTATAAGCAGGCTTTCTCTCAAAGGAGTGGCAGATGATGTACAACAAACTGACCTTGGCTAAACAGAAACTATCAAAAACAAAAAAAGGATATAGGAGAGGAGAGTGGGTCCCAGCCAGGCAGAATTAGAAGAGTGTTATGTATGATAACATAACTATACTCTCTCTTGTTTTTCTTGCTGACACCATTATGCACATTGACTGACCTGGGTTTTGGGGAAGTGTTAGTGATATGGTTCCTTGGGATATACCAGAAATTTAACTGACTATTTACATAAAATATTGTGGGACATTAGAGGAGAAACCTTTAGATTCCCCAGCCTCCCACTGAAGAGGTGAATCCCATCAGCTTATTCATTCTTTAGCAGTCAGGTTGCACCAGTGTATGTAGGTTTATATGTTTAAGGCTATTTTCATTAGGAAAGGGGGTACAGGCTCACTTTAAAAACAAAGAACACAAAAGAGGAGATTCTCTTCTATGGGAATGTGGGCTGGCTACATTAACAAAGGGATCACAGCCCCCTTCACCAATTCTGCTACACTCTTCAGTAGCAAATGTCATTGATGTTACAAGGAGATACAGACATATTTTCAAAACCATAGATGTATAATACCTAATATGCATGCACAAGTCAGGTTGCTGATTTGCATATGCTTGTTAGGCTTTGTGACAGGTGGGTGCAGGCCCTTTGAAAATGTAGGTCATCATTCCTGGGCTTTTTCCAGAAAAATGTATACTGTTGAATGATCTCCACATTGAAGGATATTATTCCAAGAACTAGACTTTATCATTACTATGCTTCTTTCACATTGACATGACTGCATCAGTTACTTGACCTACCAGCGGGCCCTGAGTGACAGTATACAAGATAAATGAAGTTTTACTGATGCAGTAAATATTCTATACAGTACTAGAGTAAACCTAGTCACATCTGAGAAAGATTTACATTTCTAGTAGATGTAAATTAACTGTCCAAAGAAAATGAAAAATATAGCTGTCTCCATAATTTACTATCAGACCACCTTGAAAAGTTACAGTGTACATTGGAGTGATTACCAAGATAGCCCTGCTGATTATGAGTTTTAGATTCGCTGATGATATTGCTTTCTATTTAAATGAGTGAAAGAATAAATAATGTAATCTATGAGGCTGTTCTTGTTATATTAAAAATATGCAGGATCAGATAGACCTGACAAACTAGAGTAGGGTAGCCTTATAAGGAGACTCTTAATTAGCATCTAAATAGCAGAGTTGATTGCAGGAAAGTATATTGCATTAATTATTTACAATACATGGTATCACTGCCCCAACCTCCAAAGTAAAAACACTCTAAAGTGAAAGACAGAAATATATACTTAGAGTGATACCTACAGAAATTGTTCTCCATTGCACTCACCATTATATCCTCTCTTCTTTGGAGATGTTCAGAACTTTGCTAAAATTAAATTCATTTCTGCTGAAACTTATGACTATACACTTAGATCTGCATGCGCAATTCTCACAGACATAACTTGGAATTTATCTGTGGCAGAATATGGGTTGCAGTATGAAAATCTCAGCCACGGAACACATGTTTGAAGTTGAGGGAAATATGAACATTTTTGGCTCAGCCTTGTTTGAGTTATAAATTTGTTATAAAGTGGGACACAAGTTCTTGATATTCATTTGTGGGAGGATCATGTCTGAAGCTTGTTCAGATCCCCTTTGTTTTTATTGTTGAACATTTTTAGAGCATTTAGTAATTATTATTCCTTCAATAAATGCACAACATTCTGGGAATGAAATTTTCAGTGGCTCCACAACCTGGCCTTCACTTCTATTCTCAATTGTGCACACACCTGCAGTTCAACTTTGGTGAACTAGAATCAGAGGAGTAGCCATGTTAGTCTGGAATTGCAGAAGTGAGAAAGAGTCCTGTGGCACCTTAAAGACTAACTAAAGTATTAGAGCATAAGCTTTCATGGGCTAATACCCACTTCGTCAGATGCATGTAATGCATGCACATGCAGACAAAACTTATTAGGGATGTCTGCACTTCAAGCTCGAGGAGATCTACCTGCACTATCTCTGATCAAACTAGCACACTGAAAATAGAGTTTCAGAGTGTTAGACTGTATCAGCAAAAAGAATGACTAAGGTGCCACCTTAGAGACTAACCAATTTATTTGGGCATAAGCTTTTGTGGGCTTAAACCCAGTTCACAATGAAGTGGGTTTTAATCCAAGAAAGCTTATGTCCAAATAAATACATTGATTAGTCCTTAAAATGCCACAAGCAGTCCTCATTCTTTTTAAAAATAAAGTGGAGCCATTGTGGCAGGATAGGTGGGAGGGGCTAGCTACCCTGATTCTAGGCATATACTCAGAGACAGCATGGGTATATCCACCTCCAATTCAAATGTAGACGTACCTTTAGGAAAAAAAATCATTTCATTCCAATTGGTTCTGACATGAAAATTCTGAGTGAGTTGGCATAAATCTGCTTCCACTGTCATCAATGAGAGTGATGTCATTGATTGAATGTGAATTGGAGTTAGACCAATCTTGAGTGCTTTTCAAAATCTAGCCTTTTCTCTCTTTTTGCTAATGTATGGTAAACCTCTACAATAAAATTCTGATTCAATGACAATTGAGTATAGACATTTGAAAGCATAATTTGGTCCCAATATTTACAGTAACTAAAACATCTAGGAATACCATTTCATTTTGCTGCTGTATATTTGTATTTCTAAAATAGATGAATTGTGTTCCATACAAAGATCCCGTTTTAATTAACTGTTAAAAACACGTTAAAGAAAACAAGCACTTTTAAAGCAAAAGCTAAACATTTTTTCCACAGGGAAAATGGATTACCTTTCTTTGGTGGTGGATAAAAGCCAATGAAAGTTTAATAATCAAATAAATATTTTTCTCACTGGTTAATGTTTAATATGATTATAAACCTATGGGAATATTTTATTGATCAAGGTATCTAATGAGTTTTCTGCATTCCATTTGCTAATCTAAACATTTTATATTATAGAAATGCAATTTGTGTTTATTGCTTAGATAACTAGGAAGTCAAGATCTATATAGTGCTGAAGAAACAAATAACCTACTGTTGAAAAATTAAAAGAAAATTTCAGTAAAACTAAACATCAAGCCAATAATATATTACCATTGGTTAAGCTCTGAATGTTGTAAACATTCAAATACATACAGAATGCAAAATATATGTGGATTTTAAATACTGTAAACTGTTTTGTTAACAGTTCACTGGGATTTTAATGCTTAGGGAGTCTTTCTGCATATATCACTCATTTTGTCTAGTCCTTTGTTAAATAAGAATACTCTTATGTAACATATATATGTATGCCTATATACTATGTTATATTCAACATGAATGAGATTGCAGAATCAAGTTCTTCTTATTATAAATTATACAATGGAATTCTACTCTCCTTACCTATTTATTTTCATAGCAGTTTGTATCACTAGTATAAGAATTAGCCTACACTATAATTGACTACATATAGATATATGAACCATTTAAAATTCTGTGGAGCCTAATGGACTTAAATGTAATGAAGTATTCAGCAAAGTAAAAAAAAAAAATATGGTGATTACTGTCTTTTAACCATCAACTACATTCTGTGCCATAATTTCTTAGCCAGAATATTTCTGTTTTCAGGTGGTATATCTAGCTATTAAATTGGGCTAGATCTCAGGGCTGCAGGCATCCAAAATGTCTGACTCCATTGCATGTGTTACCTACAGTCTTTAATAAGTAAAATTGCACAGTAACTGTAGCACCACATGTTGTATTGGATCTCTGGTGTATTATGAATCCTGAAAATCTTCATACCATAGTGGGAGCACCCACTGCTACACACCTTCTTTCAGTACCACATTCACTGCACAGCTGCCCCTGCACTCTCCTCTACTAGTAGGTGTGAAAGAAGTTTTATTCCTCCTCTGGGTGTTAATGTTGTAGGAGGTACAACAGGAAATATGATTATATCATTCTGCTAAGCATATGACACAAGCAGTAAGCAAACTTCTAATACCTTCATGCCTTTCAGTACCTAAACAGTAGCCAGAGGTGAAAGTAAGCCAGTTCTGTGTACCGGACCAGCTTCCCCAGGCAGTGATTTAAAGGGCCTGAGGCTCCCAACGGTGGCTGGAACCCCGGGCCCTTTAAATTGCTGCCAGAGCGCTGCTGCCAGCTCCCCTATGTAGCGGAGGCCGCTGGGAGCTCTGGGGCTCCACTGGCGATTCAAAGGCTCTAAAGGCTCTGCCTCTTTTGGCCAAAGTCCTGCCCCTTCTGATTGAGGCCCCACCCCTGCACTCAGGACTCCGGCGTACTGGTAAGTCCTTCAAGTTACTTTCACTGCTGACAGTAGCCAAACACCATCTGGCCCTTAGTAATTACCTGAACTAAACTTAATCTCTTTGGATTTGTCTGGATTAAGTTAAAAGGTGCATTGAAGTTTTAAAATGTGTTACAACATGTTCTAACTTACAGTTTAAAACCCTAATGCAGACAGAATAAATTGTTTTTTAACTTGTGTTGGCTGACCAAGGTGAACCCTACGTTTCATGACGAGTGCAATGAGTTAAAATGCATTTTGTCCTGTCTACACAATGGACTTTAAAACATGTTACTTAAAAAGTGTCAGGTACCACATTTTTATGCACCTTTTTTCCTATTCTAGACATAAACTTAATATCCATCCATCACTAATTAGGTGATGGTTATACTGTTCCTATAGGGATTTACACAACCTTTAACCTCAATAGCTCTTCTAAAATATTATTTAAGTTCCAAAAATGGCCCAGTCCACAACTGTGAAATACTACTTGCAAGAAATGCCATAAGACCACCTTTTTCTCATATACCACCAATGCAAATTAAAATATAGCATGTGCATGTTAAGTAGCTAATTATTTTTTTAAATATCATGAACTATGTAGCTTTGGACGGTATCTGCTGTTTACCATTTTATTCATAAAGAATATTTACAATTTAGCTTGCAGCCAAGGAAATAGTTCACTGGTTTGTATTTTTTCTACTGAAATCCCACAGGTATCTTAACAGTGTGTGAAAAAACTTCCACATTGTTTTTGACCTTTTATCTGACTTCTCTGTTTCCAGCAAGTTGTAATGACAGGTTCTATCATTTTCACAAGAAAAACTCAAATCTGACTTCTGTTCTGAGCAAATCGGAGCTAGATGATGAAAATGCAAACCAAATAGTATTGGACTGTACTAAGATACTGCAGATTAGTTGTATTTCCATTCAGTATAGCATATGTTGAAAATTAAGAGTTCAGTCAATGTTGAGGAATAAAATCAAAGTAATGTAATTTCACCTCACAGCCAGGAATCTTCCTGTGCAAAAAATTATCAGACCCCACTTTTTCAACAAAGTTTGCGTAACAGAAAGAAAAAAATCCTACAGGTTGTTCCAGTTTTATACACACTTTTATTAAAAAGAGAAAATAACCTAGTCTCAAAACAATATAGTAACTCTTCAGTGTATGAATGTCAAATGTAATGATCCCACTAGATTTTGTAAACAAAGGAAAAGTAATTAATTACCATTTACATTAATGAAAAACTTTCAGAAACAAATGTTATTACACAGAAGTCTTCATTGTGTTGTGTTCAGCTGTTTGAAGTGCGGCAAATATCTTAATAAAGGGGTCACCAAGAACATGGTTGCCAGACGTATGGACCCAAAAGATTAGACTGTACAGTCAAATTCAGCCCGGCAGAAAAGGTGGGCTTTAAACTGCCCCAGTGCAGTAGTAGCCCAGAAGGCAATGTCTCAGACAAACCTCTGAGACTCAGTTCATCCTTGCACCTGCCTATCAAGGATGTGTTTGTACAGAAATCCATTTTTGTTCTAGAAAACAATAGTGCATTTCTCTTTTTGCACCACTGTGTTACTTTCCTAGCAATATCTAGTAGAATTAACTCATTTTTCACAACTAATCACCACTCATCATCTCTTCATCTCAGGCTACATTGCTTTCCAAACACCCGGCATTAATCTTTCTTATATATAAAGAATGGTATCTGTTAGGGACTTGGTCAGGTCCTTCAGTACATGGGCACAAATCTAGTAAAATGGTGTGGTAGCAGACATTGCAAGATACATGGTGATGTACATCTGCATTGCAAAGGAAAAAACTTGAGGTTTACATGGGATGTGCATGCCTTACCAGACTAATTTTGATTATATTTTAAAATAGTTCTAAGAGCTGATTTTAACTAAATTCTGAAATTGAATACATAAACCTTAAAACTATTGCATTCACTCCTTTCAACTTGACCAAATTCCATTCAAATGCCAGTTCAGGGTCGAGTGTTCTCATTGGGTCCAAATCTTTGCTGGACCAAATCGACAAAGCAGATGATTTAAAGCAGAAGAGAATTTTGCCCTACATTTTTGATTGTGTTGGAATGAATATATTTACACAGATGTACACAACATATGTAGAAAAAATATACAAGCACAAAACTCCTTTGAAACATTTCATCAGCTTATTTTTCTGACTCTACTAATAATTTAGTGTGCCTTCAATCTTGTTCCATTTAAGTCAGCGGGAATTTCACCAAACAAGTCAATGAGAACAGGAGCATCTGTTAGTATGTGACTAACATACAGATCAACTACTCTGTGTCTTAGTTTCTCTGCCTTTCAAATGGGAACTATAATTCCTATAGATCATCATGCTTTGAGATTCTTACATGAAAACTGCTATTATTTAGTTGCATTTCAGTAGTACCCAGGAGGCCTAGCAAAGGACTAGGACCCCTTTGTGCTTTGCAATGTACTAACACAGAACAAAAGCACAATACTATTATTAAGGTAGCATCCGAAGATTCTATTCCAAGCTCTCTAGATGACAGAAATGTCCTTGTGTCTCGGCACTTCCTAAATAATTCAACACAATAATTAACACAAAACTGCCAACGTCTTCTATAGAAACTGCTGATTTTCATGCACTGGGCATGCTGAACACACCGTGGGCTCTACACTAATAATCATCATTATCTCTAACATCTAAAAGTGGGGGTACCTTTCCAGTCCCTCCTCTTGACTATTTAGGGCATGAATACATTTTAGTGTCAAGACCATTTTCTTAAAGGAATAGTTTTCATCCACTAACTTCCATCCTTCTATCTATATGAATGTAACGTTTCACTTTTATAGCACCTAAATGGAATAAATGTGTGTCATAAAAAGTCTTTTCTCTCATACTAGCAAGATTGAAGAAATCTTTTGAGACACGGGCAAGTGGGTGTCCTAATCTGAGAAGAGGCCGCCTAGAGATAGCCTATCTCAATTTATCTGTACAAAACCTTTTTCAAAGCAGACCATTCATCTCTTGAAAAAGCTGTAACAAATTCAAGAGAAGAAGAAAAATTCCAAGCCAGAAAATCTTGTAAAGGTCAGTCAACAAACTGAAAATATTATAAAGTAGATTCATTGTTCGCTGGTGGAGAAAGCTTGGTTTAATTACCTTTAAACTTTATTTCTGGGGCAGTAAAAAGATTGCATTATTATGCTGATGTCTGACTGAGTGATGCAAGATCTAGCCTGACATTCTAAAAATTACAATTACATTTTCACTTTTGAACGTTTTTTTATTTATTCTTTTATATGGGTCATACATGATTAAATATACTCTATTGTAGTAGTTCTTTTTTAGTGTACTACATAAAGATCTTCCTCTTTGCCACCCATAATATTGGTAGTGGCAAAATGACTGGATTGCTAGAGATTTTTATAAATAAGAATCCTGAAGAAGCCATAAAACATTTTACTTAATTGTCTTCACAAATCTTGCTTGATTGCTTTAATAATGGTTTCCCTAGGTACCAGGGTTTCAGGTTCTTCACGCCATGTAAGAAACAAAGTTTATGTAACAATACAACATGTGCTTTGTCTTACTAAGAGAGTATATCTTTCAGTTCATGCATGCATATATGACAGTTGTATTATGTATGGCTGCAATATCATCACACATAAGGGGATACTATAAAAGGAATCTGAACCAATGTAATAGTTAAGAACTGTTTCTTCAGGCTACAAAGAAAATAATGCAGTTATGATCATCAGACCTTCAAAAAGTTAAATTTATGCTAAATATACAGTTAAGAGATGAACCAAAATGTTCAGAAATAACATTTGGATTGTGTAAATCTTGACTATATAACCCCATTATCTAAATTTCAAGATTGCCTGCCCACAAATTGAGATGTGTCTTGTATGTAACCGGGTGATTATTCAGGCCACTTATTCTGCTAGGACCAAAACCTGAACCTACATAGCAATAGAGTAAGTCTGAAGATGGTCAATTAACAATTTTATTCCAGTACAATATTTATATTCCAATTGATTTTATTTATAATTATATGGTAAAAATTAGAAAGTAAGCAATTTTTCAGTAACCTTCTGCTGCAACACATGTATTTTCATGTCTGATTTTGTAAGCAAGTAGCTTTTAAGTGAGGTGAAACTTGGGGTACACAAGACAAATGAAACTCCTGAAAGGTATACAGTAGTCTGGAAAGGTTGAGAGCCACTGTGCTAAGTAGTACCTTACATGAGAAATAGTCCCATTGTCCCATTCAGCTCAACTTCTTTGGGATTGAGGCTTGGTCTACACAGAGGTTTTGTCCTGATATAACTAGTTTAGTTAGAAGTGTGATTTTTTTTACTGATAAAGTTATACTATTACAACTGCTAATGCAGAAGTAGCCATATCAGTATAAAGGTATTTACACCATTATAACTCATTTGCTTTCAGTACTGGGATAGCTGTACCAAGCAAGGAATTGGTATAAGGCTTCTTTATACCAATATACTTGCATCCACACTAGAGGGGGTTGTAGCGGCAGAGATGCAGGATGGAATTTTAGTAACAGTTTCTGAGACAAAGCAAACAGAGGGACTCTGACAGGGGTCCATTAATGACAGACAATATGGATCACTTGATTGAATTAATTGCAGCTTATTTTACATGTGTGCAACTGTGCTTCCGGTCTAGGATAACTAGCAAAGAATGGTGGGACTATGTCACGCTGCAGAACTGGGATGACTGGCAATGGCTTCAGAATATCCACATGAGAAAAAAAAAAAACCTGCCTAGAACTGTGTGGGGAGCTTGCCCTGACCCTTAAATACCAGGACACTTTATTTTTGTTTTAAGGGAACGTTAGCACATTCCTAACTGTGCATAACTACAAAATAAGGCATTTTGTACAATACACACTTAGTGTGACATTTCAGGGTTTTTTATTATTATTATTATAGCCAATAGTTTGCAAATTAGGGAAAGAAATACCCTCCTACAAAATAAATCCTTTGTGACTCCTTCTAGGTTTTGCCCCAGCTCAGTTTAACCTAAATTGATCTTGTATCAAGATCACAAAATGTTTAGCTGTTTTATGTTATTCTAAATTTTCACATACCTGAGCAAAAGCAGGTCCCATCTGTGACTGTGTAGATAAAAGTCAAACTTCATGAGAAAATCTATTCTCTTGGTACAATATTCCCAAGCCATCCAGAATCAGGAAGAAGTAGAAATCTAACAGAAACCTTAGGACTGCAAAAAGTAAAGAATTTAGGGGCACAGTCATAGATGTACATGGACATAGCTCTGTTGAATTCAATGGAGTTACAGCACTGGAGGATCTGAACTTTAATGTTGTAAGAAAACTATTTATGTTTCTCAGTACAGATCAGTCTATATGAATTTATAGAATTTCTCAATTCACTTCACAGCCCTTCAATCCCCAAATCAGCAGCACACTTTTTACTATATATTGCTATAACTTACTTTTGGCCCTGATGAAAAAAAAAAGTTTTTCTTCATTTGACTTCTTAGTGTAAATTCAGCAGGTTTCAAGTAGCTATAGAATTAATTTGGCATTGCATGGCTTCTCTGGTCTGTCAGATTCTCTCAGATAGAAACCTGATGGGAAGAGTAGAATCTTGCTTAAATCAAATCATCAGCTTGATGGAGGCTCTTACCTCCTGCCACTCTGGTGTTCTCCATACTCAGCCCCAGGTGCTGTGTCAATGAAGGTCATGGAAAAGACACAGAAAGATAAACTCCCACTTTCTTTGTATTGTCAGAACTTTTGGTCTGAGATTAATAGATTATAAATATTATATATTTCTAGATTTATAGATTATAAATATATATATTTCTAGTCCATGTGTTTGTTTCCATTTATTCATGTTAACAATTAAGAAAAAATTATTTATCACATCAATAAGAAGAGTAAAATATATATCAGTGAAGTATATGAATTTACAGATAGCAGGAACCTTGCAATCTCTGCCACCCAAGGCTGTCATATGTCTGTATATATTTAAGGGGCTAATGAAGAAATCAGTCCAAAGTTCTACTTCACCAATGGATAAGGGCAGAAAAGGAAAAAATGTTAAGGGCTTCACAGAGAAGGTGATATAATAAATGCATTAAAACTAACCCAAGCTCATGAAATCAAAGGTCTTAAGATTTCATGCTGAACTAAATCTGTAGTCGCCACATATGACAAAGGTTTGAAGACTACATGGGGAGAAGGAAAATGTCATTATGGGCTTCACCTCTCACTCTTTGTTGTCAGTTGATTTATTGTATTGATGCATCATCCATATTTTATGTTCAACCAAATTATGCAGCTGCCTTAAAGTTCTGTTTTACTTTAAGTAGATGACAATCTCATATAGTATATCAATAACTATTTAATTTCTTAGAGGAACACTGACTCAGGTTTGCTTTTTTAATAAGCATTGCCTTTTGATATACATAAAACAGATGTAGAATTTTTGGTGTATCAGAATAAAAGCCTCTCAGTCTTATTCTGCTGTCATATGTGCTGATATAAACCAGGAATGACCCCTGTGAAGTCAATAGAATTGCACAGGTATAAATTTGATTAGAGTGATAACAAAATCAGACTTTTCTGCTTATCTAAGTTTAATGTTGAGAGTTAGTCCAGCTATAGAAAGTTCAATGTATTATTCAATGTAACCATTAATAAATTAGCAGGAATACCAGTCCGGTATGACTATTTTTACTGAATCACAGTACACTTCTTGGACTTAACTCTTTTAAAATAAATAAATAAGTTATAAAAATAATTTAGGGAAAGTATGAGTGGCAAACCCAATTCATCTGTCTTGATCAGGGAATATCGAAACAACCCATTCTGAGCCATTTACTCTTTATTCTTAAAGGATAGTATGCATATATCATTCCTTAAATCAACATATAGTAATGTAGCTACTTGACTAAGAATACATTGTATTTGTAAGAGGAACAAGGAGTACTTGTGGTGCTTTAGAGACTAGCAAATTTATTTGGATGTAAGGTTTCATGGGCTAAAACCCACTTCATCAGATGTATAGAGTGGATCATACAGTAGGAAAATATAGATAGATAGATAGATAGATAGAGTTGGTATGGCAACCCATCTTTTCATGTTCTCTAAGAGGCTAATTAATTAAGGTGGGCTATTATCAGCAGAAGAAGAAAAAACATTTTGTAGTGATAATCAGAATGGCCCATTTCAAACAGTTGACAAGAAGGTGTGAGTAACAGTAGGGGAAAATTAACATGGGGAAATAGATTTCAGTTTGTGTAATGACCCAGCCACTCCCAGTCTTTATTCAAGCCTAATTTAATGGCATCCGGTTTGGAAATTAGTTCCAATTCAGCAGTTTCTTACTGGAGTCGGTTTTTGAAAAAAAAAATTTGAAGAATTGCCACTTTGAGGTCAGGGTCTGAGTGACCAAAGAAATTGAAGTATTCTCCTACTGATTACCACTATAAAAAGTTGTTTTTTTTTTCCTGCTGATAATAGCTCACCTTAATTAATTAGCCTCTTAGAGTTGATATGGCAACCCCCATCTTTTCATGTTCTCTCTGTATACATATATATATCTTACTACTGATTGTTCCACTCTATACATTTGATGAAGTGGGTTTTAGCCCAAGAAAGCTTATGCCCAAATAAATGTGAGTGTCTTTTAGGTGTCACAAGTACTCCTCATTCTTTTCATGGATACAGACTAACATGGCTACCATTCTGAAACCATTGTACTTGTAGATTGTCTTCCATCTATAGATGTCAACGTTCTTTATAAACAACCTTGAACTAAACTGAACCCTCTTATGGGCTACACAATAATTGTAATCTTCATTTTACAGATGGACAAACTAAAGCACAGAGAGATTATACAGTTTATCAAAAGTTAGTCTCTGTTTCTACTTACTTTCCCTGGTTGTGGAGGGCAAAGAGAAGATTCTCCGGCAGCTGTCTTGAGTGCTCTCAGAGCTTCCATCACTACTCTTTGTGTGAACAGACTAAAGTTCTTGGAAAGGAGGCACTGGGTTTCTTGATTTGTTGCTCCTGAACATTTACCAGGACATCTTGGCTACCTTGATTTTACACACAATATGACAATGATTGCTGTCTAATTGACACGTTGATTTTGTTCCATCTTTGATGGCTGGCTAACAATGCAACATTCCAATGTGTCTAAAGAGAGGGGGACTATGAGAGTGGGACTAGATACCACACAAAGAAAAGCATAAGGAAAACCTTAGACCCCTGGGCTGGGGAAATTGAGATATACTGTTTTGTATGCATTTTATAGCCCAGTACAAGAAGATAATGAGGATACAGATTTGGACAAACGCACACAAACCTCCTATAAAGTCATTCACTTGGAAGCCACTTGGCCCAATATGACCCACTCGGCTGCATCCTTCTCAATCTTTGCGTACTTCATCATGACCTAGAGCATCCGGCAGTCTGCCACCGGGCCTCATCCAGCCCTCATGATGATGCACAACACAGTAATTATATTGATTATACCAAAAACAGAGATGGAGTACACTCATTACTCAACCCCCCCGCACCAAACAATGATTAGCTCCTTGTCAGTCCAGCATTTCATTGTTACTGAATAAAACTCAGGAATGAAGCACATCCAAAGCCCTTGGCCAGAAGATGCTGAAGGGAGGAATAATTGGCAGCATGATTGTTCAACCCTCCATTTGGGGCATGCATGAAGTTCAATAGGAGGAGCGAGGCCTTTCTTTTTGGCTGGAAGCAGAGAAGATTTAATAAGCAAGGACAAAGCTATATACAGTAGATTAAAAATGGATAGGCATACAGTTGGTGCAGATTGTGAATAATTTCTTGTGGCACTCATGGATGCCTAATCCTATAGGGTAGCAGCCACTGGGGATATTCTCAGATGTTAAGAAATTTGTTCATTATAATGTTGTTCCATAATGGCCCAGAAAACAAGATTTTTGTGTGTGTGTGTGTGAAAAACTTAGATGTTATGCAATTTGTTTTAGTTTCAAAATAGAATGAAAATGATACCTTCTACATTTTTTCCCCACAAAAATAAAATAAGAACATGAGGGAGACCCATCCCAGAAAGACATCTCCCAGAAAAAAAAAAAATGTCTCCCATATCACAGCTAAGTGCTCTATTGACTAGACTGTTCTGGAATGACTCTCCTCTGAATCTGGGAAGACTACCCACTAAACATTTCAAAATTATTTTTTCTTCTAAAAGTTGTCAGTTTTAACTTCTTGTCATTTTCTGATTAAATCGTGTGCACAAAAAGTTCCTGTAACCACCTCTAAACAATATATGTTGAAAGCATCAGGTTAATCAGAAGACAAATGGAAAGAAAGCAGATTTAAACAATGTCTACTTGGCATGGCTCTTTGTCCCCTGCTAGGGGTGGTTAGGCCACCTAGAGATTGATAAGCCTGATAGAGCCTTGGCTAAAGGAACAAAGTGTTTTAGCTTAGGTAGTATAGGCTTACGCATTAAGCTCCCAAAGTATCAGGTTTGAAACCTACTGCTGACAACTGTCCCATTACACATGTGATCAAACAAAAGATTCAAATCTCTTATTTTCATACTGCTAATCATCACTGCTGGTGTTATCAGACTGCAATGGGGCACATCTCCAGCCCAGTCAGGAAAGGGTTAAAGAGTTCCTCTGGGCACAATGCACCTCAACTTGATGCAGGTGAGAGGCTTATCAAAACTACAGATGGGCAGGTCCTTAGAAGGGAGGATCCCTGCCTAGTGCAAGGTGGAATCCCAAGGCTCTCTGGGAAGCAGGAGCTGCTGACCAGAAAAATGGCTTGAGAGCCTTGGCCACCCAGACATGCTCAGAAAGGAGAGGCCTGGTCCCTTTCTCTTTTGTTCTCTCCAGCCCCTTTGTATTTCCAAAGGCAATGAACTCTTTTTTTGTGGGCTCTGGAAGTCTACTGAGTTTCCTCATGCAAGGGGGCCAAGTGGCCAACACTTTAAGCAGCACAGACAGAGGGCTGCACTCCAGTCTCCAAGACAGAAGTAGTGGTTACCCTGTCCCCACAGGGCCACTTTGGAGAGAATATAAATGACACCTTGTTTTACACCTGGCTATTTCAGTTCTTTTTCTCTTACTGTTTTCTGTCATGCCAGCTGATATACCCGAGTTTTATGGCTGGGGAAATACTTCATTCAAAGGAGCAGTGAGCTAATGAGCAGATAAAGTATTTTCTGCTAGCTTTAGCTTGGCTATGAAAAAGTCATACAAAAATACAATCTGTTATACACCTTGTTTTATTGATCTTCCTCTTAACATCCACAGTCGATTTTATATTGAACATTTTAAACATGCAGCCCTCTGGCTGGGGCTGTTAAGGTATTAGCTTCCGTGTGGTTAGAGACATTTTATACACAGGTAAAAAAAACCTCTTGAGCCAAGGAAACAGAGGTATAAATAAGACTAAAATTCAAAGACACGTTAATTAGTCACACTCAGTAAAGAAAGACAGGCTGACATTTTTATGTATTCATTTTTAACACAATGATTTCACAGCTGTAGATATAGGAGACTGAGGAATGGAATCCTGAGCACCCACCACAAAGTCTGGGAGCGTTCAAATCCACAGTGGTGACTCCACTAGAAGTATAGCCCACAGTCCAGTGGGCCTGCACTCTTCATGTTCCCACTTGCTCTATAGAGTTCCCGTGCATAGGTCTTGCTGTTGTAGTCCCAGTGTGCAGTGGAAACAAGCCTCTGCAACTGGGCCAACAGGGGTTATCTAGGTACCCAGGTTGGTCAGCTTACATGTGAAGGTTCCTGCTCAGGGGTGGAGCATTACATCCAAGATTTCCTCCCAGGGTGCTCTTAGCATGCCCTTTACACCTCTGAACCCAGATCTGCAGCTGGGTCAGTCTAGATCAGCTCCCTTCTGGGTGTTGGGGGGGGATGGTAATATTTCCACAGACAGCCTCTTCCCTGGGTCTGACTACACTCCCTTGTTGGGGCAGAGGGAACCAGGCCCACCCACTACTCCAGGCCCCAGTTCAGGGATGCTCTAAGTAGCAGCCACGTGCCACATCCCTAACTATATTTCCTTGGGCCATTTCCCCATAGCCTGTTTTAAGTAAGTTCTAGCAACCAGCCAGAAGCTATTTTCTCACTTCCCTTGTCCCTGCCAGCAACTTCCTGCCTTAGCCCTTGCTGCCAGCCAGGAGCACCTCTTGCTTCCCTGGTCCCTGATAGCAGATTGATTTATCCAGACCCTTTCCACTCCTGAAGCCAGCCAAGAGCATCTCTTGCTCCCCCAGTACCCACAAACAGACTTGCCCTGCACCTCCTTTTATATAAGCTTGCTGGGCTCTGACTGGCTGTACCCTGCAGCCTCTCTGATTGGCCACATCCCCTACAACCACTCTAGCCCACTTGGAGGACCTCTCCACTGCTCTTTTCCTGGGATGGGTGTCGCAGGACCTTGAGGCCTCCAGCAGGAGACATTTGGGCCTAGTCCACCCCATCACAGTAACCTTTGCCAAAAAGCCTTAAGAATCATCATACAGCAAAAACTTACTTTATTATAAACACAGGCAATAAGCCTATAAAATCCCAACAGTCAGTGAACTAAAACCATCAGTTTAAGAATCCTAACAAGATTCAAAGGGAATATACAGACATGTAACAAAACTGCTTTCCTTTAAACCAAAGCACCCTGTTAATCAGTCTCACTGAGTGACGTTTGCATTTTTAGCACAAAGTGTCTCTCACAGCAGTCATCCTTACCCTCACATGTAATCATCTTGACTTCACTGGGACTGTTTGTATGAGAAAGGCATGCATGTTGCAGAAGAGTGCATTATTGCCAGTTGGGTGCATTATTATTAATTGTTCTTATTACGTATATTTATGTATGTCATTTATGGAATATATTGGCACTGTGAATGCCTTGTCTTCTACCACATATATTTAGTCATCGCTACCACGATTCATGCTGGGCTTTATGGGGTTCCTCACCCTGCATGTCTCTGTATGATACACTGAAATAAAGATATTAGAACATCACTCTGATGCATAGTAAATGATATTTCTTTGTCAATGATCAGTTATTGTCTCTGTCCAGGAAGTTTTTTATATGCAAAGTGTTTTTATATGTTAATATTTTCTTCACTGATGCTATAGATACTGCTTTCTGCCTGTGGCATACCTAAAGTAAGAGAATATTGGCTTCATTTATTTTAGATATTGTCATTTCCTCAGCAATTAAATAAGCTGCAGTTTCAGACTTCTTCAGTGATCAATCTTTTTTTCCACTTGAAAGATCATTCCTCCTTTTCAAAACGCAAATGTGTCAATGTGTATGTTAGTTAAGAGTGAATGGATAATTGCTTCAATTTGCCTGGCAGTCTAATGATGTCATTTGCACAACTGGGAATATCATGAACCCTGAAGGAATATTGTTAAGAAGAAATTAGTGGTTTGAGTCTCATTTTAAATACATCTCACACACATATCTGCTGCATGATCAAACCCATTCCCTAGAAAGTTTGCAGATCATTGTAATTTGGGTTTTGTGAACTCCTCCTTTTGAAACTATTTTGCATCTTTCTCCAAGATTGGAAACAAGATAGAACACTTGTTCTAACACACAAAAGAGCTGGCAATGCGTGTAACGGCTCCATAATGTCCATGTAACATTTTTGATTGTTGAGTCCCTGGGGAGGATTAATTAAGATTTCAAATGTCCTGTGTTTCATTTAGTGTATAAATATTGGCTGAAGGCATACACAGCTCCATTTCTGCCCAAAGCTCTGTTCGGTCTCATACTCACAGTGTTTCCAGGCCTCCTGAAGAGTCACTCCCTTTGCACCCCTCTCTCACTCATCTTCACACTTTGATTTATGCCGTCCCTTGTACTTGAAACTGTTTCCCTTGTCTTGGATCCTGACACATGCTCCTGAGTTCCTTCACTTCCCACTGACTTGACTGGAAAGTGAGGTAACTTGGCATTTTTGCAAGTGTTCAATGCTCTGTAGAGTTATATCCCTTGCACATAACAGGCCTGATGTTGAACAATGAAAGTTAATGAGAGGTTTGTCACTGATGTAATTGAAAGTAAGATCCAGACTAAAATAACCAACTTTATTTCCATTAAAACTCTCTTTAAAAACTACCTCTAGAAAGCCTTTCAAGTATGATCTCGCTAAGGCAAAACTTGCACTGTCACTTATTTATTACATGTTTAATATAATTGTTTGTGTCTGACTTAAACTACAAGCTACATAGGTAGAGATCATGTTACTATATATATATATATATATATATATATATATATATATATATATATATGTATATACAGTACGACACACCACATTGGAACTCAAAACTTCTAAGCAGCCAGGGTTTTAGAGACAATTTTTGGCAGTGCCGTAGATACATAATAACTAGATTCTGATATAGAAATAGATTTCTGGAACCTGGTGAGTTGAAAAGAAGTTAAAACATCCTTAGCAAGCTCTAAATTTTTAACATTTACAATTGCTGGCAATGCATGGAACAGCTCCATAATGTTTCTGTAAAATGATTTTTTTCAAGATTTTTAAACTTCATTTTTTCATATTTATTGCCTTTGCATTTTTGCTTCTTCCTTTCCTTTTTGACAACACCTTCTGTTCACATAATTCCACAATGCAGGAACCATTTTACTGCTGAAATTAACTAAGTCTTCTAATGTAATGAAAACGGTAGCAATTTCTCAACTAGCTGTAAGCAGTCAAAGCATCTTCAAACTCATTTTCATTATTTTTAATATTGTAGGTATTTTTACTAAGGGCTTTTAAAACATGTGCTTTTCCTGGTACATGAATGCTCTGTGAGAACCTTAAATAGAGTGGTTGTTAGGCTACCCATATCTGGAAGTATCCAGTTTACTTCCAAACCATTTAGTACATATTTCCTTGTTTGTTAGATTTAACCAATTTCTCCTTTAAAGATGGCTTAGAAACAAGCATCAAGTGAAGCATCACTGAACAACGCAGTAAATCAGAGTGAAAATGTGGTGACCTGGAAGTTATGAAAGAAAACATACACTGAAGAATTGTAGTCAGAAGAAATGAAATTATTCCCAAGATCACTGTACATAAATTTTTGTTATACTCAAGCACTGCAGTGTTCCAACACTGTTGATTTGCTGCCAATATGACTTTATTGTCATTTCAGCATCTGTAAGCCTGGCTGTTAAATTACAGATATTTATTATTACAAAAGCAATATTTACTAAATAGCCCCCAGAGACTTTTCTAACATACCTTTGAAGTCTACTATTTTTTCAAAAATGTTAATCATATTGGCAGGGAGGGGGGACGAGGATGTGAAACGTCTAGTTTTGAGACTCCTATGTTAACTAAACAGGACACATCCTACCTAGCAATTTATGCAAAGGACTTGAAATAAGCACATGACAATACAAAACTTGTCTCCAAATATCCAGTTATTTTCTTTTTAAAACAGATCATTATGTGGGCTTAATACAATTAAAGTCAATGGGAAGATTCCCATTCTAAATTTCTAGAATTGTGGGTATGTTTCTCTTATTAAAAAGAACTAAAAACAAGTATTTTTTTGCACAGGAGTGGGGGACTCAAGTAACTTCGGATAAGGAGTGTCTCCTCTCGAGGACATGGTATCAGGGGCAAAAGCAGTCTCAGGCTCCGAGAGATTTGCAATACCATATTTCTCCCATTTGTATGCTGTGACATATGTGAGTACAATGCAGACCAGTGTGGGGCTGGGTTACCCTGCTCTATACCCTGGGGTGTCTTGCAATGTCTTGCTGTCATAGCCTACAACCTGGACTCACAACCACCACCAGCAAGCAGGTTATTACCAGATGTTTTTGTGTAAGTTCAGCCTATCAGTCACACCCTGACTTTCTCCAGCCACGGTTATACTGAAGGGTGACCCCAATGCACTCCCAGTCCTAGACTTTCTCTGAGAAATGTAAGTTTTGGACTGCTAAGTTCTCTCCTAGAAAGTCTGAATATATTAAATCTGTTATTCCTTTAAGGGAATAATATATACTAGCCTGTTATCTTCAACAGAGTTCCCAGACACTTCAATTTAAACATGCATGTTAGCACTGGGGGTGGGAGAGCAGTTAGTGCTACCAAGCCAATTCAGTTGTTTTTGCTGTTACAGACTAATATGGCTACCACTCTGAAACCTGTCATCTAGGGTAGTATCTTTGCCTCTTTGAAGTTGACAACAAAATTCTCATTGACTTCAGTGGAGCAGGATTATATCCCTGCTTATTGTATTACATTTATTCTTGACACTGAGCTCCCACAAATATATTAATTTAGGCTCTCTTGAAATTCTTAGTCCAAGGGAGCTAGGCACCCAACTTCAATTCAAATTCAAAGGAAGCTAGGCACCTACATCCTTAGGCTCATTTGACAGCTGTACAGTCTTAGAAATGTAGGGCTGGAAGAGACATTGAGAGTTATCTAGGATATCTCCTGTGCTGAGGCAGGTCCAAGTATACCTAGACCATCCCTGACAGGTGTCTGTCTAACCCAGTGGTAGACAACCTGAGGCCTGCAGGTCACATGGGGCCCATCAGGATAATCTGATTGCAGGCCACGAGACATTTTGTTATGTTGACCATTCGCAGGCACGGCCCTCCTGCAGCTCCCAATGGCCACAGTTCTCCATTCCCTAGCCATTTCCAGAATTACTGTAATAGGAAATCTAGGAAAGGAAAGGGTTTGCCTTCCAAAACAACACATTCTACTATTTGACATAGGTCCATTTCAGAATGAAGCAACCTTCTTACTGACTCCAGAAAGCACCTCTGTAGAACTCCAATAGAGGCTGAGCACAGGGAAATAACATAGTACCAAATCTGGCAGTCTTGTTAAATGCCTCTGAATGACTGACAAGACTGACATCACCTCCTGACACATGCTTTGACTTCCCTTTTCAACGAGGGACTATTTAAGGTGAAGGATGTGGCATCCACTGTAAATGCCAGAGAGATAGGATGATTGTATATTTACCAAAAATCCCAAAGCCTTAGTTACTTTACTGTCACTGAGATATGAAGCCTTAGGAGATTTACTGACTTTGCTGGAATCAAGATATCCTCTAAGTCAGCCTTGCAAAACTGTCATGAAAAGTTACAAGTTGAGACTCAAAATCTGCCCACCTACTCTTTACTATGAAAGTTGATGATTCTGGGATGGAAGAGGGAGTAACTAAGGATTTTACTTACCCTTAAAAATTACCCTTCTCCAATGAGTGGGCAAATAGCATTTTACAAGGCTGTTTCATGTAGATGGGCATTTTGAGTTAGGAGCAGGATTAGCCAGAAAATAACATTTCCATCTCAAAAAAAGTGAGATTCTGACATTTTTTTCTGCACAGGAATGAAAACTAGAATTTTGAATATTTCATTAACAGTGAGAGAGAAACCATCCCACCCCAGAATAGCCAATAGCCCAGTGGTTATGTTGCTCATTTGGAGCAGGGACTTTGACCTGGGTTTTCCACATTCTCGTGGAGTGCTGTAACTATTGGATCACTGGCTGTGTTAGCAGCAAAATCTTGAAGACTTCTTATCACTTGCACTTCTTATCATTTCCTATTCTTTGTAAATGGCACCTTAAAGAGACACAGTCAACTTAAAAGTCACATTTCTTCCTAGAAATTTTGGGAAGGATTCTCTGTTGATCTGATTGCATAAAAGAGCAAACATTTGGCCAGTGAGTATTCCTTTGGGGCAGGGTATAGGCAAGGCACCTTAAACCACAACGAACTACAGACTATAAGAAGTATGAGGAGCTGAGGCTCAAAACAACTCTGGGGAGTCCAGGCAGAGCTGCTGCCCATAAGCATTGACAACAGGCATTGTTATTTGAGTTATATATATAAAAAAATAAGATAGTCAGCATAGTGCTTATTGTTGCTCGTACTAACCGGATTGGTTCCCCTTCTGGATGGTCACCAATCTGAAGTAAGTAAACCCAAATGCTTCTAAACCAACTGGGCATTGGCTGAGTCTAGCCACTATTCCTAGCTCTAGGTGTCCCAGACTCAGACCTCTTCTCCTGTTGCCCTTTGTTGGGATGGGGGATTCTAGTCCAGCCATCATATAACCTGGAACCAACCAGTTCAGACCTCCCAAGATATCCAGTTTGCTCACATATGCACTTTCCGTGCTCCACCTCACTGTGGGCACTCTGGGTTCTAGTTTAACCCCACAGGAGACAACATGGCAGCTAAGCAAGGAATACAGATTTAGTATAGGAATTACTTAACCAGTTTTAAAGAAGCACTGGAGAGTTACAGATCTTAATGGGCTTAAAATGCAGCAAGGGCAGGTTAGGTAGGACATTAGGAAAAACTTCCTAACTGTCAGGGTCGTTAAACACTGGAATAAATTGCCTAGGGAGGTTGTGGAATCTCCATCATTGGAGATTTAAGAGCCGGTTAGACAAACACCTATCAGGGATAGTCTAGATCAATAGTATTAAAACTTTTTTTCTGGAGGGCCAGTTGAAGAAAATTGTTGATGCCTGTGACCTAGCAGAGCTGGGGGTGAGGGGTTTGGAGTGTGGGAGGGGCTCAGGGAGGAGAGAGAGGGTTGGTGGTTGCAAGGGTGAGGGCTGCAGGTGGTTCTGGGAATGAGGGGTTAAGGTTGTGGGATGGGGCTCTGGGTTGGAGCAGGGGGTGGAGGGTTCAGGAGGTGGTCAGGACTCTGGGATGTGGGTGCAGGCTCTGGTGTGGGCCAGGGATGAAAGGTTTGGGATGCAGGAAGGAGTTCCAGGTTTGGAGGGTGTTAAGGATGGGACAGAGGATTGGGATGAGAGATTGGGGCATGGACTTACCTCCAGCAGCTCCCAGTCAGCAGTGCAGCTGGGGTGCAGAGGCAGGCTTCCCACTGCGGACCACGCTGCGCCCTGAAAGCAGCCAGCAGCTGATCTGGCTACTAGGTGGAGGTTCACAAGTGGCTTTGCGCGACTTTGCCAGCAGGCATTGCGCCCACCCACCCCACTCCCAGTTCCCAGCCAAAGGGAGTGCAGAGCTAGTGCTCAGGATGGAGGCAAAGGTGCAATGTAATTACTTTATTTCTCAGAATTCAGAATAACACACAAGAACCCCAAACCAGAGAGACACGAAACAACCTGCTTCTTAGAACAGGGAGGCACAACTCACCTGACCTTACTCTAGGCTGGCTGCCAGGTCTACACCACATGCTTCTCTACAGAACCTCCCACTCTGCGAGCAGGATCCCCCTTAAGTTCCTCTTTTCCAAATGAAACATATCCAGCTCCTTGAGCTTTTGCTCATATGGTTTGAATTCCATCCCTTTGATCTTTGTTGCTCACCTCTGGATCCTTTCCCCCTCTACATCCTTTCTATACATTGGTGACCAAAACTGGACACTGTTCCAGCGGAGTCCTAACCACCACCAAATAGACTGGTACTATCTCCTCCTTGGACTTGCATGCTCTGCCTCTGTTAATGCAATGTAAAATTGCATTTGCTTTTTTTACAACAGAGTCGCATTGCTCATTCATGTTGAGGTTGTGATCCACCACAATTCCCAGATCTTTCTCAGCAGTGCTGCAAGTCAGTTATTCCCCATTCCATATTTGTGCATTTGGGTTTTCTTCCCTAAGTATAGCCCCTTACATTTCATTTTGTTTTCTGTTTCCTCGTTCTCCAATTTATCAAGATCCCTTTGAATCTGAGCTCTTTCCTCTGAAGTGTTGGCCACCCATCCCCCCACCCCGATTTGTATTTAGTGCCTACTGCAAGTGCACAAATGCTTATGTGTATAAGCATACACAGTATCAGTGCTTTATTCTGGAAGTTCTTTGCCTTCTATCTCCATCCCTACTGGGACATTCAGACACCTCCCCCATGCGACAGACAAGTTTCCTGAGTTTTGAACCAAATCTCAGCCATAAGAGTTAGGTTCTGGGTGATGAACACTCCAGCAGTCATGCAATCTTACCGTGTTACCCTCATCATCCCATCCTTTGACCCTGCATTCGTCAGCTCATTATGGTATTCTTGCTTTAATTTAGGGCCCAGTCCTGTGAACATTTAGACCCTGTAATAAGCATTACAGTATGCCTGGTAGAAAGTGTTCACATGATCAGGCCATTAGATTCAAAACTGTTTTCAGAAGGGATTGTTAGTTTTGTAGAGCACTATGGTGTTTTACATAAACACAAAAATCACTGCTAACAAGCTCTTTTTGGGTGGGGAGGAGGAGAGGAAAGGGAGGAGGAACTTATTAAATTGCCAGGTGAAAAAGTTATTTCACTGTTTCATTTCTTTTTTGTGAAACTGGCAAAAAAGGCAAAGTGCTTTATGTCTGCCTTTCAGGCACAGAACTAATGTTTTTGACATCAAGTAGAAAATGTGATTTGGGAAATCAGCTTTATAGACTTAGTTAACTGAAAACAATATTTTTTTCCTTTAATTGAAGAATATGTTTGAGTTAAGTTGATAAAAACTAGGACTGGTGACAAGGTGATTTAATGCAACTCCTGCTAACAACTTGCAGACATTATGAGTAAGCCAGAACGATATTGCTTGAGGCATTCTGGAGTCAGGCGAGAGTGATAACTGCAGTACAGTGTAGCAGCTTTTTGACAGCTATTTTAGTCTTGGATACAACTGATTACAGGAAGCTTGATTTAGTATGTATTTCATTTCAGTTTTTTCAGATATTTTCAATTTAATCCCCTATATTTTCCCCTCATTTGAGGGGAAAATCTTAAAACTGAAAAGCTTAAACTCTTGAAATAAGTGTGGGAAGGCACTATGTAATATTCCCCATACTTCTGTGACTTTACACCTTATTCCTGACCTGCAACTCATGTACAATCCATACTCCAATTTTGTGTATCTCACCCTTCATGGAATCTTTAGCATTGCCTTCATATTACAACAACTGCTTGTGTAATAGGGAAAATATGGACTGGGATCAGATCAGCAAATTTATTTCCAAGTGTGGCTTAATTATAGTCAGAAATCTACCAGGCTGCCTGTGCTGTATAGCCCCCTCTATTTTGTAGCTGTAATATATATATATATGTTATATTTTTAACTACTCAAGCTATTTCAGTTGTATTCATTACCTCCATGCCACGCAAGAATCTCCTTACAGAGAATTTCAGCCTGACTTAGGGACAGACAGCAAGTATGAAAAATCAGGACAGGGAGTGGGGAGTAATTGGCACCTATATAACACCAAACCCCAAATATCAGGACTGTCCCTATAAAAATCAGGACATCTGGTCACCCTAGCCTGACTAGGTCTGCCAGCTTTATTTTGTACCTCTGAAGAGGCAGCACAGGGCTTTACCAAAAATGGAGAATTGGGTCCAGGTTCTATAGAGCAATGAAAATACTCTGTGAGCAATTCATTCACAAATAAAGTTGCATGCATACAGTTATTCATTATTTTCTTTCTACTTACTCTAACTCTTTATTAGGTTTTAAAGTTACAGAATCTATCCATATCCAAGAGCTGCATGAAATGTATATAATTTTACATGTTTATATATAAACCTTTCATCCAGAATGATTCCCAAGTGTTCTAAAATCTTAATTGTTATGTAAGTGTCATGAGGTGATGCTGTTACACATACTGTTCCACATTCTCATCTACACTGCAGCTGGGACTATGCTTCCTGGCTTGAATAAATAGATGGTAGCACTGATTGCACTGGTGTGCTAAAAATAACGGTGTAGGTAAAGGTAGCATAGGTGACAACATGGGCTATCTATGTGAGTACAAACCTGCCCAGACCCCCAAGTATGTACTTGGAGTTAGCCTGATCTGCTGCCCATTCTATTTGGCCTACCCTGCTATTTTTTAGCATACTATTTCAAGTGCACCTCGAGCCTGACTCTACTTGAGCTGGAAACTTGATCCTAGCTTTAGTGCAGACATACCCTAAGTCTTAACTCTTGAGAAAATGGGCAGGTTTGTGTTTGTATTTGGGCTATGCAAGGATTTGTGAAGAGAGAGCTGTGGGTGAGAGAGCTGTACAAGCAACTGGAGAGTTTCCTCTCTACCTGTGGTTCTGATTAGAGTCAGTACTTAAAGCAGATTTGTACACTGGAACAGGCACAAAAGAAGAGATTGCCCTGCATTTTGGTTGTCCATTTCAGTTCAGGACTGGTGTATATGTTTAAATAAAGTGAGTAAAATTTAAATAAATATACTTTGAGTATAACGTAGACTCCATGCCTCTGGAAAGCCAACCAGTGAGGCCCTGGATTTTTGCTACCACCTAGCAGAGGTGTCTGATATGCTGGTGTCAGAAAAAGTTGCAACACTGCTTAAAGGTCTCTTTAGGATTCTTAAAACTATAGTCAATGGCTACCCCTATAATGAAAGACAGCATCTTTTTTTAAAAAAAGAAAATCAGTGTATAGAAATAGTACACCTCTCTTCAGTTCAAGTACTCAAATTGAAATTTGGCCAGGATAAGACCATAGAAAATCATAGATTTTCTTATTGCTGTGGACAGTTCCCTGAGGACATTTAGTGACTATAAGTGGACAGGATCTCAACTGTCAGTCTTACCTAAACGATAGCACCCACATAAGCACTGTGGCTCCTAGCTTCATGTATTACACCAATAGCAGAACCTTTTAGAGTTAGCTCTCCAAACATTGCCCCAGGGCTTATCCATGGGCACACCTTGGTTTTCCATTTGTGCTGATATTTGTATGTACAGGAAAAAGTCCCAATTCTGCTTTGAACTGCAGAGGCTTCTAGAGGTTTTTAGGAAAGCTTTATATATGTACATTATAGAATCAAATGCATGAAATGTGACAGCTGTATGGCATGAAAAAAATAAATAAAAGAAGAAGAAATGGTTTCTTACTTGTATTCTTGACTTAGCCATTCAAGCATTTTAACTGGCAGACTCCCTCTAATCCCCAGACAGCACCTGGAGGGTGCCAGTAGAACACCAAAGGGATGGTGGGAAAATATGACATGTGACACTGGGGCAAGATCTGAACTCAGACAAATGAAATCTGTCAGCCAGCTCCTCAAAGACTGCCACAGTTCTTATCACTGCTTGGTTGAGCTGGCTTGATACATAGACTTATTGCATTATTCAGTTGGTTTGATTTTCCTTTTCATGACAACCCTACCCTGGAGACCATCCATCTCTTTGCAGTCTTGGAGAACAACTATAACTGAATGATATTTCAATATAATTTATAACCCTACACTGTAAACAAGAGTAAGGATTGTTTCTAACCACTGTAAGGAATGCTAATGGCCAAACTTGGACACTTTAAAAAAAAAAATTAGCCAAAAAAATGCTCTTGAATTTGGGGATTCTGTAGGCCTTGATTTAGTCTAAGGAAAAAAATTAATGAAAAGAGGAGAAATGTTCCAGAATGTGGCCAGGCAGTTAACGATGCAGCTGAAATTATTACTACAGCTGCAAGAAATTATTTGCCAAATATTTAAACAGTGGTTCTCATTACTTGCATTTTGGATAATGTCCTAGTATGAAGAGCTTAGCAGTGAGAAGTTGAGCTCAGGTGAATATCTGAATCTGAAAGCCATCCAAGACTCTAGTAGAGAACTTGGATCCTAAAATGCATGCTTTATTTTTATTTAAAGTTTGAATGAAATAAAGGTATACAACAACAACAAAAAAAAAGACAAGAAAGAAATGGGATGAAATATTGGTTCACTGCTGATAATGGAAGGAATGTCTATCTGTGTACGATTGTTATTTGAACCAGTGCTAAGGATATATAAATGGCTGCAATTCCAACTGATTGGTATTTTCCACACCAATGCACTCTGCACTGGTGTCAGTGACTAGCCAATGATCAATGCAAGGGTGAATCAAGCCAAGGCCTTTTAATCTAGTTAGAGAGAAAGGGAAATTGTGGACAAAATACTTTAATGGTTTGATCCTTAGTGAGTATAGGTCGCTCTAGCTCCATTTTCTTCACCAGAGCCATGGAAATCTACAGTAGCTGATGATCTGGAGGTCTACATTTTGTGTTTCTGCTTTGTACTTTCTTCTTAATCAGTATTTTGTTTGTTTTTGTATATATGGGGAGGGTGGAACACAGGACATTTTTACAAATAATGTGAACATTAAACAGAAAATAATGATCATTGTACCATCACCAATAAACAGATCTTGAGAACACTTCAACTAAAGAAGTCTAATTAAATAAGTACTTCCTATAGTTAACAGTTGCTTGCTGCAAATATGTTTCCATTGTTTCAAATAAACTGATTGTAAAGTACATAAAAAAAAAATAAGAGGGCAAAGGTCTAAGATAGGGAAAAGAAATACAATACTGTGGCTAGGAAAGAACTCCTTATGCCTTAAAATAGGGACTCGCATGAAGGGGGGAAAATGGTTCCAAACCAATCCTGTCCAAATTTTGAGGCCCTTCAGACCCAGTGAAAATTTTACAAGCCATACATCTCTTTAGTATGCTTTGACCCTGGACCTCAAGCCCTAATACTTACAGCTGTGAGGCAGTTGGAGTCCCTGGAGACAATTTTCTTAAGTGAGGGAGGAAGGAAAAGGTGATTCTTTTTAGTCTGTTTCAAACCAGGACCATACATTAATTCATCTTTTTTTGCTGGTTCATTTAGGATTCTGCAAAAGCAGAGTGGTGTATAGAATATTCGGCACATATAGATGTTCTACATTTGCTGCATCCTAAGGAAAAATGATTAAACAAGAAAGGGTGAAAAAATAACACCTTCCTTTTTTTCATTTTACCCAGGCATCTCGACAACTCTCTGAGAAGATATTAGAGGATCCCCATGGAAGCCATTCTGCTTCAGTTTGAGAAACACTGTACTAAAGTAAGAACAAGGTCCTGAACAAAGTTCTACTGAATATGCGTTCATTAAATCATCCTGTAATTTTAAATAAACTTCAGAACTTCTAGTATGTGGCATCATGCATTACACTGCTGCTCGTCTTTATGTGTGTGATAAGACCAGCAGATTCAGTCCAATTTAGCTCAACAATGCAAGGGTGATGAATAGGGTAGAGAAGGCCATCCTTCCCCTTGCAATTCTGAGTAAAAGCAGCAGAAATCTCATACCTTGTATTTCCTGAATGTCAGGATTTTCATTCAGTGGTGTCATTATAAAATTAATGGGGGTGAGATAGGAATAGAGTGGCATCATTGTTATGCTCAGAGACTGCATGCTGGAAGGTGTAGTACTGGCCATTCTGGTGCCCGTTCCTTAGTGTCATTGTATGAAATGCCTCCTGCTGATACAGCTGGTGCTAGGCCCCTCTATACATACACATCTCTGTTACAGCACAGGTTTGAAAAGCCAGAAGCTAATAAGCGTAAATAATCAATGGTTTGGATTGGCATCAAAACGGAAAAATAAAATCGTTCTGGGTGAAAGGTAGCAAATTTCCATTTAGAATTTTACTTCCATGTTTTATTCTGAAAATGTGTAAACATTTTAACTTCTTGGGCATTTCTTTCAGCTTAAACACTTGATTGAATTGAACCACACTCCTCCAGCATTTGAAGGATGAGTCTGGACAAGGGGAGGGAGGGTAAGCAGTAATGTTAGTTTGGTTATTAAAGAGTTATATACTGGATGAAGCACTGCTGCTAGCTACGTATGATTTGATGGCTATATCCATCCATCAAGCAATGCAGTCATCAAATCCTTTGTTGTTCTGAAGAGCAACAGCAGAGGAGGGTCAAGAGGGAAGTGACCAAATGATATATGCATTTGCTGCAAGTAAGGGTTTGGAACAAACTGTCTGATGTGCCGGTCATAAACTGCATTACTACTACTAGACTGGGATGGCTGACAACTACAATTACTACAATTTCATTGTGCCATATAGTGGAGAATTTCTTCCTAAAGCAGACCAAAGATAATCCCAGAACAGTTAGCACCCAAAACTAGGCTCAGAGCCTGATGTAAGAGAACCTGCCCACATGCTTATAATTCAACAGGTTTTTCACTAAAAGGCAAGCTGCAATGAGGCTAAGGTGCAATAGGTGTGAAAAGTTCTATATTTATGTAACATAGGAAATAGATCTTGGAAACAAATGTCAACTTTCTGATCTGTTATGCTTGAGCAAATGTGGAGTGACTGCATTGACTTTAACAGTCACTTGATAGTCACTTAAGAGCAATTGTGATCAGATGGTTAAATGTAAAAAATTAGGATGGAACTTAGTGGGGCCAAGATTTCAGCCAGAATCTGCCCCATAGGTTTTTAGTATTTGAAAAATACATTTTTTCTTAAGAAACTCTTTAAAATAGTAATTATATAATTTCATTAGTTCTGTTGCTGTTTTCTTCTGGCACGAAGTTGACTATTGATTTGATGAGAATTGTGACCAATATTACTACATAATTAACTACTGTCGAGTGGGTCGATTTTCTTTCGCTAAGCCTTTCTTGTTCCTATCGCTATTTTGAATGAGAGCCTCAAACATTATCTGCACTTTCTCCTCCAAGGAGAACAGCTTCAGCTATCACCTGAGTAACAGATCTGAGAAAGGAAGAGCTGTTAGGAGTGAATACACCAATTCAATCCTACAAATAGCATGCAACTGAGAAGAAGCATCATTGCTACTACCATCCTGCAAACTGACACCCAGAACCTGTAATGTACAGTGCACTGTTTGAGAGAACGACCTGCCTAGAGCCCCTTTAACATGAATAAGACCCCTGAAGGAGACATGCAAGAGGGAAGTGGGGAACACAGCACATTCTAAATTGTCAGACTGGGGTCTTGTTTTTGTTTATTTCTTTAAGTGGCGAGGTAGTAAATAATCAAAGTTCCTGCAAAAACCCTCTTTCTTTAGGATGATGAGTGTGTCAAATAATCATTTTATTTTTATGGCCTCTAGAATAAAGGCATTTGTCTCTTAGAGGAAGCAGATTATTAAATACTTTATCTTTAATAAAGTCATTTTTTCACGTGAATTACTTAGTATTGTTACAATTCAATTTTTAAAAGTTTCAAAATTGTTTTAAGATGAAAACAATGCATGCATTCTTTCTGTTTAAATGCAATTTCTCCACTCCTTTGCCATCCTTCACTATGCTGATATTGACAGTGTAAGTGCCACATTCTGCTCCCTGTAATAATGTTGAGTAACACTTAGCAAGTGGAGCCATTGACTCCAAGGAAACCTGTCATGGTGTAAGATATTGCTCTGTATGAATAAGGGTATTACAATCTGATCTGAAAAGAGAGAGAGATTTGGGATTAAATAAGAAAAAAAATCAAAATCTAAACATAACAGAGGTTTTTCCTTCTGTCATTCTGGGGAGTTATGGGTAAGTAGTGATCTGTTTGAGGCTAAGAGGAGTGGGGAAAGTTATTCAATTTATTCTGTTATACCTGAAATTCTATAGTTTTAGCCACATAACTGGATTCTATCTTCGAAAGGGAGATAAAGTGTGACTAATTTCCTTCTTTCTTTTCCAAACATTCATCTACATTTGAATCAACTGTATGATGACACAAGGCATTTTACTCTTAATCACTTAACAATTAATGATAGATTATTTCTTGTTTGCTTATGGAAATGATACAGGAATACATACATGTTTTTGTTTTTTTGGAAAGAATTCTGGAGCATTATTACATCTGTGCGTGAATTTGTTGAGGAGTTCACTCCCTACCACACATGACAGCCAGTTCATTTCATACACCTCACTCTGTAACCACTTGATATTTCATTTCTCCGTGAAAAGCCACAGAAAAGCAGGCTTCAGAATTCATTTGTATCTAAAGAAATGACTGTACTGTATATGTGTCAGCTAAACCATATGAGTTAAAGAACTTCTGTGATTGAGAATTAAATTTTTAAACAATTGGGATACATAAGAAGCACACACCATTACTTGGCAGGCATACATATGCACTCCCTGGGAACAAACATGTTTCTATTAGACATTTTTCAAGGTTTTACTTTGGGGAAAAAAACACAAGTCCAAGTATGCTTCATTTTTCCTTTTACTTGCAGCCTTACATGTTACAGCAAAAGTAAACGTGATTCATTCAGGCCAGTTATGGATTCAGTTAAGGGCTTTTAAAAATTTAATTTTCTTTTCACAAATATGGCAGACTATTTTACTGACTAATGTGACCCTTAAGTGTCATCACATAGTTGTAGAAAAGTTATGTTTTTCACCATATTTTATTTTAGGAGTTGTGCAAGACAACCTCTTTTGTTCTTTACCACTTTTTAGTGAAATTAGTTTCTCTCTCGTACTCAGCAAGGGGGTCATTTGGTGGCAGTTCACCCCACCCTACATGTAGGTCCATGCAGCCCATTACGTCTTCCACTCCCCCTCCGATTTTGCAGGATATAATATAGTCACACATAAAGTTTTATCTCCTGCCACAACTTTGACCTCTGCCCAATTTCTCTGAAATGATCAGCCTGCTATTGAGTTCAGACTGATAAATTCTACCAGCAGTTAAACCCAGACAGCCCCAGGTCAATGGGTAGGTGACTGGTGTAGCAGAAGTTTACCAGAGGTCATAATTTGGTCCAATATTCATGAGTAAGTGCTCCTATGAAAATCTGAATACATAAATCGTTGCATCACAATAGATATTCCTTATAATGGAGAGGAGTATCTAATGTAATAGAAACCCACTGCTGAGTAGAAGATAAATCAATAATAGCATTAGTGATATTTTTTCTATCAACATTTATCAATTTCCAAAGCCCAAAGTGCTTTACAGAATTATAAACTCTTTACACACAGGGATAACTTCATTCACCACTGACGTGCAGTAAGAACAACCTCTCTGGACCACCTCCTTTTGACTGCTTATCTCAGGGTTGGCCAACCTGTGGCCCCGGAGCCATTTGCAGTATTTCAGAAGTTAATACGTGGCTCCTTGTATAGGTACCAACTCTGGGGTTGGAGCAACAGGTGCCAACTTTCCAATGTGTCGGGTGGTGCTCACTGCTCAACCCCTGGCTCTGCCACAGGTCCTGCCTTCACTCAACCCCTCCCCACCTCCTCCTCTGATTCTGCACTGCCCTTGCTTCTTCCTCTCCTCCCCCAAAGTCTCCTGCATGCCACAAAACAGCTGATCAGGAGGTGTGGGAAGGAAGGGGGAGATGCTGATTGGCAAGGACTGCTGATGAGGGGCTGCTGACTGTGGCTCTTTGGTAATGTACATTGGTAAATCCTGGCTCCTTCTCAGTCTCAGATTGGCTACCCCTACTGTAGACAGTAGAATAGAGCCAGCAACTCAAACTACAAAATAGTTATAGACCGGGATCAAATAGAATGTTTTACTTTTATCCAATGAAGACAGGAGAATTTAGATGAATTTACGTGATATTTTTCCGTAACCCTAGTGGAAACTGCCATAATCAAAACTAGCCAGGACATCAGTTTAACATGTGAATGAAAAGACGACATCTCCAGCAGCATACCAAATATAATACCATGCTGGGACATGGGTTTGAGTCAGACTCCTCAAATGAAATGGTGCCCTCTACTGACTCACTGACACCACTTCCTCAACTCAGAGTAACATACGTACTGAGAGGCACAACAAGTACTCTACCATTAAGGCCCTTCCTTTTCCTCCTAATGAAACCTCTTTCTAAGTACACGCAGACAGAATGGAGTTTGACAGCAGCCAGTACCAGCTGAGGTGGTTTCTCTTGTTTCTTACATTGATCAGTTTCACAGCTGATCCAGACACAGCAGAGAAATGAGGACTGAAACATGGATGGATTTTAAGGGACAGGCTGTGTAAACACAGGGGAGAGATGGAAGCCATTCATTACCCATCCCCTCATATATCAGGAATATAAGTAGTTTCAGTGTGGGGGTTTCAGGGCTCCTACCATATAACCCATAACTCTCCTCACAGCCTGCCTCCCAGGACCCAGCTTGCTTTGTGTCCCACCACCACTGTAACCCACACGGGGGAAAGAGGGTGCAGATGTGTGAGGATCTCAGCCCACAAGAGCTACAAAGTCTGACTCCAGTCCATGAACACAAGGCCCATCAGCAACACCTCCCCCCCCCGGTCTTTTACCTCATTCATTTTATCCTTTTCACTGCATGGGAAACTAGCCGTAGAAGGTGCCAGAAACAAGAATGGTCACACTCCCGCATCCCCAGCCTCTCATACCCTGCCATTCAAGTATATGACATCCCCAGTCCCCTGCTCACGTGTCAATGAACCTCAGTTTAAGATCATATGAGACAGACTACACAGTTGTAGAAAGTCAGTTACCATTTGGGTTAAACAATGAGCAAACTAATGCCACATACCCTCTTCAACAGGCGGGGGACAAGTAAACATGACTGGAAGATTAAATATGTTTCATCCCCTTGCACTGATCTGAATTTGTCCGTTGACTGAAGACCATTAACAAAATAAAGAACATATTTAAATACAGAAGACAATAACTAGAGTAACAATAAGGCTTATAAAGGCACACTGAGAAGGGATTAAAATGGAGATGTGTGTCTGAAAGGCAGGGTGTGTAGTGTGGCAAAGTTCTAGCCTTGTCCCTGTGGGTCCTGTGCTTCCAGGCGGTTTGTGCTAGCCTCAGAGGCTCACTGCGACCCTCCACGTAGCCCTTCTCTCTCTAGGCCAGGGTTACAGTCTACTGAGTCCTTTTCATCATCAACCGGCAAAGCTGTTGGTGAGAGAACTCTCACAGTCTCTGTTGTCCCTTTGGGCTTATTTTAGGACAATATAACCTCCTGGCCTGCTAGGGGCCTGCCTTCCCCTTCCAGGAGGTGTTTCAGTAGTAGCAGGTTGGGGGGAAAACAGGCCCACCCTCTACTCCGGATTCCAGCCCAGGGACCCTAATGGTAGTAGCTATTGGCAGCCAACCTTTCACTGACGCAGAGTTGCTACTTTTTCCCTGGGTTACTTCCCCACAGCCCTCCCACTTCTCCCTTACCTCCGGGTATCGCAAAGCTTCCTCTCCTCCAGCTCCTTTTTCCTTGGCTCCCCCACGTAACTGGGAGGTTTTTAACTGGTTTCAGCCAGCCCCTGATTGGCTTCAGGTGTCCCAATCAGGCTAGCTATTTCTGCTACTTTCTAGAAGCTTCCTGATTGGCCTGGAGTAGCCTTTGTTTGGCTATCCAGGGAACAAGGACCTGCACATCCTGAGGCTCACATACCTGCATTCCAGCACTCTCCTATACCCTTCTGGTCTGACTCCATCACAGTAGGTTAATTCAGTATGGTGCAATACAATGAATGACTTGGTAGGCTACAATGAGCAGTGGAAGTCAGTATCATTTATCTGCTGTTAAGGAAGTGACTGTTTACAGAGACAGTGTTCAAAAATGACAGTTTTAAGTCAAGTGATTCTCTCCCCTCCAAACAGTCTTTCTGGTAGAGGATAATGGGGGAATTCCTATCCCAAGGACACTTTTTATGGGAAGTTAGACTGTGGCTTTAAAAATAAACTGAAGAGCCCAAGGAAGAAGTTAAGGAGCTAATTGAGAAACTCTAATGCAATAAATCTTCAGGGCAGGGTATTCACCCACAGGGAACATAGTGTGAAATAATGGTGAAGTTGATAAAGGTAAACAATCCATCCTTAAAACAAGGAGACTGAATCAAACATGGTGTAAACAGGCATGATGCACCTGAAGCCGGTGGCATTGCACCCATTCACACCAGATCTGGATTTCATTCCTCCTTTAGGAACAGCTTCTGGAAAATTACTGATATGGTGTTTGCCTTTACAAACTTTACAAAGGCAAAGGATATTCTGAAAGTTACCAGCCCTTCTGAGGGTTAGAAGATTTCATTACTTCAAGTAGTATGTGTCAGTATCTAGCTTAAAATCATGACAGGCAGTGTTCATATGGATATGTGCAGACTAATCCCCGATCTGTATTCAGACAACAATCCTCCTGCTCAACCTCCTCAGTCTATTGGCTCCTGCCCATTTACTGACCAGTTTCTTTAGCTCACTGCTTCCATGCTTTTCTTGAAGCTTTCTTGTTCCCTTCAAGGCCTTGAGGGGACAGGGCAGGTAAAACTACAAGTGGCCATCAGTGAGGGGCTATGATTTCTTTCCTAGAGCAGCAACCCTAATGGGAGAGAAATAAACAGTAGCTTAGAACTGTCATCCAGTCATAGGTGGTACCACAATTTAGTGGCCCAATTAAATACTGAGATTCTTCAAATCTCTTGATTCATTGTGTTGACTGGTCAGCTGTGTCTGGCAGAAGTTAGCAAGCTGCACTGCAGGTGCTTCTTACTTTCCTCTGAAGTATCTGTTATTAAAGCTAACTCCAGAGGGAGGATTCTGGCTTCCAAAAAAACAAGTCTACTATGGAAGAGCCAATTCTTTCCAAATGAACAATTCAGTTTTAACCCCTTTCTATTCAAGTTATTTTAAATTCCCAGAGAACAAGAATTTTAAGTTGCGGCAGCCATAATATTTTAAATACCTATAACTACATATTCTGGCCACATTAAAATGATAGGAGTTTAGCTATTCACTTCAATAAGGCCAAGATATCATCATCGATTGGGCCAGATTCTGGAGTCCAGGAGGAGCCATCTTTATGCCCTCCCCAACCTGGGAGAGGTGCTGAAGCAGCATGGGGCCTAACTTAGACCTGGGGTCCTCTGTACATTATGGCAACCTCCTGGGGCACCATTTTCCAGAATCGCTGCAGCCCCTCATCTCTACCTGTCCCTACCATTCCAGGTACCAAGCCCTATTATTAAGCTTGCAATGGGGTGCTTAAAAGACATCACTATAGCTGTCTTTTATAGTGCTTGCACCACAAAAATTTCCCTAAACCTCAAAACCAGGAATTCTAATGCCTCCACTGTGACCTTTTTAACCAATATAAAGACAGCTAGAATGAGGATGAGAATCTCATCCATAAATCCAGTTGATCCATGTCTATCAAACAATCATAGTAAAAATGAACTAAAATTTAAATCATATTAAATAAATACCTTTTAAGAACATGTGATTTTAATAGGTTTTATGCCATCATTAACTAAGTTTAATGTTTTAAAACATACTGTATTATATAGTTTATGCATAAACCTTGTTTTTTGTTACCTGTCTTATGCACCAATATGGTTGCAAATGTAAAGTACAAAGGAAGACAATATATAGACTATTACTGAAACAGAAATGTGCACAATAGTTCAATAGGAATCCTATTAAGTAATTCTATTTGCTAAAGTACTACAAGGCAAGACAAGAACACAGTCATTTTTTAAATGCAGGTATCAAAGTTATATAATAATTTAAATACTGATGGTTGGAATAGTTCTGTGACAGGCAAACAAAGTAGCTATTTCAGTGTTTGATCCATTTTTTATTGCGACATGACATGATCCGTGAAACATTTTTAAAAAGTAAAGGAGGGAGAATATTCTGTGTTCTAAAAGACTGCCAACTGCAGGACATTCATATGTAATAGAAAGATAAATATTAAGAAAATTGAAATTATTGCAAAATAACTCAGAAGATTCAGGTACTTCTGGATGTAGGAGTTCTCCTGACCTATTGTTAGGATTTGTGCTTTCCTCCCCAAGGGCTTGATTCTGCTCTTAACTTGACTTAAATAGGACTAGGATCATGCGCTATGCTACCTCATCTCAGAAGGTGGAATGTCATTTCCAACTTCTAGCAATGAGTAGTGAAGTTATACGTTGAATCATGAAGTACAATGGTCTGAGTGAGTACACTTTTGCTATTACAAGGAGTATGCACACAGCTGGGGAATCCTACTTTACACAAAAATTCAAGGTAAAGTTCTAATATAGCGTTCAACTGAATATTATGCTACAGTCTGTCCAAATTTAGCCTGAAAGGTGTCTTAGATACAACGCCTCTGAGGAATGCATGCTGCAGAAACCACTGCTATACCCTGTAAGAAAACATGAGATGTGTGTCCCAGTCCATTGCACTAGTTCAGCTTCTCCATGACTCTGCCCTTAAATCACACCATAAAGTAGGTTGCTAGCTAGGGACAGAGTTCTCCAGCCTGCCACTGAGCACAAGGACTATGACTGTGTCTGGGCCCCCGTAGAGCGTTGCAACATGGATAGACTCATTGATTCTTTTTTCCCCACTTGCACAATTGATACTCAAACCTACTTCATGTTGTAAATTGCAGTACCTTCTGGTAACACACACATAGTATGGGATTTACTGCTTCCAAAGAATAATAGGATAAATACAGCAATTGCTAATCAGTTGCTAATCAATGTCATGGTGAAGTTGGTAAGATTAAATATATTTAACATATTAACTTGGGCATCCATAGGAGTTTTGCCTGCGTATAGACTGTAGTATCGAGCCCTGAAAAGAATCAGATCTAGAAGATTTAGCATCAATATATGCAATATTTTTTCCATATAGTCACCTTTCCTTGAACAGCTTATCTTCATTATTTTGGAATATGAATTTCTGTTCATGTGCATTTAAACAACCATTTTATTTTGCATTATAGATGATAGTTATAATAGAAACTTCCACTTCAAAAGGCACGTACAGTAGCTGGGAGATAGAGGACATTCAGAGAGCTCCTGACTGTTTAGCTGTACATCTTTAAAAAAAAAAAAAAAAGAAAGACAGAAAAAAACCCCATACAGAACCAAGAAAAAGGTAGAAGAGTGCTTAAGTAGAAGTCAAGACAAAGAGGTCCTTTGAACTTTTCAATGTGATGTTCCAACACCATAACATAGGTTACTCTCTGATATTAATTATCAAGGTATGAAAAATTACATCACTGAAACCAACATGACAAAAACTTTTTGACAACTTGGAAAATACATTTCTTTGGATGGCAAAGGTCAGTTGCCCCTACATGTTAAGTGCTCATATATACTTAGTGAAGAGGGAGTTACAAGAAGTTCTTCCTTGCAAAGCCTGCTAAAAGTTACAATATTTTCCAGGTATTTGGTCAAATTCTGCTCCCAGTGAAGTCAATCACAAAACTCTCAGATTCCAATGGAAGCAGTATTAGACTCATGATATCATTTTTAATATGACAAACTACATACCAGGGCAGACCTTCCCAAATAAGACTGTGGGAGGTGATTCTAATGCTTTATAAAAGACTATCCATCAGAGTAGATAATGTGAGACATTAAGACACAGGGAGCATACCATTGTAAAAACAAGACATTCTGCATACAACTTGGAAAATTAATTACATTAATTTCCATACACACTAAATCAGGGCCTAGTGTTAATAGTCACTGAACAATCACAAGGACATAGATAATCTACTAAGGGCAGTCCTGTAGCACATGCTTATTTTTCATCCATGAGTAGTAGCATTGAACTCATTCGTTGTTGTTGTCATCATCACAGAGTCTAGATTAAAGACTCAACTTTTCCATTCCATAATAAAATAGTGAGGATTGCGTTGGCCTGGAAAGCAACATTAATAGGCTTGTTACCATTTCTGCAGAGGCATGGTATAAAGTATGAAGTGTCATGAAAAAGAAAATGTAAACAAGTCTTTGTGCAATTTGGATGGAAGAGGAGAACTATAATTGAATTATCCTTAGTGTAGAGGTTTGCCAGGGCTTCACCTTTTAATTTTTTTTAATTAAGTCTTTAAAAATAGGTTAATGTTTTGTAAATCCATCAGAACAGTTAAGGGGTATGCATTCTTTACAGAAAGCATGCTGGCATATAAAAGAAATAAAGGGATAGATTTAAATAAATTGTCTCACTGAAATGACAGAATTTATTCCTTTACCTAGAGTCCTGAGAAACTCAGAGACCCATCTAAGAAATATGCTCTTGATTCTTCTTTGGTGATATGTTTTTTGTTTCAAATTCTGTTTTTAATTTAATTGACTTCTGTTCCTAAGATCCGAACTTATGTTGTAAAATGTAAGTTTAAGATCCTAGAAAACTCCCTCTATTGAAATCATATGTGTTAGGTGTTGAACTTCCATTAAAAAAAAAATGTGGAATCATAGGAACAAGATGTTGAGTAGATATAAGATTACCCCACCACCGCCGAAAAAAAAAAAACAACAGCCATTTTTCAAAATATTTCTGTCTGTTTTTAGAGAGGCTATAGAGCTCAAAGTATTATTGTTATGAGGGTCGAAATGGTCTCCATTTGTCAAGTTTTGGGCTCCAGTGAGGGAAGGGAGAGAGGTTGGGGGCTCAGAGGAGAGAGACATGGCACCTCCAGCTTTGCCAGTACATCCTAACCCCCCTGCATTCCCAACTCTGCCCTCTTTCAGAAATGCCTCTCCATGGCCCATTCATGTAACTGATGGGGCCTGGCTGATGGGTGTGCGGAGTTGGGGGGATGTCTGGCTTCTTAAGCAACTTGGGTGACATGATATGTATACTCCCTAAAGGACCACTAACACCCATCAACAACTTTACCTTTTTCTGTTTAAACAACTAGGAAAAAATCAATGGCAAAAAGTATGTCAGCATAAAATTATGATTATTTGGTGAACTGTCACCCCCTTGCAGAATGTTGAGTTGAGCAGAACTGAAGCTTCTAAAAACCAAGAAATGTGGAATTACAGCTGCCCATGCAACCTTAACTCTGATCTCTTTCGGCAATGGCTGAATATACACACCCACACCCACCTTTACTTTGCCAACCTACAGCTGTTGAGATATAGAAGCTCTTAACCTCCTTTTTCAGTTCATTCTCTCTCACCTACAGGATTCCATCCAACACAATTAAAGAACAAAAGGGAAAACAAAGATTTCCATTGCTGGCTGCCTGGAACCTGACCTTTGGCACTATAAGATCCTTTTTACATTCACACTTAGTCAATTCCCCAAGAAGAAGAATACACCACATGATTACAATTAAAATCCATTTCACAGCCTTTTACAACTCACTTACACTTCTTAACAGGTTATGGCCTCAACCTACTCTTTCATTTAATCATCATTAAACCATAACAATCCTCTCATGTTCTACCTCACTGCTGACAGTAGCCTTTGTAATACCAGCCCTATGCCCTGCTCTCACATTACTTATGCAATTCTGCTTAGAAATAATGTATACTTCATCTTCAAAGTACACATGCACCTCTTCCCTTTCCTCACACGAGAGGTCTGAAAACATAGATCTCCCTATGTCACAATGACATTGCTGTCCCACACCTGAGAGTAATCCACAGATCTCACAAACATACTTCTACCAAGCAGAGATAACTGTCTCCACCATTCAGTACTACACCTGACCATAGGTGCCGACTCTGTAGATGCTCCAGGGCTGGAGCACCTGTGGGGAAAAATTGGTGGGTGCAGAGTACCTACCAGCAGCTCCAGAACATCCACCAGCAGCTCCCCGTCCCAGATCACCTCACCTCTGCTTCGCCTCCTCCCCTGAGTGTGTTGCTAGGTCCTGCTTCTCCCCTCTTCCTCCCAGCACTTACACCGTGGAACAATTGTTTTGCGCAGCAAGCCTTGGAAGAGAGGGAACGCGGTGTGCTGGGGGGAGGAGGTGGGGCCAAGGTGGGGACTTGGGGAGGGGTCCAATATGGGCAGGGGGGGGCGAAGTTTGGGTGAGGATTTTAGGACAGGAGTGGAGTTGGGCTGGGGGTGGGGTGCGAGCACTCACCAGTGCCAGTAAAAGTTGGCACCTGTGCACTTGACACCAATCACACTCTATCAGGAGTGATGTGGATAATAAATGCTTAGACTGCTCTCCTGTCCCAGCTTTGTACTGACAATACCCATTGCCATAAAACCCCTGTGCCCTGCTAATGATGTATCACATAAAATTCTGCAAATAATGTATGCTGGATTTTTATGGTAAACAGAGTTTATAGACATCAGAGTGAACAACACAGATCTCCTCATACCATGTTCACATACACCTCAAAATAATCCACTCTCTCATTTCACAAATGCACATTTACCAAGCAAGCCCAACTACTTTCTCCACTGTTTAGTGTAGGTACAACTAACACCCAACTTACTGATTGCACCAGTAGTGTATGCAAATAATTCCCATGGACAACTGCTAGCTCCACAGGAACAGAGGAAAGGTTGTGTGGGCAATTTCCCTTCCACTGTCTCCTTTTTTGTCCTCTAATAATAAATGGATTTCTGTGAGTGAGTGAGTGAGTGAGTGAGTGAGTGAGTGAGTGAGTGGGCAGTAAAAGGACATGAAGAGCTTGTACTATGGGGTTGGTACAGTAAAGGTAGGTGTGTAAAGGGGGTGTACTGGGACACTGCTGAAAAAGGCAGAGTTAAGGGTGCATGGGAAAACATAACTGCATTTTCTAATGTTCAGAAGTTCAAGTTTTGGTCAGCTCAGTATTCTGCAAGGGGATGATATATCACGAAGCAATCCTAACTCTGTTTTAACAGAGGTTTTTTTGCCATTAAATTTAGCTAATATGCTCGATATCAATTGATGTTTTTCCAAATTATTGTATAGAGCCTTTTCCCTCAAACATCAAGATGCTGAGCAAAATAATTAAATGCAATTATTCTAAACATAGCACTCTTAAAGATACTTAACACAAATCTAAACATTGAAAATAACTGGAATGGAAATAAGATTATATTTCCTTTTTAAAGAACCAAGAGTCAACTGTGAGAATATTGCCATACTAGTGAGCATCACAAGCATAACACTCAAGTAGCAATGATAGATGGAGAAATATATCAATAATGGAATATAAATTACAGAAATCAGTCCAAATTATTCATTTTGAAACCCTGGCATCCATTGGAGTTTGCCTGAAGTGGGACTTCATTGAGATAGTCAGGATTCAGGGCCCCTTTCTGCAAGGAAATTAATCTTACAAATATAAATTCCACCATGGCAACAAAGATTGTTTAGCACATTTTCTGGACTATTTCTATTGCCATAATATTTTAAGATTAGGTGAGCTAAAATGAACACAGTGCTTCAAATGGGGATATAGCATTTCAAAGCAAAGTGACCAGGACTAACAGGGTGGAGCCTGGATCCACCGACCTGGTCACCGCATAACGTAGAGAGCTGGGTGGGAAATTTTATTCTCCCCAATGGTGAACAATTTAGAGTAGGATGGGAGTTGTTGCATTTTTGTTGAAAGTTTTCTTCAAAATTTAAGGTTAACTGCAAAAGAGAACACGACACAAAATATTTTCCTTTATTGGTAAACCAAATGAAGTGCTTTCAACAAACAGAGAAACAGCTTTTCCTCCCCAAAAAATCTGTTTTGACCCCAAAAAGCCTATAACAGAAAAACTCAACTGGTTCTAATAAATATATAGATATTCATGTCTTAGAACATGGTTAGAAATAAGGCTATATAAACTGTTTTGTTTATAGGGAAATTTAAAATATATAATATTGCTCCAGAGGGGGACTGTGAGGGAGTTATTCATTATGGCTCACATTTGGCACACCAGCAACCACAATCTGGGAGGCAAGAGAGCAAACTGGGGAAAAGGACACTGATTCAGGGAAAAATAGAAAGAAAACAGCTGGGCCTTTGTTATGATGGGGGGTCTTTTCCCCTTTATTAGGCAAACTGTTGGACAATAGAAAAGGCCAATCCAAGGCGGGTTCAGGGCAAGTTGCCATCATGCATAGAAGGGAGAACCCTGCTCAGGGGAGGTAAAGATACTTCAGGAGAAGTCCCTGTAAGAGACTGTTTCTGTCTTATTACAATGCTGTTCAGATTCTCAAGAGAAAAAAGAACGAGGAGTACTTGTGGCACATTAGAGACTAATAAATTTATTTGGGCATAAGCTTTCGAGTGTTTCTGTGCCTGTATATTACTCCCAACCCTGCCTTTAGATTACAGGGCCTTACATGCACTGTATGGCAGAACTGCTATCACTCTTGTGTTTCTGCCATCTGCCACACTGCACCCAGTGACTATAATGACCTTCTTTTCCAAGTGTGGCAAGCACCCACCCTCTCCATTCAAATCTCTCTTCTCGGCAATGCTAACCATGCTGTCAGTAAGCCATCACTACTCCAATTCTCTATTCCACTCCCCTCCCCAAATCCTAAACTCATCTCCATCCTCTGGGCCTCTCTGTCTGTGTTGTCTGATCTTTGTCTCTCTTACATTGTAAGCTCTTGGGGCAGGGACTGTACTTTTTTAGTCTAGGGCTGAGCACTCTGTCAGCGCATAACAAATTACATGTAGAAAGAAGAAAGGGTGCCGTGGCAACTGTTCCCTTTTCAAATGGAATCATTACCATAGCACAGTGATCCTTTAGCTCTTAGCAGCCGCAAATGGAACAGGGAGATGTTAGTGTTTGCTGCTACCGATCTCATTATACAAGCTACTCAGAGGAGCAGGGGGATACATTTGGAGAGCTTTCATGTGGTTAAAGCATCTGGGGAAATTCATTCTTTGATATTCCCTCGTTCAGAGTACCTGCCTCACTTTGTGCCTGCCCCTGGAAAGGCAAGTCCATAAAAATATTATAGGACTGTTGAAAAGACATCAAGAAAATGAGGGTGGGGAAAAGCTTTTAATTAAAGAGACACAAAAATGTATTTGGAAAATGTCTCTCAGTGATTTTAATTCAAAATGGACCACGTATACAAACCTCATCATTAAAAGTCAGATTTACTTTTCATACATAGGGGTCAATACAATGTTTTCTCCTATACTACTCCTAATGGATTGTGAAGCACTCAGAATGCAGCAATCATTAATATATCCATGCAATGCTGTCTGTCCTCACAGGGGGAAATACCATCTCCATTTCACAAACAGGTAACAGGATCTCTAACATTAAGCCACTTGCCTAACAGTAGATAGGCTTTGTAGCAGAGCCAAGCATTGAACTCACACTGCCTGAGTCTCAGGCCATCCTTTAAGCACAAAGCCACCCTTCTATCCTTTTATCCATTTTCAGTTCAACAGAGTTCAAAACTCAATCTCTCTCTCTCACACACACACACACACAGTTGGCAGCTGGTTAACATGAGGTCTGGCAATGTTGGAAAACCATTTCAGATGGAAAGTGAAGGATACTATATCTGAACACTTTTTTTTCTGTTTGTTTCCAATTAAAAACATAGCAAAAACTTGAGCAATGTAGCAACTGACCCAGACTCTACTTGGCACCCAGATAAATATGTTTCAAATAGTAATAGTGATTAACAATGATTCAGTGCTTCTGTGAATAAGGCACTGCGCGACACACTTAAAATCTCATGTCCACCAGCCCCTCCAAAAAGATCAAAAAAAGAGCTTGGACAATCAAAGAGACTTAATTTTTCTATACAATCTTCCTCATCAGAAACTACAGGTGCTTGATTCCCTGCATATTTCTGGTTCTGGTCTTTAGGAAATCCAGCTGCACAGTTGCAAGTTCTACTGTACTTCCTGTGCAAGAGGATGCATTTATATCTGCTTCTGCGTCTGACAATTGAAAGGTGTGAACGTGCAGCCACTTTGATGGGGACTTCAAATTATGAGTGGATATGTAGCTCCCATAAGAATGTGATTAGTCATTTCTTTTAAATTATTCACTTGGAGAGAGACAGTGTGCTAGGCAGCATTTAATATAATTAGCCTATTTCCTCAGTTTAGAGATGAATATTACATTGCAGTCAATAGCAAATAAAGGTACTAGCATTTGAAGTAATGCAGGTGGCTCTGTGGTGTTCTTGTTTCACATTTAATATATATATATAGCCAAATATCCAAAGAAACTGAGATTTGTGCAATTTCACAAATTTCATTGTGAAGTCTAATGAAAAATTATACATAGAGGGTTAGTTCTTTAAAGAAAGGGTAGTAATAAGAAAGCTGATGTTTTTGAGTGTACACAAACACACAATGTACCTAAAAAATCAGCTGAATGGAAATTATAGCTGTCAGCCACACATGATAATACAAATACCCTTTTTTGAAAATATTGTAATACAAATATAATAACAGGCCAGTGTTATACTTTTAATAAATTAGGAATGGGTGTAAAGATTTATTTCACAGAACAAAAGCACGTAAGCAGGAGCTTATATTACTGTTATGCTTCAGTGATGGTAACAATGGGACTTCAACCTGCGTAACTACAATGATTAATTAAAGGCCTTGTTCAGGATGAGTGCACATCATTATTGTTCTTAAATAGGAAAGGCAGATAACCATTACTGATTATTTCTCAATTCCCAGTCTCACTTGTTAAAGACTAAAGAATACTAAAGTAGGTTGTGTTATTTCCGTGCAGCTATAAAAGGAGTCAAAATAATGTGATTAGTATGTAAGGCACATAGAGGGTGAGAGCTGGATTAGTTTAAAGATTAACGTTACAACGATGATGACTTCCTGCAGGTGCAAACACTGTGGTCATATCTATAAGCAGATGAAAGAGAATTTTAGGCATGCAACACAATTTGAACAAATACTAATAATTGTACAGAAATCTTTAATAATTCATACATGCAATGAACAGTTGGCTATCTGTAGAAAAATCTAAACACCTTTGAATCTTGGAAAACTTAGTTTTGTCAGTAAGAATACCGAGCAAGTCTGCCCTAAAATATCAGAGGGTCAGACACAAAGCACACATACATAGCAAATTACCATCAGCGATGACAAAGTCTCGCGCAATATTAGGATCAAAATGTCTGGGAAACATTTTGTTGGGTAGCTTATCCAAGAGCTGGGAAAACAACAATAGGTCTATATTCAAATTCTGCAGCAATGGGCAAAATTGGAGCTTTCTGCAAGATGATGATGTTAGAAGTACCAGTGAGCTTTCTCATGTTTGTGTCACAAAGAAGCTTTCAATTTGCCCCCTCAGAAGAGAGGACTTTGGGTCCCACAAAAAAGGCAAGCGATGAGACTTCCCAACCCATTCAATTCAATGGCTAGTGAACTCTAAGTCCTGTGGCAGGTTGGCTTTTTCCTCTCTTACTACTATTAACAGCAAGGCTTCAGAGCCACACTTCCATTGGTCACACTTTTTCAGACTCTCTCTCAAACTCAGATTCAACGTACTTAGGCATATGCTTAACTTTAAACAAGTGAATCAGTGGTCAATGGGACTTGTTGAATAAGGATGTGAGTGGGTGCATGTGAGAAGACCTAGTTATTTATGCTTGATGCACCAGTAGTTCAGGTGTGGCTCCTACACCAGATGTGTAAGATAAATATTTTGACTAGGGAACAAGCCACATGTGGTCTGAGAAAAAATCATAGTAAGCTACAGTCCATGTATGTTGCAATATTTCTGTTGACTAGAAATTGCTTAGCAGTGGTAACAGATCAATTTGTTTCCATCCTGCCCCTTTGTTTAAATAGTCTGAAAACTGTTTAAATGAGAATGGATGGGGAAAGCTGGCTGTAGGTGAGAAGATGACTCAGGACAATGTTCTGTGGATGTTATTGTGGTACCATGCAACACTACAGACCTGCCAAGTAGAAAATGAAGTTTGAAACAGTGATTCACCTGTTTAAAAAATAGCCTTGTCACTGAAATACTTTAAAGTAATCTGTTTTCCTGATTTCTCTTCTAATTTAGATGATCCACATTTAGATTCCTTGGATGATCTCCCAAGATTTATTTTCAAGGAACATGCATCTAACGCTTTGTGTAAGTTTATAATATTTTACCTTTTTTGGAGTATGTTGGCAGGTATGCATGATGAGTGTTTCAAATCCACAGCAGTCCTCCTATAGACTTCAAAAGGCTTTGAATATTTGAATATCAAAAGGCCCTATATTTCTGATGTTCATTTTTTCCAAGTGAATCCTATATAGCCTATGGATTCAGTGAATACTCTGTTGCAATATAGTTAAAGTTCCTTTGGAAGAGTTATTCTGTGTCTGTAGAAACATCCATCAAAGTTTTAGGAAACCATATATAGTTGTATCCAGTGTTTGTTCTGTACTAATTTATTTTTATTTTTTCAACTAATAAGATATACTGGTTGCAGCATTATCTTTCATATTAGAAGTTTGTTATATTTTTCAATAAATGAGACCTGCGAAGGGACCAAACACTGATGTATTTACAGATTCAAGGAAATATAAAGAAAAAAACAGAAGTGAATATCTACAGGCCGAAGTATGAAGCACTTGCATCATTTTTTATTAAAGGAAATCTTCTATTTCTGTCAATAGGTGTTTTGCATGAATGAAGACTGAATACAAACTTAGGGTTTGGCACTGCATCATGACAAGAGATATCCTGCCATGTCAGCTAATTACATTTTGCACTGAAAGGTACTTTCCTCAGCTCGAATAAGATTTTATTAAATACAATTACTAATGTAATCAGAGTTCTGTGTCCTAATTTGAATGGTGAGAATCAAGTTACTCTTGCCAATTTCAGATCGTTTACAACAACATTTTCTGTGAATGCTTAAGTGTGGCAGAAACTTCTATGTCTTTGATTCTGTGCCATGGGTTTATAAATTAAGTCACCATTATAACAGAAGAGAATGTTTTCTTTATGTCTACATGTCGTAGACTGGGGGTCTGATCCACAACCCACTGACTTCAATGGGGAGTCTGTCCACTTGAAGTGACTGGCTTTGGATCATGCCCTAGGAGTACAATAGCCTACCTGTTTTGGATGAACACACACTGGTATACAAGTCATTACATTACTCATCTTTCCAGAAGGATTAAGAGCAGATTTTGTATGAGATTCTAGGATGCTGTCTGGTATGCACAAATATCATTTTTAAGATAACACCACTACTGTACCAGTATTGAGATTTTTTTCCATCTATCTTCAAAACTTTTCTATTTTTGTATTAGATTAGGACTTGCAATTTTGTGGATTTTTTCTATAAAACATCCTGCGTTCTGATAGTTAATCCAATAATGAAGTGTGTATGGAAAGAGAAATTAGAATGAAGAGGATCAAATATAAGAAAACTGTAAATTCCAACACTCTTAGCCCAATTACATTTTCTAATTTTAATGTAACATGTTTATGGTCACACAAATATAAAAGTAATGAGTACTATGAGGTCCTGAGTTAAAACAGGGAAACTATGGGAAATATATATAGGAGCATGATTCTATGCTTTTATAGATCCAGTTTTACAATAATGGATCACACCTAATTTCAATTATTCCCTATTTACACGAGTACAAGTCACAGGAGAATCAGACTTAAATATATTTAAGTATAACTCTCTGAAATAGCTTCAGACCTATACCACAGGCAGTTTTGGCAATTTAATGCATATGTAGCAGGTTCTTCATACTATATAATTGCATATTTTAGCTATGGAAAATGGTTCATGTGGTAGCAGTACCATCTAGAGGCATTCTAAAGAATAGCTGCCTTCCAGAGAACTGAAGTGCTAGACAAAATAACTTAGTTGAAATCCCAATAGGCAGAAATTTATAAGACCAAGAGTAGTTTATCTTTGATTAATCTATGAAAAATTACCTTCACAAGCTACTGCCAAAATTTGCATATATGTCCCCAAGTACGTATTTAGGCAGTCACCCATTTGAATGTACTGGCTTGTCAATAAAAAATTCAGCTTTCTTGCAGGGACAATGAGTACGTGAAAGTACAGACTGAGGGAGTGGTTTTGAAAATGCATCCCTCAGTCAGTACTTCATTGTACTCTCAATTTTGAACAGTATGTTTAAACATTGCACCTCTCCTTCAGCATGGGAAGGGTATCAAAATGAATTAACAAGCTTGATGAAGTAACATGCACTGTTTGTAATGATCTTAGGAGAGACTGAGCATGGTATTATCAGAGTGAGGAACTTTGTTGTCATTTATGTATTTGGAAAAAAAACCACCTATGCCTAAATGAGTATAATGTAGGGGTTTTTTACACTCATGTTTCAGATGAAGACTTAATTTTAAAGTTGGTACATATTTATAATCCCCCAATACTTTAGGTAAGAGTTAAATTTTACCCCAGTCTTTGGTCTATAGTGAGAGACAGTTGATTGTCCCTTTCCACCCAAGTAGAGTTGTGTACTCCCACCCAGCCACACAGGATACTTCAGGATGGGTGGTACTAATGAAAATGCAAAATGTCACCACTATAATCTATTTGAATATCCCTATTATCTCTCAAATCATGGTTTATCAGTAAAGAACTTGTACGGTATACTGCAGAAATGCTTAGAGTCCCCAAAAGGTTCCATACAGACAGGGAGTCATGGTCTGTGTCCCAAAGACCTGCTTGCGACATAATTCTCACCTGTCAAACCAAATGTGGTGTTACTCTCAAGGGATTATGGCCAAGTGGGGAACACAAACAGCAGCAGATATTTTCTATACCACGTTTCATTCCTTTCTTATCTCACTGTCTTTGGTGGGGTGGGAGTGGGGGAGGCAAAGGCAGAAGGTATATCAGAAGTATATGGAACAGGATAGACCAGGCCCTTTTTAAAATAGATTGATCAGCATTTCCTGTGTGCCTTCATCTGCCATTTAAGGACAGAGGGTCTCCACTGCCTTACACAGTTCTCTACACAGCTGTGAAAGAGTAGAGGTTGGAAAAGGAACCAATAAGCCACGTGAGATAGACACTCTGTTTTATGGATGTTTGGAAAACACTCAGAGATCACACTGGTGGTTGCAAGAACTTGAACAGCATTAGGTTTGTTCCTATGTGTAGGCCTGGAGAATCTTCCCCAGAGAACATACTAGGGTACGTTTCATGATGCCAGTGATCTCAGGAGAACAGTAGGCTACAGCAGCACACACTATGGAGAAGAGATGCTGGTCTGAAGTAGTTAATGTTTCAGTTTAAAAAAAGAAATAGTTATAATAAAATCAGGGTTTTCTTTGTTTGTTTGTTTCCAGGAGAAAAGGAAAAAAGTCAAACATTCCAGCATGCCACTTTCCATGGAGCCTCCCAAGAACAGGTACTCCCATATCACACCATGCTATTCTTTGTGGATTGTTTTGCATATTTTGGAGTCAGCTGAAGCTGATGGAACAACACCCTAGTGCCTACACAGCCCATACATACATTCTGTGGCAGAAATATTTGACACACAATACATCATAATGGTTACTTTGGAGGTTCAGTTAAACTGCAGTATATAGCAGAGCTGGCACTGTTATAGTGCGCTGGAAGGTTATGCTGTTATTTTGAGTAATTGTATATCTAGGGTTTTTTCCTCCCCTGAGATTTTAGTTTCAGCATTTCATCTTTTATTTGATTTTACTGGTTATACTTAGCTAAGTAGCTAAGTGAATTTCTATTTTTATGCTTCCTGTGAGGAAAATCTCATTTCACATACTTTTTTTTTAAATACACCATTGTCCCTTGACTTCTCAGGGTTTTCAAGTTTCAGTCACACCAGAGTTTAAATGCTGCTACTAGAAATAGCTTGACCTTGTCAGTCACCTCTTTTGCTATTGGATAATGCAAGGCACCATCCAAGTCCCACTTATAGTTCATCTCTGGAAAGCTCAATTGGGGTGGTTGCTTTAAACTTGTGTCCTCCATCTCTCAAATTCACCATTTAGCATCATATGTATTTCATGCACTAGGAAAAAATATATTGTAGTGGAGTGATTTTGTTTTTTGTTTTTTTTACAAGATTACAGTGATGGCAGGCCTCTAAGCAGTGCAGACGTGTTATATCTTCACTTGTGCTACACACTCAGTGCTGCAACTTAATGAACTAATGATAACATGCGTACAACAGGGACATTTGGAGCTATCTGAAACTGAACAGTTTTTGTTCATAGGGGGCTGAGCAAAGGTTTTCAGCTGTTTGAGCTCACCTAGTTTCACATCCTATGAATTTTACTTTCAAAGTACCTGAAACCCACTTGAAACCTTTAAGTTTAGTTGTTTTTTTTAAATTAAACCACCACACTGAACATCCCTCATCTCACCTGATCAGGGAGCAGGGGAGGATTTCTGGCCCAGCCAAGGCTACTGTGCGTCCCCCCAGTTACATCCACAAAGGAGATTGGGGTTCTGCAAGTATTACTATGGGAACTATTCAATGACATGTAGTGCTAGTATAAGAGTGACTATGCAAATACCTTCATTCAGCTCTCCCACTGTACTCCCCAAAGACAGCCCACTGCAAACAAGAGTTTCTTGAAGCACAAGTCAGGCTTACGAGTGTGCTTGTGCATTACCGTGCAGTGCTTTTGCTCCAACCGACCCACTTCTGGCTGCTTACTAGGTGTTGATGTCCACCCCCGAGCCTAGCTTTCCTGATGGGACTAGCACAGTTTACACTCTTAGTAGCATTTCAGAAATCACTAGGTGGCATGCTCTATCCTACTTCTTCAGTGGAGGCAGGAGACCAAACTCTGATTGCACAATTCTTTTGGTGGGGACCGCCAGCTTGCCTTTCCTGTTTCTTCTGAGTATGTTATTAGCCAGCTACATTTCAAACTTCAGAATGATGTCTCACACTGAAAAGATGAAAGTAACAGCAAAAGAACACATTACCATTTGCAAACAGAGTACATGTTTTTTTGCTACCTGTGTCAAGAAGCAATCAATGTCATAAACATACGGTAAGAATGCTTTAAAATATAAAGCATAGCACACTATTGTTGTCAGGGTTATTTCTGTTAGAACTCACACTCGGATGCTTTCCTAATTAAAGGGAGGCCTGGTTCCTGTTTTTAGTCTAAAAAGTGACAAAAAAAAGAGGACAAGAATGGTTACAATAAGTAAGTAAGAAGATCAAGGTGGCAATTTTGTTAGCCTTCTACCACCCAGTTGTGGCTGATGTTAAGATTTTATTATCATATAAATACTGGTCCCTGATACTAAAACTAGTTAGTACAAGTCAGTGTCCTTTAGGCATCATGGAACTGTGGGGTCTTCAGGCAGGAATTTAGTGTGGGGAAGGGGAGAAGAGTAATGGCTTTACTGATGAGCTTGGGAAGGAGATTCCACACAGAGAGAGGAGTGGAAGGAGGCCTGGAGCTGTATGCGAGAAGCTCATAAAAGCAAAGATTGTTGTCACTGTGCTATCCACATTGGGTACAGTATGAAGTTTACACATAAACATAGTGACTAAGCATTTGTCTACAGCTGTAGAGATACTTATTCTAATATACAATAATGTTTTTTTTTTCATTAAATTTAAACTCCTTTACAAAGGACACAAAATAAGCAAACACACCCAACCCCAATCTACTCACACTAGAATAAGTTTCCATACATCGTGGTTATACCAGTGTAACTAATCAGGGGGTATCCGTGTTCGTCTGTATCCACAAAAACAACAAGGAGTCTGGTGGGTCCTTAAAGATAACAGATTTATTTGTGAATAAGTTTTCGTGGGTAAAAAATCCACTACTCCACAAAAGCTTATGCCCAAATAAATCTGTTAGTCTAAGGTGCCACTGGACAACTTGTTGTTTCAGTGTAACTATATGGTTCAAATTCACACCCTAGGTCATGGTCACACACACACACACTTTCCTGTGTAGATAAAGCCTCTGGTAAAGAATGTGGGTGGGAATGAGGGAAGGACAGATAAGAGGTGTTGTAAGTAGGAAGCTTGAACTGGATTCCATGCAGGACAGAGAGTTGCTGGAAGGATTCCAAGAGGGGCTATCATAGTTGAAAGGACATGCAAGGAAGGTGATCCCATGAGCCGTGTTATATCTGGACTGAAGGAAGCAATACCATTATTGGGGAGGCTAATAAGGAGGTGGCTGGGGAAAATCAGGTTTGAGAGTTTTAGCACTATCACAGCCCTTACTCTGCAAAGGGAAGTAAATGGATGTCAAACCTTCCCCTTCACTCCCTGAATGGCCCTGTGTGATCCTGGTCCTGGGAAGAGAGCAAGGGCTTAGGGTGACCAGACAGCAAGTGTGAAAAATTGGGATGGGGGTGAGGGGTAATAAGAGCCTATATAAGAAAAAGACCCACAAATCGGGACTACTCCTATAAAATCAGGACATCTGGACACTCTACAAGGGTTACTCAACTGATTTCACCCTCTGTAAGTAAGTCGGTGGACAGATTATTCCAATGTAAGAGGCTGGGCACACTGAGGGGAGGTTAAGATGCTACACAGAGAGTGCTGGAGGCTTTTTACTTCCTCCTGATAACAAGGAAGGAGCTGATACTCAGCTACAATTTGTTCTCTGGTCTGTGGCTGAGGCAGTGCAGCTACACACCATCCTGTATATAGGGAGGACTGTTCAGTTATCATAGCCTTAAATTCTATGATGAGATGTGCCATAAGAAATATCCAAGACCAAGACATTTAGTAGTCAAGACTAACACCTGTAACTGACCTAGAATAGATTTGTATAAATGGAACCAAGCATCTGAATAACAAAATGTGCTCCTGAGGTACAATGCAGTGTAAATTGCATCATTAAGGTTCAGAAAATACTGCTGTGCAAAGTGACTCTGGAATAGCAAGCACTCTGCAAGGATCCCTAGGGTATTAAGTGGTGGATAAGGACAAGAAAAAACAGTAATCATTGGGAACAAAGACAATTGACAGAGATGGATGGCTATTTCTAACTTGGCAGTAGTAAACATTTTCACTTGAAGAATAGTTCTAGTGAAGACTCTTAAAGGTGAATTGTAATTGCTGCTAAAATAATCAGATGTTAAAAATAAGCTCCTTTTGAGTGAAATTATGCATCACAATTTAGACCTAAATATTCAGTGTGGTATTTGGTACATGATGAAATCATTCTGTAAACTCTAAATTATAGAACAATTAGATTAAAGAAAGAGATATGCTGGGGAGTCCATACAAATTCTTTTCTACATCTGAGAAGGGGGGATTCCTTTTCTTTCCCAGTTTCTTTAACTGGATTTTTTGCCAGGGGAAAAAAAAAGATGGTTTCTTATCTTCAGCTATCACTAGATTGCTTCAGTCATGCTAAGGCATAGTGCGGCACCTGTCTGACAAAGGGAAGGGCAACATTATCAGAAATAGACTCCTGAACTGTGCCTAAAAATATATACACATCTGGGCACAGACAGATAGCTGTGAGTAGTCAGGGTTAGAGTGCAGCTTGGTCAATGTGCTCATGTAAGAGTAAAAGCCTTGTACACAGACTTTCTAGATCTTGGGTCTGGTGTGCATGAGTGGGAAGCAAGTGAGTGTTGTGTACACTTACTCCTTCCTCGGAGTAGAAGGGCAAAAGATGGACTATAAGGGGCAGGATATGAGTTGAGGCTTGGCTATTCTCTCCTTCCCCAAAAATTAGTTACCAGGGTAGCTGAGCAGGTGCAGTGGGTGGATATTAATTTGCTCCTGGAATAAGCCACCAACAAGTTAATATCCTCCTGGATCAAAGAGAAGGCAAGAGAAGAATTGTCATCTAGTGGTGTATCAGTCAATGCCTCCTGGGGTGGTCTAGTTTATTTACCACCCATTGCCCAAGGCTGTACCTAAAGGCACAATCTAGCCCATTATATACAGATGCAAATGCATGAAGAATATTAATTTGTGCAGTCACCTATTTTGGATTAAACACTATGTTTCGTGCAATTACAGGTAAATACAATTACTAGGAAAATACAGTAGTTTCTTTGTTCCTGAGGTATTGAATTACTGGATAGCACTTGAAGTTTGGTAAGCATTGCAATTTTTTTTTTTTTTGAAACAAGGACGCTCTGCGGGGTAATATGTATTTATTTGCGGAGTTGTGTGCTGTTAGTTTTTCCATTCCCCCCATCCCTGGGAAAAGGATCCAACTGAAAAACAGAGCTCCACCCTCAAATGTGAAAAGTGTTTTATGAGGCCATAGCCACATGGCCACCATTGACAGCACATGCACACCATTTGAAAATGCAGCCATCAGTGGCACCATTAGCTGTCCCAAAAGCATATTAGTTTTGTTATTGTTTCCATCATAAACCCTGGTTTGAAGAATATTGTCACTCTCTTGTGACATGATCTTCTAGACTATACAGGATTTGACCCAAAGCCCCTTGAAGTCAATAGGGGGCTTTCCATTGACTATTCCAGAGCCTTTGATCAAGGTGCTTTAGTGCCAAACTCCCTTATATTTATTTTATGAAAACACTATATTAGTGTGTAGACAGTAGCACAGATTGTATAATGAGTGCATGGTTCTTTACAAGGATGGGATTATTTTTGTTTTTGATGCAGAACACATGAATAACCATGTAATCGACATACCTCCTGTAATGTGCACTCTGATCTAGCCAGCAGCAGCGTCAATAGAGTTGAAGTACTAGAGAAAGCAGCCGAGAATTATGGACATCTTAGGTCTCATAACCTACATTACTATAAAGGAATTGTGCTAGCAACATCTCTAATTTGCACATAAATAAATATTCTATGGACAAATTATAAGGAGGTCTGAGCAATCTAGCAATGTAATATTTGTTTAATCAAGATATTGCAGAGATATTTTTGTAAAGCTTGATAAATTATACTCAAATCCAATGTGACAACAGATATAAATAATACCTATCTAAATATTCAAATCTTTTTATAAGAGGAAGTGTATATGGAAAATATGTAGACTTGTTTACTTTTTAGAGTCATGAAAACTGCAGTTTAATGCAAATGAGATGTGCAAACTTCCCAAATGCAAAACTAAAATATTTTACTATTTTGAATATACATTTTTAATCATGGGAAGGAAATGCTTACTCTACTCTTGCCACTTAGTTTTGTGAGAATATAGAAAAACAGAAAAATGCCTATATTCCCTAGAAATGCAACCTCCATAGATATGAACTAATTTTGCTAGGAACACCAGTGACTTAGAAATCTTAATTCTTAACCCTTCCTGGTAAAGCACAGTCTTGGCACTATTTGCAGAAGAATTAGTTTAAAGCCCGTCTCTGGCCTCCAGAATATTGCTGATAAACTTACCAGACCTGTGACCACATATCAAGATCCCCATAGATAAATACATTTTCAAATGTTTATCACTATGAAAATTCCCAAAGTTTAATTCACTCCTAAATTCAGGACCTAATACCTAGATTTTTTTAAAACAGTAAGAGATGTTTCAATTATCTTCTAGAAGTGTCAGTAGATACTAGAAATACACCAGACTCCTTAGATTCATGTTTGCCAGAGGCTAAATGCAAGGTCTGGCAAAGTGACTCACTTCTCTAGTCTGTTTCTCCTTGTTACACGCACATTCCCATTAGTGTCAATAGGGTTATCAGGCATATTGAGATGAGAAAAGACCAATAGGCAGCTTTCAGTGCTACATTTATTAGAAATGTGGTTGCATGAATAGAATCTTAACACATCTTTGGGGATCCCAAAGGAAAGCAATTCTACACTTCAGGACAAGTTTCCTAACTTAGGTTTCTAAACTGAGGTCACACAAATGGGCAAATGCATGAGAAGGTTTGCCTAAACATATGCACATGATAGCAGGTAACTGTGTACACATGTATTTGCAAAGCCGTACTTAGGGGTTTGTGTTTGAACATTTGATCCTTAAAAAGTTATGTTTGAAGGAAATCAGAATACATAACCTAAATATTCAGTGTACAGTTACCAGACCGAAAAGTACAAATTTGGGGTTGTTTTATAATTGTTTTATGCTTTAGATATGGATAGATGTTTAACATAAACATGGTCTAACTGCTTAGGATAAAGTGACAACCAATCCAAATCCTTGAAATGAAGACAAACTATTTTTAAAATGTTATGGGAAGTTGTCAATACTGAGAAATGTTTAGGTAGATCCATCTCTATGAAAACGAGAGTATAGATTTTATACTAGAGCATGTGCTCATGACATTTCTAGCCCAGTTTTCAGAACTTGGGTGTGAGAGAAGAGGTATTTCAGGATCATGGCCACATGAAGACAGGGAGTACTGGAAACTGGAGGAGCCTGTTTCTACTAAGGTTGGAAGTATCCAAATCAGTTATCCTTAACTGAAACCAAATTGCAGAACCTTTTGAATAAGGAGGAGTCACAAATCAAAGCTCAAGAGCTAAGACCTGGATTTAGATCTAGGTTTTGACCCCAATTCACTGATCAAACCTTTCTATATTGAACTGAATCTGAACACTGACTCCCTTCTGTTCCAAATGTTGGGTGCTGCACTTTGGGACTATTTAATCCTAGATCTTGGACACCTTCCTCTTTTTCTTAGGAAAGGGAAATTGACTATAAGCCTTCTTGTTCAGGACACAAGTCAAGTATAGGGTTTAGGAATCAGCATTCTTTATGCAACATACGGCTTGGTTAAGGGTTAGGTGCTGCTGTCCCTGAGTCTTGGTTACTATGGTAACAAACAGATGCAAAAAGTATGAGAAAGCTGAATTATGAATGGGAGTACACAAATTTATCAGGCAGATTAGGGAAATAAATCTGTCAAAAAGCTCTGTATCCACATAGTATGCTAGTGAACACTTACTTGTCAATCCTCAAGGGCACAGCCTTTAAGGAACCAATTTTTTTAAGTATCCAACAGTCATTACACTCCCACATGCAATTTGGCTGGCAATGTTCTGCTCCACAGAGGTAGGCACTGACAGTTTTCCAGCATAATTTCCAAATGTAGCAACTTCCTACATGCCTATTCCTTTTATTTCAGTGCAAGTAATAGCAAAAGTAAGGTACTACTCAACATGAGTAAGGGTGGCAGAATCTGCTGTGTAGCAGTTAGGAGTAGGGGCATTATTTGCTCTGTGGCAAGGGGAAGTTGGCCCCCCAAACCTAAAGACTTTTCACAGGACTACATTCTCCATTATGACTTCTACTGCCACTACCCCCTGACTTCACAGGATATAATGTAATCACATATTTTCTATATTGTGTGGTAACTGCTGCCCATTTCCCCCCCTAAAATTACACCCCTTGTTCAGAGGAACAAGTTGAGGCCAAACTGTGACTCTCCTTACTCACAATGACGTCCAGCTGCCATTTCAAGTCCAGGGTACTAACTGCCCCCACAATGTGAGTTCCCTACAAACAATGTAACCCTCAGACAGCTTGAGTTTGTTAAAAAAAACTGCCTATGGAGAAAACCAGAGACTGCAATCCACACTCTTTCCCTAATACTAAGCTGAAATTCATGGAAGGTGTCTGTTGTACATCTAAAAACTCTAACTCATGCAAACTTCCAGTTTGATCCAGAGACTGATTTATGAATACACAAACATTTATTAAGAAATCCTACTACAAAATTATCTTTGCATCTATATCAAGTGATACAGGGTGAAGTGAACAAGCCAGTGGCTTGATCTTTAATAGGCAACTGGGGTGGGAGGGTTAGAAGGGGAGAAAAAAAAAAACCCTACTATGTCTATCCTAGTGCCTCGCTATGCTCTCCAATGCTACTGATCTGATCCCTTCCTTCATGCCAAGAGGTATAAGGAGATAAACCAAGAGCAGAGAATGAAAATGAAAAATGGGTCTGAAACCAGTAACTCACTCCCTTCTGAATGGCCGTTTGACAGAGGAGACATTGAGAAGCTAGGGCTTGCAAGGACAGGGGAACACACCATTCAGCATACAGCTAAGGAAGGCAGGGAAAGGACAAAATCTCATGTCCCTCAGGTTACAGCCTCAAGGAGGAATACATTCAGCCTTACAGCACTCAGTTTTATAAATTTAAGCCCCCTTATTTGGCATCATATTGAAATACTGTTAGGGAAGCAGGCTGGCTAGCATATGGTTTTACACTCTCAACATATCCCTAAATGCTTTGCACTAAAAGTGTCTGACTCATCTCTTGCAGTCAGCCATTATGTGCTCAGCAATAATTCAGACAGGCCCTGAGAGGTTAGAAAGTAATTTTTAAATTGTTTATAACTATGGGCAAATTTGCTTAGGCCAAAAATCTGTTTGTAAAACAGTATTCTTTTACTACAGCTTTTTGATGCAGTTTAATTCTCTGCAATGTGGAATAGCAATTCCAGAACACAAGCGTATTTTTATGGTTTTAGCCAGGATGTTCAACTAGTTGTTCTCACATACATACATATTTTGCAAACTCAGGCTAATTTTTATTTTGTTGTGTCAACAGCCCTTTTCCTCTCTGATGAATTTAGCTCCCTCTGGACTAGACTGACTAGCAACATTCTAGATTTAAACAACAAGACGCTATTCACTAGCTGGATTGTCATAGCCCTACCTATGGGGGAAGTAAGGAATGTAAGGCCTTCCCTTACTTACCTGCTCGGTTTGTGACTTTGCAGTGGAAAGGAAGTAGGAGCTATTTGCCCACTTCCCCTGATTGAGAGCAAATGGGGTCAGAGGAGAAGGAGTTTTGGCCCTGCCCTCCACTACACACTTGCTAACTGGCTCAGCACATGCTGGGTGGAATCTGCTCCACAGAAACTAAATTTATTCCACCTCAAAGTGAAGGAGGAATTGTGATTCAATCCTAATACAATGCAGCCCCCCAACCTATTTCAGGCCTTTATGCAGCCACAATATAGAAAAGTGTTCAAAAAAAGGGGTGGGGGGAATAGTCTGAAAAGATCAAGTTGGCATTCTTCACAGCAGGAGACAGATGAAGATGGGCAGACTGTGGCCAAAAGCGAGATGAGGAGCAGAAGGAGTTCCAGTTCCACATAGCTAGAAGTTTCCAATTGATATCAGATCCTTCAACATGGAAACTGTGGAAGATAAATATCAAGACCCAGCTTGTCCAAGAGCCTGGAGAGATGTGGATGGCAGCTTTTCCCAACCTGTAAGAAAAGTAAAGTAACCCATAAAATATCATCCTATTATCTGAGGCAGGCAGAAGATCCTCGATGGGGATTCAGTACTATAAGAATGTAAAGAACATTCTGCAAGTGACAAGACAACAGGTCAATGGGCTCGCTTTCAGGAGCCAAGACATGAGGCACCACTGTAAGACCAGATAAGCTTCTAAACAGGCAAGATGATTGTTCATATTGGCACTAATGACATCATCATCTGCTAGTTATCCCACAATGCAGATGACTTTCCTGAAGAAGAATGTTCAAGTGATCTTCTGGGAGATCCTGCCTGTCACATGAAGGAAGGCCGAAGGCAGAAAATCTAGAAGTGAATCACTGGCTAGGTAGGAGATGCAAGGTAGAACATTTTGGATTTCTAGAACATTGGTCCACTTTGGAGAGGGTCCTAGACAGTTTGGCTGGTCTTCAACTCAGTAGAAGGGAAACATCTGTTGTGGGACACACTGGCGAGAGTAGTCAGGAGCTTGTTAAACAAAAAGAGGAGAAATATGCATACATTTAGCAGAGAATCAAATAGCTGAGAACAAAATTGAGCAAAAAAACAACTGACATAAAAATGCTTTCGTTTCCTATACACCAATGCTAGGAGCCTGGGTAACAAACAAGACTTTGAATTGCTTATTTATGAGCAGAAATTCTAGCTAGTTTGTATTACTGAAGCCTGGTGGGACAAATTGTACAACTGGAATGTTAAAATGAAGATTTATCTAGGAAGGATTGAATGGTGGGAAAAGGAGAAAGGGAGTGGCAAAAATGGCACTACCTGTTTGGGTTACTTATAACTTGGGGAAAAAAATATTTTGAATGCTAATGGATCAATGCCCTAACAGATAGGCACCAACTTATACCCAATTTGTGCTCATCAAGTCACATTACAGAACAGGACAACTGGCTCTGTATGTACTATCTATAACAACTTTGTGATTCTGTGGGACTCCAATTTGAGTGACATATGCTGGAGATCTCATGTTGCTTGTACTAAAACATGCTCAAAATTTCTAAATATTATAGATATTTCTTAACACAAAAAATATTGCAAACACAGGGGAATTCTATGCGTGACAGTATTGACAGATAAAGAGGAACTCAAAACAGAACTTAAAAAAAAAATTCAATGGTAGCTTAGGCAAAGAGAATAAAGTCCAAACTACTACTCCACACGCACAGTGGCTTAAAAAGGGCCACAAAGCTGAGAACCGTTAATGAGACAAATCAGTTGAGACGAAAGTCTGATCAGCAAAATGTGAATGCTATTTGGGAATTGTTTAAGAACATTTTACTAGATGCCCAAAAAGCCTCACTCACACAGCAAGGGGAAGAAAGCCACATTGGTTAAAAATAGTTACCAGGTTCAGCGGAGAAGTGAAGACTGCTATAATATAATAAAGACAAACTGAAAAAATGGGAAGTTGATAGCAATAAATATAAGTCAGAAGCTAGGAAAATTGATAAGGGAAGCCAATGGACACAGGGAAAAATTGATGCTCAGAAGAGATAAGGACAATAAGAATTAAAGTATATTCAGAACAAAAAGAATCCTGGTATAATGGTGTTGGTCCATTCTTAGATGGAAATAGTATAATTATCAATACTGCAAAAGAAGCAGATATGTTCAATTAGTTTCTGTTCTGTACTGGGAGCAGGAGAGAGAATAGATACAGTCTAAGTATATGATGTTTCCATTACACAAATATCTCAAGAGGAAGTTAAATAACAGCTACTGAAGTTAGACAATTTTAAATCAGCAGGTGCCAGATAACTTGCATCCAAAAAAATTGAAGACTTCACTGGATTGTTAATGCAGATTTTCCATAAGTCTTAGAAAATTGGGGAATTTCCAGAAGACTGTAAGAAAGCCAATGTTGTACCAATACCAAACAGGTAAATGGAATAACCTGGGTAATTATGGGCCTCATAGAGTCATAGACTTTAATGTCAGAAGGGACCATTATGATCATCTAATCTGACCTCTTGCACAACACAGGCCACAGAATCTCACCCACCCACTCCTTTAATAAACCCTGTGACAAAGCTCCAAGTCTGTACTTGTGAGTCCTGCGCTTCCTGGCAGATTTAGGGGCCTCAGAAACTCATCTAGGCCCCAGAGTGACCTCCCTTTCTCAGTATAATTGGCAAGAGTCACCGCCCAGTGAGTTACCTTCATCACAGGCCAGTATGGAAGATGGAAAAGGGGGGAGCCCGGGCCCGCCCTCTACTCCGGACTCCAGCCCAGGGACCCTAATAGTATCAGCTAAGATGGCTGACCTTTTAGGCACAAAACACAATACGATTCCCTGGGCTACTTCCCCACAGCAGTCCCCGCTTCTTCAAACCCCACTTCACCCTTACCTCAGGGCCTCCTTCCTTCTGTATGATATGTTGTCCAACAATCAGTCTCACCAACAGCATAACTTTCTTCCACAGCTCCTGACACCCACAGCCACCTGACTAAGTGGGAGGTTTTTATCTGGTTTCAGCCAGTCCCTGATTGGCTTCAGGTGTCCCAATTAGGCTAGCTGTTTCTACTCCTTTCTAGAAGGTTCTTAATTGGCCCCAGGTGTCTTGATTGGCCTGGAATAGCCTTTGTTTGGCTATCCAGGGAACAGGGACCTGCACATCCTGAGACTAATATACCTGCCTTCCAGCACTCTCCTATATCCTTCTGGACTGACTCCGTCACAACCCCTAACCTATATCTGAGCTATCAAAGTCCTCAAATCATGGTTTAAAGACTTCAAGGAGCAGAGAATCCTCCAGAAAGTGACCCATGCCCCACGCTGCCAGTCTGACATCCATCTCAGGCAAGATAATGGAACAGCTGACACAGGACTCTAATTATTGCTCTTCCTTTCATGCTTTATGAATAATGTCCACACACTTTTATAGAAAAATATCCTGGAAGTTAACTTAATTGTTATTACAATTGGTTTGTTTTATATTAGTGTAGACCTTTATCAGTCAGGATAGCCTGATAAGCTAGGTGCAAGTAAACAGTGTACATCTTAATAGAGCTAACTGCAAATATATACATCTGGGGACAAAAAACGTAAGCCATACTTAAAGGATAGGAACTCTCTTTTGGGAAGCAGTGACTCTGAAAATTGGGAGATCATGATGGGTAACATCCCAGTGCAATGTGGGAAGTGGCGGACAACACATCCCTTGGCCTGTGCTGCTTCCCTCAGCCCCTTCCCTCAGTGGACCAGAGCTGAGAACCATTTTCTAGCAGATAATGGTATAACAGTAAAAGTTCACGTTACTCAAATTCAGACTGGAAATAAGGTGCACATTTTGAACAGTGAAAGTAATTAGCCAGTAGAACAATTTACCAAGAATCATGGTGTATTCTCCATCATGGAGAATTTTTAAATCAAGGTTGGATGTTTTTTTTTCCAAGAGATCTGCTCTAGGAATTATTTGGGGAAAGTTCTATGACCTGTGTTACACAGGAGGTCAGGCTACACAGTCGTCCCCTTTAGCCTTGGAATCTATGAAAAATGATCACCAAATGTCAGGTTAATCCTCCCCCGCCACACCCCATGTAATGTTGGTAGCAACAGTTAATAGTAAAGGGGAGTTGACACCACCTGATAGTTGCATTCCCACCCAGGCACAGCAGTACAGATATAAAAGCAGTACATGAAAGAACTACGATTAATGCAGGGCAATGCCACTAATGTCTGCTAAAAGCCAACGGAAAGTGCCTTTGAAAATAAATTGCACTACAATCACGCAGCTGCAGAGGCTTTTAGTAAAAACATTGCTGAGCTGATATGTGGGCTGATGATGTTTCCATTGGCTGCGGTTTGCAAACCTCCTATTAATTTCCCAGCTGAGGCTGCACAACCATTCATCTTCAGAAAAGCTATTCTGCAGATTTATGAAAGCATAATGTGAGAATAAGACTAATGTATTATCTCAAAAAGAAAAAGGCATTCACGTCCATAGCATCCACAATGTAAAGCAGGGGTCAAAAAGATGCTTACATCACACTCCAACATCTCCCCTATGCCCATGTTCAAACTACTCAGCATCCGCACTATGAACTTGTATAAATATGCAGTTTTATCGTGTAGCCCAAGCCAGGTAGATATATATGGCCGAGACCCAAGAAAATGCCATTGACATTAACAGCACCAAGGGATATAAAGAAAGAACATGGAATCAAGACAGGAAAGAATACTAAAAAGAACTAGTGATAAACAATATTCCACTGTATGCATTTTGTTAATTTCTTTGGCCTAAATCCTCATTCCTGAACACAATTTAAGTGATGGGCTACATGCTGGGGAGTTCCATGAGGGATCCTTTCATCAAAGGAAACAGCACCAGAGAGCTTTTCTGCACCAGCCACTGCATCCTAAGAGCTGCAGTAGACCCCCGCGGATGCCTTGCACTCCCCTTAGTGGAATGAGGCAAGGAAAGTGAAATAATCACAATAGAGAGTTTTTAGTTGCTGTAATTGGCTCCCATTCCTCCCTCCCCCCGCCTCTTCCCCCCCCCCAACAGTTGCACTGAAGCTACTTTTGGCTTTGAAGAAGAGGAAATTTTGTAAAGTGCATCCCAAAATCTAAGTTAGGGCCAGAGGTAATAGAAGTACCTTGCAATTGTATAGGCACTTGCACCCCAAGTGCATTATATTTTTACACTATCCTAGAAATGTCACTTCAGCATTGACTGAAATGCAGCCACCTGTGAGGTTAAAGTTACATTGTTTGAACAGCGTACAGCAACGCTACAGAATTGTTTATGACAGGAAGTTTAGAGTACCATATAAAACAAACTGCAGTGGGAGGAAGGCAGCATGTTCCAATGAACAGGGCAGCAAATAGGAAGTCAGGAATTCATATCAGGCAAGTCATTTACTCTTCCATGCCTCAGTTTCCACCATCTGTAAGTGCAAGGGTAATGGTTACCCACCTAGGTAAAGTGCTTTGAGATCTATGGAAAGAAGTGCTAAGTATTTTTATTAAGATTCAATAAATACAGTGAAGTTACCCATGGTACCAGGAACAATACCTTTACCTCGAAGTCTCATAGGAACTTTATGCCCAAATAGGCAGAACTTCTTAAATCTAGTCCTAAAGATGATATCTCCAGCTGCCCAGTATTTCCCCAGCATCTTGCAAAGGCATTAGTTTTGTTCTGATTAGGAGGGAAGAATGCAACTATACATTTTTCTTAGCAGTCTCTTATCTCAGTATTAACTACTCTTTTACCTTATTTTGTTAGGTCTGACAAGTTCACAGCCACATTAGCTCTGGCTACAGGACTTATTAATTTTCAACATGTTTGTCAATGAACCCAATACTTTGACAATTTTATTTCTGTCTAGGACTGTGGTATGCAGACGAGTTATAAGAAGCCTAAAATGTTCACTGAAAATTCTAACGTGGAATAAAATATTCATGAAGCATAATCCTAAAAAGGCCTAAATTTGGTTTCAAAAATACCCACCCCAAATCACTGCATCCTCTTCCATGCAGCAATATTCTTTTTTTTTAAAAAAAAAGTGCTCTTTATTTGCTCACTTAACCAAATTCACCAGCCTCCCTCTTATCCCTATGCATGGCTGGCTGTCTGTTCATAGGACTGTTTAACATCCAAGCAAAGTGCAAGACCTCCTGGGTTTTCCATGGAAAAGCAAAGGAGTTACAGGAATGGCACTAGCAATGCCAATTCAGTAAGTAATAGCCTAGTTAACCAGATCTGTGGTACTTCTAGTCCACCTTTAGAGGAAGGTACAAGAAACCCTGCAGAAGTATTTGCTTGTGGAAGAAAGAGCCTGAAGCCCTTTCTGATTTGCACATATGATCCTAAGGAATCTGCTGAAGTGGGCTAGGATCTTGTAACTCCTAATGAGAACATACAGCTTTTCCATTCCAAGGGAGAACAGTATGACTGAATTTTTAAATTTATGAAAATACAAAGGCATCGAGGTATTTATATGATTTTGCTTTCAGCATACTGGTGATAGAAGTTGTATCAAAATTGTGCCAATACGTAGCACAGGAAGAGCTCCTGAACTTCAGAGTGCAGAGCCACATGTGAATGTTCCCAAAGATCAATGGTGTTTAGACCTAGGGATTGGTTTCAGGCCCCTTTCTGCACAACTATTCCATAATCTAGAAAAGATTGTGTGGTTAGAGAGAACCCTCTCTCACTTGTGCTTTCATCAAGTTTTGAACCTCAGCATTAAAGAGAGAAGCTCAACCACTTCAGCTAAAGTAGTGCCTCATTAGCTGATAGCAAGAGTAGATTTGTATTCCCTTAAGTGGGCCACTAGAGGCAGACAACAGCCCAGTTTCTGGTAGCATGGTTTAGACAGAACTAAACATGCTTGAAAGAACAACAAAAATTATGTGTACCATTATATTGCATGTGCACATACATAAGTTAACTTGTGTTAATCAGGATCTTTCCAGTTCCTGTCTTCACAACATTCCTCCTTAAATAATTAGTCTGTGGCACAACAGCAAGTTAAATTCTGGGAACCCTGATTTTGATCCAAGCCAGGGGATATGAACTCAACAGCTAGTAGAAGACAGATGTTTTGCAGAAGTGGCACATTCAGTTTCCTGGAAAAAAGTTGCTGACTGTATTGTTCCAAATGGAGCTCCTTATTTGCCTTCCAGATGTTATAATCTTAACAGCAGTTTTGAGGGATCTTGAAGAGATGAGGTAAAGAGCTCACTGAAAAAATCCAACCTGTTCATAAATTCAAGAATAAAAAAACACTTACTGTGAATCATCCAGTGCTTACAGGGCAAGTAAATCGTATCATTACACTGTTAAATTCAGAAAGACATAAAGGGAATGCTCTTAAATGATTAAATGCTAACTGGCGTGCTAGCCCTTCGTATGTGGAAATCATGATGCATCTGCAGCAAGATCACAAGTATGAAGATAAATGTGCTGTTCTACAGTCTTCCGTATATCAACAGATTAGCAGTTTAACTGACAGTTCTTAACTACTGAACATTTTCATGACTATGGAATAGAATTATGTATCTACTGAAAGGAATGCAGAGAAAGGTCTCATGTGCAGTAGGGTATATTTAAGAGTGAGATATTAACCATAAGATGACACGGGATCAGACCCCAAAACACCATGTGTGATGCTCTGGGTTGTGTAACCCAGCCAAAACCCCTAGGATCTTTTTCTTACACTTTGGAAACTCTTGTATAGATTTGTCCATGATACAGATGTTAATCTCCATCCCTTTCCCTAACAGAAGTTACTCCATGACATGTCAGATTTCCACAGCTATCTAGCAGTATGCAAAATATCTCAGCAAAATTTAGTCTGTCCCACATCCATCAAAAGTGGTAACAATGAACCTAGGGATAGAGAAACCAACTCTCCCAATCTCCAGCCCATTCAAAAAGGTATGATTTAAGAGTTTGACTCAAACTCAGATTATTAGGTTGTGTTACACTTGGGATTGGAAAAATGCGAGACTAAAAGTGAGTGAACAGGACCAGAGACAATCCAATGAGAAGTAAAGGCAAGATGGAATGAAAGCAGTGGTGGAAATAATGAGTTTGGAACCTCAAAAGATCTCATAGGTTCATTGATTCCAAGGCCAAAAGAAACCATCACGATCACCTAGTCTGACCTCCTGCATAACATTGGATATAGAACTTCCTCAAAATAATTCCTAGAGCATATCTTTTTAGAAAAATAGCCAATCCATTAAAAAAATTGCCAGTGATGGACCACCATGATATTTGGTAATTTGTTTCAATGGTTAATTTCTCGCACTGTTAAAAATGTACACTTTATTTCCAGTCTGAATTTGGCTAGCTTCAACTTCCAGCTTCTGGATTATATTATACTTCTCTCTGCTAGATTGAGGACCCCATTATTAGTTCTCCATGTAGGTACATAATGACTAATCAAGTCACCTCTTAACCTTCCTTGTTAAGCTAAGTAGATTGAGCTCCAGAGTTTATCACTATAAAGCATATTTTTAAAATCCTTTAATCATTCTTGCGGATCTTCTCTGAACTGTCTCCAATTCATTAGCATCCTTCTTGAATGGTATACACCAAACATCACATAGTATTTCAGTATTCCACAAGTGTTAAAAAGTTAAATAAACCTGTATTCCTATTCAAGAGTTTGCTGTTTGTGTATCCAAGGTTCATATTAGCCCTTTTAGCCACAGCATTGCACTGGGAGCTCTTGTTCAGCTGATTATCCACCAAGATCTCCAAATCTTTCAGAATCACTGATTTCCAGAACAGAATCCCCCATCTCCCAGTAAGGCTTACATTTTTTTATTCCTAGATCTACACATTAAGCATCTTAATAGGGATAATTGTTTGCTTGTGTCCAGTTAACAAGCGATTCAGATTACTCTGTATCTGTGACCTGTCCTTCTTTTACAGCACTCTCCCAACCTCTGTCATCTGCAAACTTTATCAGTGATGATTTTAACTTTTCAAGCTCATACATAAAAACAATGTTAAATAGCATAGGGCCAACTAATTCCTGAAGGACCTGACTAGAAACACCAAGTGGTAAAGATTTCCTGTTTACAATTAAATGGAGTCCTATCATTTAGCCAAACTTTGATTTAATGTGTGACATGTTAAATTTATATTGTTCAAGCTGTTTTTAAGTTGAAGTGCCATGCAGTACCATAAGAACATAAGAAGGGCCGTACCGGGTCAGACCAAAGGTCCATCTAGCCCAGTATCCTGTCTACCGACAGTGGCCAATGCCAGGTGCCCTGGAGTGAGTGAACCTAACAGGTAAAGATCAAGTGATCTCTCTCCTGCCATCCATCACCCCCCTCTGACAAACAGAGGCTAGGGACACCATTCCTTACCCAGCCTGGCTAATAGCCATTAATGGACTTAGCCTCCATGAATTTATCCAGTTCTCTTTTAAACACTGTTATAGTCCTAGCCTTCACAGCCTTCTCAGGCAAGGAGTTCCACAGGTTGACTGTGCGCTGTATGAAGAAGAACTTCCTTTTATTTGTTTTAAACCTGCTGCCCACTAATTTCAATGGGTGGCCCCTGGTTCTGCTATTATGGGAACAAGTAAATAACTTTTCCTTATTCACTTTCTCCACGCCACTCATAATTTTATATACCTCTATCATATCCCCCCTTAGTCTCCTCTTTTCCAAGCTAAAAAGTCCTAGCCTCTTTAATCTCTCCTCATATGGGACTCGTTCCAATCCTCTAATCATTTTAGTTGCCCTTCTCTGAACCTTTTCTAATGTCAGTATATCCTTTTTGAGATGAGGAGACCACGTTTGTACACAGTATTCAAGATGTGGGCACACCATAGATTTGTATGGGGAAATAAGATATGCTCCATCTTATTTTCTATCCCTTTGTTAATGATTCCTAACATCCTGTTTGCTTTTTTGACTGTCACTGCACACTGCATGGACATCTTCAGAAAACTATTCACGATGACTCCAAGATCTCTTTCCTGAATAATTGTAGCTAAATTAGCCCCCATCATATTGTATGTATAGTTGGGGTTATTTTTTCCAAAGTGCATTACTTTACATTTATCCACATTAAATTTCATTTGCCATTTTGTTGCCCAATCACTTAGTTTCATGAGATCTTTTTGAAGTTCTTCACAGTCTGCTTGGGTCTTAACTGTTTTGAGCAGTTTAGTATCATCTGCAAACTTTGTCACCTCACTGTTTACCCCTTCCTCCAAATCATTGATGAATAAGTTGAAGAGGATTGGTCCTAGGACTGACCCCTGGGGAACACCACTAGTTACCCCTCTCCATTCTGAAAATTTACCATTTATTCCTACCCTTTGTTCCCTGTCTTTTAACCAGTTCTCAATCCATGAAAGGATCTTCCCTCTTATCCCATGGCAACTTAATTTATGTAAGAGCCTTTGGTGAGGAACCTTGTCAAAGGCTTTCTGGAAATCTAAGTACACTACGTCCACTGGATCTCCCTTGTCCACGTGTTTGTTGACCCCTTCAAAGAACTCTAATAGATTAGTAAGACATGATTTCCCTTTACAGAAACCATGCTGGCTTTTGCCCAACAATTTATGTTCTTCTATGTGCCTGATAATTTTATTCTTTACTATTGTTTCAACTAATTTGCCCAGTACGGACATTAAACTTACCGATCTGTAGTTACCGGGATCACCTCTAGAGCCCTTTTTAAATATTGGCGTTACATTAGCTATCTTCCAGTCACTGGGTACAGAAGCTGATTTAAAAGACAGGTTACAAACCTTAGTTAATAGTTCCGCAATTTCACATTTGAGTTCTTTCAGAACTCTTGGGTGAATGCCATCTGGTCCCAGTGACTTGTTACAGTTAAGTTTATCAATTAGTTCCAAGACCTCCTCTAGTGACACTTCAATCTGTGGCAATTCCTCAGATTTGTCACCTACAAAAGACGGCTCAGGTTTGGGAATCTCCCTAACGTCCTCAGCCATGAGGACCGAAACAAAGAATTCATTTAGTTTCTCCGCAATGACTTTATCATCTTTAAGTGCTCCTTTTGTATCTCTATCATCCAGGGGCCCCACTGGTTGTTTAGCAGGCTTCCTGCTTCTGACGTATTTAAAAAACATTTTATTATTACCTTTTGAGTTTCTGGCTAGCTGTTCTTCAAATTCCATTTTGGCTTTTCTTATTACATTTTTACACTTAATTTGGCAGTTTTTATGCTCCTCTCTAGTTACCTCATTAGGATTTGACTTCCACTTTTTAAAAGATGTCTTTTTATACCTCACTGCTTCTTTTACATGGTTTTTAAGCCACGGTGGATCTTTTTTAGTTCTTTGACTTTGTTTTTTAATTTGGGGTATACATTTAAGTTGGGCCTCTATTATGGTGTCTTTGAAAAGTGTCCATGTAGCTTGCAGGGATTTCACTTTAGTCACTTTATCTATTAATTTCTGTTTAACTAACCCCCTCATTTTTGCATAGTTCCCCTGCCTGAAATTAAATGCCACAGTGTTGGGCTGCTGCGGTTTTGTTCCCAGCATGGGAATGTTAAATGTTATTATATTATGATCACTATTCCCAAGCGGTCCCGTTATAGTTACCTCTTGGACCAGCTCTTGCGCTCCACTCAGGACTAAATCAAGAGCTGCCTCTCCCCTTGTGGGTTCCTGTACCAGCTGCTCCAAGAAGCAGTCATTTAAAGTGTCGAGGAATTTGGTCTCTGCATTTCATCCTGAGGTGACATGTACCCAGTCAATATGGGGATAATTGAAATTCCCCATTATTATCGAGTTATTTATTTTGACAGCCTCTCTAATCTCCCTTAGCATTTCATTGTCAGTATCACTGTCCTGATCAGGTGATCGACAATAGATCCCTATTGTTATATTCTTATTAGAGCATGGAATTACTATCCCTAGAGATTCTATGGAGCATGTGGATTTATTTAAGATTTTTAATTCATTTGATTCTACATTTTCTTTCACATATAACGCCACTCCCCCACCCCCATGACCTGTTCTGTCCTTCCGATATATTTTATACCCCGGAATGATTGTGTCCCATTGTACCAAATCAAATGCCAGAAATCTGAGTTTATTGCACTAATACTATTACATTTATCAGCCAATATTTCAGTCTGAAAAAAAAAAAAGATATTAAGTGGAGACTTCAGTGGAGCTACCTGAATTTGCACCAGTTGGAGGGTCTGAACCCATATGTGTAATGGCCCAAATTTTCAGATAACTTACTGATGTGGGGTTTCAAAATGTAGATGTCCCCACATTTTCAAAGATGCAGAGCACCTACTTTTAGGGGTTCATCTGACAGAAAAATCAGAGATGAGCACCTAAAATCAGTGAGCACTTTTTGAAAGTTTGGTCCAATATAAAGGCATTTGTCTATATTTGGTATATGCACTATACAGTGCAAACACACACTGCATTTAGGGCATCTTTTTCAGCCAGAATAGCTTTTAGGGAGAAGAGTGGTAGTTCTATTACTAATGGATAGCATATTCTAGTTAAAAAAAAATCCAATTTTGTAAAAGCAGCAGCAAAGCTGGTAGGATTAGTTACGCTAGAGAATGGTGGGGACCAGGTTTACTGGGCCATAGCAATGCATGGCAAGTTGGGAAGGACAGCAACAACTGGAGATCCATTAAGGTAGGAACAAGAAATGGGCACAGTGAGCCTGAGTGAGTACTATGCTAAGAGGCTGATTCTAGCCAATTGCATTAGTAGTAAGCTCAATTGCCTGCCCAGAGGAAAAGCAAGCAGCAGTTTGACAGACTTTTAAAGGAATGAAACCTACTTGTATTTTTTTCTGTAGTGATTTTTGCTGAAAGTTATACTTCCCAGGAAACCTTTCTGTGTATGTACAGAGTAAAACCATCTGCTCTTTTAAGCCTGGTTCCCGCAAACTCCTCCCTGTGAGGAAACATTAAACATGCACCTCATCCCATTGAATTCAGGCAGAATACTTGTGTGGTTGAAGTGACTTACATGCCTGAGTGTTTGCAGAAACGGTATCTAAATGACTTAATCTCAGCTTTAACCAAGTGCTGCTACAAAAATAAATACAAATAGGCAGTATAAGCATTGCATATAGTATCTTTGTAGTAGCAACCATTTTTCTATTCTATTCATTCTACACTCCTGGATTTCTGAGGGACTACAGTGGTAAGAATATAGATCCAGCCCAATCACCCAGCTAATGGCAATACATTAATAGGCTTAGTCAGACATGGAGTATTTTTACCTTCTAAGTTGTCTCTTCAAAAACATTAGTTATTTGGTGAGACAAACAGGACTAACAGCTTTTAGCTGCGAGGAACAGTTTCCTAATGTATGCTGCCTTAGGCTCATTTATCTGGTTTTCTAACAAGCTGAGTGACAAGATTTGCCAAATTTGTGCTCCCTGGGATCTAATTAAAGTCATGTGAGAGTGCAAACAAGCATCATCAAGGTGTTTTTAATCAAACCAAAATGAAGAGGACTAATTAGAAAGACTGATGGTCTTCATTAAAATTCTTAGAGGTAGCAATCTATGTAGCTTAATTTTCCTGGATGGTCAAGATAAATAGCTTTCAACAGGTGTACACTTTAAAAAGAAACCTTCTAGTCCTTGTATAAACTTTGTAATTGCATTTCTGTTTTTAAACAAGATACTTATGTTCTGGGGCAATCATTTTTATTCTAGGCATATCATTTAGAGATAATCTTAATAATCATAAGCACTGAGAAAATAATTACAATATAATGGTTTCTCCAGAAGATAATTTACATTTTGATCAAAGGTTATTGAGGTCAAATATGATATGTCTTCTAGCTGCATTTTTTTGACATGCCCAATCTATGAGGATTTCTTGCTTGTCTCCTTTCCTTTAATTTGTTATAGCACTTTAGTTTAAGACCCAGACCATTAAAAATAAGAGCTATACAATTGAGCCTACTTACAGTGTCGCTGTTGTAGAGGGTTGACGGGGGGTTTTTTTTCCCCCATTTTATTTTAAGCGTGCGCAATACCTTTTTCTAGATACCCTGGGATTTGTGCCAAAAAATGCATAAAACAGTTCTCCGCAAGTATCCAAGTTGATTGGTCAGATAAGTCATTGTTTTTGTCCTCAGTACACAGGCAACTTTCTCCATTAACATTTCTGCTAGTGAAATGGGGCCAATTGTGAGTTAATAGAAAGTAAACACAAAAGAAACCAAAGCAATGTCAAAGCAATACATTGTTCTTAGGACAGCATCTCTCATCTGACCCTTTCATTTATGTGGAGACCCATTTAACTTTTGGAGCATGGATAACTCTAAACATGTGTTTTAGGTTAAGCACACACTTACTTTACCAAACTTTAACCAAATGAATGCGCTAACTACATTTTCAGGTGTTTAGGATTCCCCCACCCCCAATCTTTTTTTAGTCATAGACATGCATTGAATAGGTCTTTTTAAAGCACGGTAACACTCTGGAGAGTAAAGGCAGCCTTTGAAAAGGCTTCAGAAGTAGACTTTTCTTGATTTCTTTCTTCCATATTTCAATGGAACCATATTATTTCTGGGAACAGTGTGCTTAGAGTTTGCTTTTAAATAAGGTATGTCAGATTTGCAGCATGTGTTGTGCTCTTGTAAGGTCCTAAAAGGAAATATCTGACCTCTTACTGGCAGTTGGCAAACCAGGGTGTAAGTTTACTTACAGAAATATTGTGTATTTTTTTTATATATATATATATATATAAATTTATCCTAGTAAAGAGACAAAATAGTTCTGCTATCTCTTACTTAGGCAATCAGTACATCTGTGGATTACAGGGCATGCCCTGCCAAAATTTATTCAAAACAGTAATTATCCATGAGTATTTTAGTGTTTAATATATATTCTGGATTTAGTCTTACAAAATCTCTCATCCCCTGCCACCCCACACAGGGCTGGGCTGAGACACTTGGTCAAGCCCTTCTCCTATACCCACCCCCTCCCACCTGGGAGGGGGAGAAGCTGCTTGAGCTATGCTTCTGCCCCTCCTCCTCCTTCCCCTACAAGGCTCGTATTGCTGCTCCCTCCAGCCTTTCCTTCCCCCCTATATGGGGCTGATATAGCCACTTGCCACCTCTCCCCCGTCCCCACCAACAGCCCGGTTCCTCCACATTTCTGACATTGCTGTTTTGCCAAAGCTGGTAGCTCAGATCAAATGGACAGTAAACTGTTAAAATGACTTTCTGGAGAGGGAAGGGTGGGAATTTTCAATGAGCTGCACACTGGAGAACTGGCCATCATTGACACAGACTGGCTCTGGGGGGAATGTCTAAAGCACTTATGGGCTTTCAAACTTCCGGGGATGACAGGGATGCAGGGAAAAATATAAGATTTTTCTCTGGAAGTGTTTTGATCTAAACAAGACTTGGTTCTAGAAAGGCTGTCTGGTCATTGGCACCACTGATCATAGCTCCCAGAGAAGCAGAAATGCAAGTAGTGATCCTAACTCAGGCTTGCTGAGATAATAACTTTTAGTACCAGAGGACTTAAGCACAAGGTCTGGTTGAAGTGGAAGAATCAAGTGATGTCACATCTTGAGAGGTGACCTCTCAAGATGTTACAGGAAGTGCATTCGAAGAGACTAGGAGAGGCAAGAGGTTCATTTAGAGAATGATCTTGAATTACTAACCACAGGAGACACCATAAAGATCTACTTACTGTTTAGAATAAGAATCCCTTGGCTAAGAGGATTTACATGTAAATAGTCTTTCCTCTCCTTGTTTTACAGGTGTATTTCTAAATATATCATACACATTTCGAGGTATAATAAACCTCATTATCAGTAAAAGAGTTTCTTCAAAAGCCTATAACCTGTCCAAACAGATTTTATTTGGGGTGGATTTGTCCTCATTTTTTTTTTAAACTCCAAAGAATATTTCCTATAGGACTGACTATATATTGTCAGAGAACCAATTCCCAAACTTACGGATAGGGTAACAGTTTCCTAATTAAAATAAAATATTTTCACACCAAGAATTCTTAATAGAATAGTCAAACTGACTGGTTTAGCATCGTCCAAATAAAATGGATATTTCCACAGCAGTACTTTCCTCTTAATCCATAAATTTCAGAGTACTCAAGGGTTCTTAAAATGGACAAGTTATATTGGTGTCTCAGTAGCAATGTATCTTCCTCTATGACATAAATAAGTGCCTGTTCCACAATAATGTTGAAGTTCTGCTCGCACAAGAAATATGCTGATTTTATCATGAAACAGAAAGTCAGCATCTTTTAGACTGCTTACATCCTTTTTTTTCCCCCACAGATCACTATTTTCATCTAGAGATGCTCAGGCAAGTTAATCATATACTTTCATGCTTTAGCATTTACTTTGTTCTTAACTGTGATGGGTCCATTCACTGCTAGTGGTGCCTTTTCCTGGCCATGAGCTCTACCAGGCATTGTACCCTCTTCCAACAGGGTCTCCACCCATTCTGTCTTATCCTGTGGCCCCTCTGACTCCAGGAATTGCAGCCTCCTCTTCATGACTCACACCTCTGGCCAGGTCTTCCAGGATATCAAAGTCCCTCTTGGCAAATGGGCTCAGGCAATTTCCTCCAACAGTGCCCTGATAGTGCCATTTCCCCCAGTGCCCAGTAGGGAATCTGGGCCTAACTACAACTCTGGGTTCCAGTTCAGGGTTTCACTCTCCCAGCCCTCACTGCTCCTTCCCTGAACTGCTTCCTATTCTTCTGGTTTTACCCTTCTCACCCCTGCCCTTTCTCTGGATATACCAGCTTCAACTCCCTCTCCTTTTCCCAAGGAATGACTTCAGCCTCTCTCAGAAGTCCCTTCTGTTTCCAGCTTCCTGGCTTTTGTAAAAGCCTGATGTGTCCCTTGCAGGGGAGCTTCTCTCTGATTATGTGCCTCCAGCCAAAAATTCCCTGTTCACAACCTAATTAGCCCTACAAGCATTGAATTAGACAGGGTGAGCCCAATGTGGAGAGCACATTACATGACAGTAACAAAACAAAAAGATGAATAGTACCTTTGAATCAGTCTATTTCCATTCAAAAATTTACAACACAACATGCCCTGAGTTGAGAACTTGGCCCAACAAGTGCAAACACAGATACACTGCAATACCTAGGGTTGCCAGCTTACTAAATGCAGTCACACCTCTGCCTAGGAGCTGGAAGGACATGCCAGCTGTTTCCTGGGAGCCATGCAGAACCAGGCACAGAGCCACTGGCCCTGCTGGTGCTGCAGCTGATCGGAGCCACCAGGATCCCTTTTGTGGTGTAGATGTTCTGGCTCAGACTACAGTCTGAACTTTGGCACTCTCCCATTTTACAGGATACTAGAGCCCAGACAGCCCAGGCCCCAGGCACCTCCACAACAATTAAACAGCCCCACCACAGGAGTCAGCTGGCCTAGGCCAGCTGGGGTGTCTAATTGCAGTGTAGACATTCACAGTTGAGGCCATTAGCCCCTTAGGGTATGTCATTACTCTGGTCCACTTCAATCAGATATTTAATATTATTCAAACAGCGACTTCATATCAGTTTTGTATTCAGCAGAGAATCTGAAGTCACCCCAGTATTTGTATTTCAGGATGAAAATTTTATAAAGTTTATTATCTCAGAATTATGCATCATGTATTAAATGTCAATCTCCATTTTCACTACACTCATCTGCATTTATTTAAAAAACTATTTCTACCTTTAATTGCATTTTCAGAATTACATTTTTTCTCCCTACTTAAGCATCAAAGTTCTTAGTGTTCAATATACAGCTAATTTCCACTTACTTATTGGCATAAAGCAGTCATAATACAACAGCACAGTCAATATGCAAATTCAGAATTGCTTCAGTTCTTTAGGATACAGTTTCTATTTGTTTAAGTTCCTTTTCATCAAGTGTTCCTCCCCCCTCGCCCCATCCCCATGAATGAAGGGACTTCTGGAAGATGAAATCTACTTATACCCAAACTATAAATTCAGACATATTTGCCTGGACACTAAATCTTTAATGGATGAAAAGAAAAATAAAAGATTTTGTATGTTTGATAAGCTGAATTTGATGTTTCGCTTTAGATGAAGTGCAAATCTAACATCCTTTCAGGCCAGTTTTCTAACTCTTTAATATGGGAGAGCTGCTTTTACTTTCTGCTACACTTTTTGGTATACTGCTCCTCAAATTCTCTACCATTTGCATAGCTATACTTTGCTAATTAATCTTTTTCATGATGTTTCTTTATCGTGATGCTTCTTTTCATATGCCATTTCCTAGTTCTGGCATTTAAGATTATTCAAAAGGCTACTATGCTACCCTGCTTTCCATCTTACATTCAAATCGTGTCCCTTTACCCATCTTTGCTCCAGTCCAGCTGTTATCTGCCTGTATACAAGACTTCATTTGAGGTTATTTTTTCAATTTTATCCCTTGTCCAGCAGTCATCCCATTTAGATCTTTCTGGATTTGACAGTTTCCTTTCACATTTGATGGTCCAGTTACATTACAGATTGCCTACATAGTTTACAGGCGCTAAATATTTGTTTATAATTAAAGTGCTTTTCTTTCTCGGTACACTGTACAAACAGTGATGAATTATCTTACAGGTCTTTGAGTCGTCTCAATCTTATCAGAGGGTACCATCCCAATAGTGATCACTTTGTTCACTTCTTTCTAGCCCAGACATATCAGCCATTACATGACATCCTAATCCCAGTGTGACTGGGGTCCTAGTGGGGAGCCTGCTGTGGTCACTCAATTAGGGTGAACTGCAAAGAATGGGGCAGACAATCCATATATTCCAATACTTAGATTCACCAAGCCAGCGTAAAACAGCTTATTTATTATCTTACTGTTTACTTAGAAGTCCAAACAGAGTTCCCTTAAAGTGATCCAGCTTCAGGCCTCCATCCAAGTACCAAAGTTAAATATGATTTCTGAAAATTTATATCATCATATAAAAGAAAAGGTTCTTCCAATCCCAAAGGATAGGACACCTTACCTCCCAGGTTATTGAATATTCCAGATCTTACCCAATCACACACCACAGCCAGTTTTTATTAAGAAAATTAAAATTTATTAAAGAAACAAAAAGAGTATGGTTAAAAGATCAATATATATACAGACATGATTTCAATTCTTAAGATTCAGATTCATAGCAGAGATGGTGAGCTTTTAATTGCAAAGAGTTTTTAGAAATAGTTAATATAGTCCAATGTCCAAATATTATATTCAAGGCATATCAGCATAACTGGGGCCTCAGTCTTTGGACTCAAACCTCCCCTCAGGAAGCCTAAGCAGATCCGAGGTAATAGAATCAGGACCCAAGAATCTTTGTACAATTTCATGTCCTTTTTGACAAGCTGGGAGTTCCTCCAGGAACAAAAGGCAATTAATATGTCTTGGAAGGAGGTCCGTCACTGAGACTTAGCTATAGAATTAACATAAGGCAATTTGCTTCTTCCTCCACCATTTATAGATTTGCTATACATGTCAAAGACATGAATACAGAGATACTCTGGGTTTACAATTCATTTAAAAGCTATGCTGTTCTTTTGATCTCCACATTGTCAGAATACAGCATAGACAGGAACTGTTGATTACATTGTGGACCATACTTACACATATGTAAACATTATCTCTCTAAGTCTTTTGAAGGTTATTTATTTTGCAGGATTTTAACCCTTTCTAGCCATGCAGCACATTCCAAAATATGGTGCTTCCAGTGCCTGGCCATTTGTGGGTGCACTAGATTGAGTTGGGTGAAGTGGTATTCACTTCCTTCGATGTGTATCTGTAAAGCTCTGAGGGGAGTGTTAGCATTCATAGCTGCATTCCTAATAGAGTTGTGGCAATCGTCCAACCCATCTTTATACTCACATTCAAGTGGCAGAAGTGCCTTCTCCACCTTTTTTAAGATATAGCAAGAGCTGCTCCTCATGTTACTCCAACAGTAGCATACAGGCACTAGGAATGATCCAGATCTCAGTTACAATAGAGAATGAACAACTCCACTAGAAACATTTTGTAAAACCCAGGAATCATCTGACTGACTGCTTGGTTGCGACAGATACTATGCCCAGTTTCCTGCCAGCCCCAGCACTCCACTGGCCAGCGGAATCATTTGGCTCAACATGCATTAGATTACTGAATTATACAAGTGACTTTTCCATAACAATATAGATAATTGAAAATACCATGGAAAAGAAAATAATTAAGGCAGACATAAGGGCTCTGTATCCTCTAAGTTGTGCTCAATATTCTTCCCAACATGCAGCTCTGCCCTTGTCACTATTTTAATTGTGATTGGTGTAAGCTATCAGAATCACTAATGGAGAATTATTCTCCTTCTTTAACAAAGCATATTGGAGATGGTTCTCTGTTCTTCTTAACAATTCCATTCCACTTCAAGAATGTTTCTCCTTATAGCATTTTCCCATTTCTTAATGGCCTTTCTTAATGGGTCAGACCATTGCCTCTGTACCAAATACCATTTATATAAGCTAATACAGGTATCAGAGGGGTAGCCGTGTTAGTCTGGAATTGCAGAAGTGACAAAGAGTCCTGTGGCACCTTAAAAACTAATTAAAGTATTAGAGCATAAGCTTTCGTGGGCTAATACCTACTTCATCGGATGCATGCAGTGGAAGTATCTGGGGCAGGTATAAATAGGTAGGCAAGAACCAGGTGGGAGATAACAGGGTTAGTCCAATTAGGCTGAACCAGCTTGTTATCTCTAATCAGGGATGGTGAGGTATTCCTCTAGCAGCTGAACTGGAGGTGTGAATAGCAAGAGAAGAGAAGCTGCTTTTGTAGTTAGCTAGCCACTCGTAATCTTTGTTCAATCCTTGATTGATTGTATCAGATTTGCAAATGAATTGCAGCTCTGCAGTCTCTCTTTGCAGTCTGGTCTTGAAGTTTTTTTGCTGCAAAATGCTGATCTTTAAATCTTTTATGGTGTGTCCAGCGAGGTTGAAGTGTTCTCCTACAGGTTTTTGTATATTGCCACTCCTGTTATCTGATTTATGTCCATTTATCCTTTTTCGTAGGGACTGTCCAGTTTGGCCGATGGACATAGCAGAGGGACATTGCTGGCACATAATGGCATATATTACATTGGTAGATGTGCAGGTGAATGAACCAGTGATAGTGTGGCTGATCTGGTTTGATCCTATGATGGTGTTCCTGGTGTAGATGCGTGGGCAGAGTTGGCATTGAGGTTTGTTGCATGGATTGGTTCCTGAGTTAGAGTTATTATGGCGTGGTGTGTTGTTGCTGGTGAGAATATGCTTGAGGTTGGTAGGTTGTCTGTAGGCCAGAACTGGCCTGCCTCCCAAGGCCTGTGAAAGTGAGGGATTGTTGTCCAGGATGGGTTGTAGATCACTAGTACAGGAAAAGACTTCCAGTTAGTCTCTTATCTGAAGCAATACATTTTTCTCTTACTGAAAGACCTCTGTGTAAAGTATTTTTGCCTTGGGCAGTGTATTCTTTGATATGTAAATACCGTGAATAATGCAAAACTTGGGAGTTGTGTTTTATTAATCTGTTCAAAAATTAATACTCCACAGTTTTTCCATTTTAAAAATCCATTTCTGAATAAGACAGTGGGGTAAAACCTGTCTACAGAGCACAACTTGAACAAGTAGACTGTACACTAGGGAGGACAGCACACACTGGCCCTGAATGAATCTATAACCAGGTGAAACTCTTCCATGGCTCCCTCTTTCCATAGTAGGAATGAGCAATGAATTCATATAATTACAGGTCCGCTAACCCCACCTGCCTCCTGCCCCAAAACATGCCTTTCACAGCAGTATGGAAAAAGAGCTCCCATGGATCTGGGTTGCACACACAAAATATGAACCACCTGTGTTGCCCTAGCATCCTGTCTTTTCATTGCAAATTAGAACAGGAAGAGTTCCATCCTGGCAAGAGACCTCTGTTCCCACAGAAGACAGACAGACTTGCTCCATAACATGTAAAAGGCAAGTTCTTTCCCAGCTGGAAGACTTCAGAAGGTGTATTCACATTTACATACTTTGTCTAGTAAATCAAAGTTGTTTTATCTCTTTAGGGGAAACTCCCTTTTAAAAAAAAACACAAAAAAACCACCACACTCTGCGGTTAATACAGTTGCAGCCAGAAGTTAAAATGGGAGATTCATCAGCTCGGCTGTTAGTTTTGTCCAAGATTTTAGAAACAAATTCTCTGAGAGCGCCTTCCACAAACCAACATGTAGAATCTCCCATACCAGGCTTAAAAGGAACCCTATATAGTTTTGTCATCACATGTTTCCTGTCAGTCACATGATCTAGGAGGACACTTCAGCAAAAGTGTGGTCTGGACCTAAAAACACCATAAAGGTCAAGCTCACCTTCTAGTAGATCAGCAGACAGTTTTATTTTGTTTTGTTTCTATTCATTAGTCAAATGCATTAGATTGACAGATGTAGCAAAACTTCAGTTCACAAGCTTTTTTGTATAGAGAAGGGCAAATGTTTCTGAAAGGTGCAACATTTTGAAATGCTAATTTTTTGCTGGCAAATATTAACAGTAGCATGCCTATGTGCTTATTAAGCACTCTAGGTTTTAGAAAAGAATTTGAACATCTGATACCTATTTAGCATAAGTGTGATTTCAAAACAAAAATGTCTGAAAGCACTATGGATCAAACTTCCTGTGGTACCAAGATAGGAGTCTGGACAACTCAAAGAAGGCAGTAAGATTATGGAAGGTTTTATTTAATGAGGCTACCAAATTTGAACATTATGTTGCTAAAACTTAGGTGAATAAGTTACCATCTGAAAACCTATGCTAAACATTTTGGAAGCCTTTACCTCCTAGTTGGGAAATATTTATATTGCGAAACCAACTGGCACTGTAGTATGCTGTGTCAGCAAGGAAAAAAGCCACCATAACACAACCCCCACCAAGGATTGGTCATGAATGGGTAAGGGACTTCATCTGTCTTCCGAGCAAGATCTTTACCTTGTGTAAATCACCATGGGTTAAGGGAAACCAGTTTATACCAGCTGAGAATCTAGCCCTCTTCCTCCTACAAAACAGAATCCCCACAGTAAGCTTGAATTACATTGACAGAGAAGCATGGAGGAACCTACATGCCCATAATGGACCAGTTATTTGGATCAGTAGACTACTATTCAGGTTTCTGAATTGTATACCCTTTGAAGGCAATTAATTCACCTTTTTTTAAAGGGAGAAATTCCCCTTTCCTCTCCAAATTATATTAAAAGAGTATTTCTCTGCTGGACTCAAACCATCTTGTACATTTTTTTTTTATTTTGAGAATGTGAGCACTTCAAAAGCAGGAATTTAGGACTCAAATACTGATACTGCTGTATCTAGTTTTTGTATTTGTAAGGCACTTATCACAGAACGTGGCAAAAGAGCTATGTAATAGTTCGGAATCTACAGAGAGCTCCTTGACTCTTCTGTATGGATCACCTCACTCTCACAGGTAATGATGATTTCCTTTCAGCATGAGTAACAGCAGTTCAAGCATTCTACATACTCATCCATCAACATGTCTCAAATGTGAGATAGGAGGTATCACCATTAGTTTGAGAACGTAGTTTACTGTCCATGACTATTAGTTACCAGTCTCTTCAAGGAGACTGAAAATAGAGTAAAACACAAGTCCAGTTGATGATTTGGCTATTAGGAACTGGGCTGAGTCTATCAACACAATTCAGATATCTCTTCAAAGAATTTGTCACTATAGAACTATTCAAATGTGGCCCATGACTAAAGGTGAACATTTTTATTTACCCCATCCCTTAGCCTTCTACAAAGCAGTCTGCAGAAGTTTTGACCTTGCAGTTATCCTACAGTCGGTTTCCAAAACTAGTTCACTTTCTTTTCTTATTAAAATGCAAATCAGTTTCCTTTACAAAATACTGTACATTAAGTCCCTAAAAACACAATAGCTAGCGAGATGGATGCAAATATAAAACAATCATATGCTAAAATCTAAATTCATAGACTTCTGTTAGGATTTATATACAGGCATAAACTATTAACATTACCCTGCCAAGAGCTGTTGCATAAATATCTTCTTGATAAATAAATGACAGTTAATTAAAAAAAAAAAGAGCTGATCTTGCTACATGTCATTGACAAAGAAAATGAACTGAAAGTCAGGGATCACTTTAATGGGAAAAAATGGAATTGAAAACTGTTAATTATTTATTGATTTGTGTTAAATTTGATGTATAAATTTATAACTACAATATGGACTAGACAGTAAAGCCAATAGATAAGTAAGTTTGTTTTGTTTTAAGGACTGAAATAGCAACAGAGTCAGGGAAATGGATAACCATTCATACAGCCAGACTCCTTGAATACTCTCATTAACTTCAACAGAACTGCCCAAGACTAAGGTACTGTTCAAGGTCAGTAAAGGGATCTGGACCTCAGAATAGTGCCCATGTTGTGTATCCAGTCTCAAATTCATAAAATGAGATAGGGTTTAGTATACAATTATTATATATTAGCTTGCCTATGCCTGGATAGGTATAGCCTTTGGAAGGGGAAAGTGCTGAATGTACCAGAAGACATTACACCTTAGGGGTTTAAGCATCCTGCCCTATGCATGGCCAGTCAGATCAACTGGCTGAAGCAGAAAGGGATAAGGACCATTACCCTGGCTCCTTTCTACCCCATATGGAGGGCTCTCTTTCCCAACATGGTAAGGCATGAGCACAGAAAGGTGCAATGTTTGCAGTCATGGCAAGCTCCATAAATACTGCCTGAAAATTACCATAGAGAAAGCTCCTTGTACCTTTGTCTACCTTCTTGTACATGGGTCAGCCACAGTCTTGTCCAACATGATCTCATTCAGATTTTGCCCTGTTCACATAGCCTTTTTGGGGGGGGGGGCGGGGAGGAGTTTTTTATTGTTTTGTCTGCTTTTCCAGCTTTCGTACTGTAAGGGAAATAAAATCCATTTTTTTTTTATAACACACACACACAAATAGGAGTGTATCAAATCAGCTATTGGAAACAGATAAATGTTGAAGTTCCACTATGGAAGGGGACCACGGTTAATTGACTGATGGTAAATTGGGCAATTCAAGTCCTACACAGCGACCTAAAATTAAACATCTGCTGAACATATTTATATGTTTTCTACAGAGCAAAAACCTTTAAAATGATGTTAAATCCACTGTAGGTGCACTATGCCATCTTCAACTGAATTATCTCAGGGATGAACCTGGAATGATATTTTTAAACAGTGATGTAACAAAAGAGAAAGGAAGAGTTAGTCTCCAACACAGTTTGCTTCATCGGGATTTTAGACTGACTCAGTGCCATCTTCTGCATCCAGGTTGTTAACAAGGGGTTGCAGAAACAGAAAGGACTGTATCTTTAGTAGTCTCTGTATCATCCATTATGGACACATTCAAAGCTATAACTAGGAAAATTAGGTATTTAGGTTAACTAAACTGAAATTAGATTTGACTAATTAAAATAAAAATAAGAAGTCTCAAATCATTTAAGTCTTAATAAATCCAGATAAGATGAGTTGTAAGTAACAATACAAATAACAGAAGCAGAAAATTAACAGTTAAATCATGAATCATCTTAAGGATCTTGATAATTTCAACAGATGGACAAGTTGTTTGAGACTCATTAAATTATTAGGCTTCCCAAAGGTAGTAAAAACCAATAAGTTATTGTAAAGCAATTAAAACTGTTATTACCAGATTAATTAGAGCAAATATCCTTGATTTCAGGGCAGGATCAACAGATGCTAACTCAGAGTCTTTTCTTTCCTAAAAGGGTTTCTGTCCAAAGTGATATCACTATCTACTATATGACCAGCTTATCATATTCTTACTCTAACCAAGAGGGGAAGGAAAGAGGAAGAATAAAGAAGTCTAGGGGAGAAAAGGGGTAGCTTAAGGATTTATGAGCTGTTGAAAAGTTGGAATCTTAGTTCAATAACAGCAGGGCACAGGTAAAGGAAATTGGGGAGAGGGGAGGAGGAAGAGATGGAGGTTTTTCCTAGAGGTTTATGTGATGGTAAGTCCTCAGGATTCACATACATACACACACACACATTAAGCAAAGAGAAAAAAACAGATGTCTGATGAATTGCCAAAACCACCAAAATCTGATGCATCAGTTGCTGCCCATGTTGACAATACTAGGTGCTCATTGCTGACTATTTCTACCATGGATGAAATCCTGGGACCAATGAAGTCTATGGTAAAGTTCCCATTGACCTCAATGAGGTTAGGATTTCAGATCTATTTTTCATAGAAGATGAGGGTTGTCTTTTGATAGGGGTTTAAAAACAGTAGAGCATAAGAAATTGACATTTGTGAGAGACTAGCTATTGATTCATTTATTCTATTAATGATCACAAACTCGTTCTGCAAGTATTTCCCCTGTAGTTAAAGTAAATGGTGACTTCTCATTGCCCTAGAGGCAATATTGCAAATACCATTGGACAATATTTTTTTCTTCCTCTCCCCTCACCACTAAATTAGTAACTGAAACTGGCTTCTTCAAATTCTTGGGCAGATTTCAGAAAGAACAAAATGTCTTCTCATTTGTTGCTAATCATTTCTTATTCTCATTCTTCAGCTTCTGAGTTTGTCAAGCTTTTAAAGAGGTCAGCTGGCTTGTCAAAAGAATTCCCTCCATTCTAATAATCAGTTTATTTATTTTGTTACCCATTTCCAACACATTACTGAAGGCTGTTTAAAATTATCCCTTATCTTGCTATGACATTGCTCTTCTGAGCACTATTTCTTACCTCAAGATGTGCCTACTGAAGTTCTTTATGAACTGAACTTGCAAATTTCACAAATAAATTCAAAGAAATATTGAATACAAAACTCTACAGAGCAATCTTCTATGTTAAAAATGTTACCACCTTGCTTTTCCAACTCTGCTAACTTAATTACTATCAATAATGAAATCTCCAATGTAATGCTAAATTAGAGAGTTAATCCTATTTTCTTCCCCATACCTAGATGATATTTTTAATCTAGGCAGGTGATATGCTATTTTCTGCCCCACACTCTAAGTCATGTCCGACTCTTAAAACAGAGATTTGAAATTGCAAAACTCTAACATCTTCTGTCATGCTTTATTCTCCATAGTCTACTTCAGAGGTGTGCTAATTCTGCAATTCCAAATTCATTTTCCATACAGATCCTTGTTTATTTGGGGTCAGGTTTGTCCTTAGATCAGCATGTGGTGGGAAGGAGCTGTGGGCACTAGGAAATTTCTCTTTCACAGCCCCACCCTGCACAAGAATCATGAGCAATCATAATCTGTTTTTGGGGACAGCATATGTGGGGTGCATATTGTCCCAAAGAGAATAGTGAGGTATCCACACACAGAGCAAGCCACTAACTGCACCATTCATAGTCTGTCATCATACAAAAAATCTGGCACCATACATAATCCTACTTCTTACTTTGGTCTAATTGTTTTGAAAGGTTTCCCAGATTTTACCATAAGGGCTTTTGAATAGTTTTGCAGAACTATTAGAGTATTGAAGAGTGGCTATATTCTGCAACCTGTCCCTTGTTGCCTCTTTCTTAGTACAGAGAGGCAGGCAGTGTAAAAGCTCAGTAACTGTATATGACAGCAGGTTCATGAGAGATCTCTGGGGGATGATGTGAGCTTATCTCTGAGTTTCCTGAATCAGACAAAGTTTTAAAGTTGCATAGGCTGGAAAGCTAGGCCTGAAATCACTAGTATAGAAATCTGGTCTATTGAAAAGGTAAACAAGGGAGCTGAAGGAGTCATACAACCAGAAAGTTCTCTTGCTACTTAAAATGTAAGATGGCAATACAAATGATCCAAACACTTATTGGGGTATCCCCTTGTTAAGCCAGCTTCTCAAAGTCCTTGAGAAGGTTTTGGAGGCAAGGTAGGGGGATTAACCAATTTTAGGAAGATAAGTACTATTGATGCAATATTTGCAGTGAGACAGAAGTTTGCAAGAATGACAAATAGAGGGCATAGCTTCTGTGTAGCATTTATTGATCCTGAGAAAGCATACGAGTTGGTTTTGTGGAAACTGGTGTTTGGAGTGTTGAGATGGATGGGAGGCAGACTTCAAGAAGTAGAGATGATAGAGGAGTTGTATCAAGGATCAAGAGCTAAGGTGTTAGAAAAACATGGAATTTCAGAGAGTTTGGAAGTAATCATGGGATTGAGACAGGCAATGTGCTGAGTCCACTTCTCTTTTCATCCTGGTTATGGCATTAATTAGTAAGAGAACCAAGCCTGTAGAGAAAGAAAACTAATGCATGCTGATGATGTGGCCCTTTGGGTTGACAGCAAAGAGGAATTGGTAAATATATTAGAGTGGGCACCTGTGTTTAAAGAACATAGTTTGAAGGTAAATGCCCTTCTACCCCCAGAAGTTATGTAAGTAGGGAGTGTGGAAGAAGAGATGTTGACTAAAGATTCAGGAGATGTGTATAAATGCAAGATGGCGATTAAGGGAAAGAGGGACATTCCCAGAATTCCAAAAGAGGTAAATAACTCCTGAAATACTCTTCTTCGATGAGCAGTGGGAAGAACTGGCCTTTTCTATCAGTTATCTGAGGAGGGTTAATATTTGTCTGTATATTTCTATCCCTCTGCCACTGAATGCAAAGACAAGCAGAGGATCTATTGGAAGCACCTGACTTGTAATTCAATATCTGTACTACTTTGTAAGAGTAAGCTGCTCCAGCCTCCAAAATACAGAGATCCCCAGTTACCAGAATCAGTGGAAAGGAGATACTCTACAATCATCTTTTGAGTTTTCTGAATCATCTTCCTCATTCTCCTTTGGGTAGGAGAGAACTGAGCATTGAGAGGTAATTCACTACTACTACTACTACGACAAATCAATTTAAACAACATAATGTGTGACTCCCTTGGAGAGAGCTATGTAAATGAAAGCAAAAAACAAATTCTGATTTTCTGGAGAATATATTGATTGTATATTATGTATTAATAACCTGTGCATCAGCTTAATTATTATTGTAGGCTGATTAAGAATTAGATGCATGAAAAGTAATATTATTCTATAGTTCATGCCATCATCTTTATCTAGGTAACGTACTCTTTCCTGCAACAGGTTGGTTACTTGGTAAAAATTTTCTGTCAGACTGGGGAGAGGTTGACTATTTAGGTGTAAAAATGGCAAGAGACCATTTCTGCTTATGGATAAAACAGAACATAATAAAGTTTAATTTTAAAAGTATTTATTCCTTTATGGGTAATATATGGAAGGTAGAGTTTTCAAAAGCCATTGTTATGGCATTAATCAAGGGTGGCCAAACTGGCCACGAGACACATATGGCTCTTTTACAATTAAAGTATGGCTTGAATATCCCTCCCCTCACTCTCCACTTAGACTGGGGGGAGCGAAGGACCCCTGCCTTGCAGCAGGGTGGTGGGGTATGGGGTTCTGCCCAGCGAAGAGGGGGGTTGGGGGACTTCAGCCCCATGGGATGTACCTGCCAGGGCTTGGTGTTTCAGCCCTACTCCTGCTGAAGCCCTGTGCCACAGTGAGTGCACCTTAGTCCTCTAACTTCTGAAGACTGTTGTATGCAGCTTGGCAGGTCAGTAAATTTGACCACCCCTGCTGTAGAGTACCAGTTGAGAAGGCTGGCTCGGGTTTCCAAAGGGTGAATGCGAGCTTTATGTCCAAGAAGTGCAAATACAACAGACCAAAGCCTTTGTGAATATATTGTTTAGCCAAGAATAAACAGCATGAGTGAAGGAGTCAATGTGTTAGAAGATTATGCAATTACTGTTGCCAATGATGAGAACAGATTTTCCCTTGGGAAACAGTTCTGTTTCCCAACAAAAATTCAATTTTGATGAACTTTCTGAAAAAGATCAAGAGTATTTTTAACACTGTGCTAATGATTACAGTACAGTGGTCTATAATGTTTCAAAATACAGCAGAATGGAAGTCCTGCAGGTTTGTATAATGAGAACTATTATTGCTATTTAGAAGATTGAACTGTTTCATTTAAGCAATTCTGCATGCCAAAAATGCTGAAAGTAAAATATCAGTAGATGTTAAGTGTAATGATGTTTAATTCAGGATCATTAACCAGAAGGATTACTGAAGAAACTGGGGATAAAAGATGTAACAATAATGCATTAGTTTACATGTTCTAGATAAAAAGGAAGAATATGTCCATTAGAGTCAACAATTTATGCTAAAAAACACTGACTTCAAAGTCAACATTTTTGCAGAAAAAACAAGTTTCAAGTGACATTCTACATATGTTTAGTTCCAGACTATGTCAAGTCTTCACATTCCTATGGATGTAAAGACTTAGTCTGGAACTAAACATAAACATATGTAGAAACTAAACAGTGTCTGGGAAGATGAGAGCTATATGCATAAGTGTGGAGGGAAGTGAGCTGTAAGTCACCCCATGGCAAAGAAAATATGGATCCATGGCTCTACCTCTGGATACCACATTGGCTCTATAGGGGTCAGATAGGAAAAAATGGTTGTGGTTTTCCAGACACCCACAAAATAAGCCTCACTCATGAAGTCACCAACATAAAAAGCTGCACACACTAGTGCAGATCTTCAAAATGCAATGGTGGTGTAATTTGGCTCCACTGGGCTTGAGGGCTTGAATATGCTCGAATATGCTCATGGGTTTGACTTCTTCTTGATAGCAGGGAGAAGAGAGAGACACACAGAGAGAGAAAGAGAGACAGAGTGGTGTTCTCTCCAAAATGCCACCTACTTGAATCACCATTGCACAGAGCTGTGACCCTCCACTTCCTTTTGTATATGAGGAATGAAATAGTGAACAATAGCCAAAGGATCACTATTGAGTATTTAAATCAACACCTTACTGAGACAAATAGCACAGTTTGTACCCCTCAGAGCTGTTGTTCCCAGGCTTCTACATATTCATTTCAGATTGATTATATTCCATTCACAACTATAATATCTAGACACTTCTGTTTTTAATGACATTTGGGATTCTGAATAATACATGTAGTACATGGATGCTTACTGATTGTATCTGAGCTCTAGTCCCATGTAATAGTAACTCCCATTGAAGGGAAATAGGTTGCACCATTCAACAGGAGAGATCAGATTGCTCTCTCCCTGACTCAGAACATACAATTTAAGTAAATGGCCATGAGAGTCACCATTGAACTCAAAGAAGCAATGAAAAAAGGTAAGTCTTCTATCAACACTCTTATATCTAATAAAGATACATAATGTAAGCAGCAAAGTGCAAATCAGGTGGCTCAAGAAGGGATTAGGCCCTGGACACACCATCGTGTTCAACTTGATATGATTTCTGTAACAAAACCACATTTTCTTCTCATTTTCCTAACATTTGTTTTGTTCATATTTTGGCAGAAATGCCTAACTATTTTGGCATAACCCAACAGAATTTTCAGAAGTGATCCACCTGTTTTGAATAATAGTGTTCTTCTTCCTTCAGTGTAGCATGGGCATATCAGGTTCTAGAGTCCATTAAGTCACGCAGTTAAACTACAGAAAGATAGGTACTACAGAGACAGATATAGGTTGTAATGTAGTCTAAAAATATAAGGAATGATTTGTTTCTGTAGAGGTGTGCAATAGGGTACCTTACAGCTCTGGTATCTCCTAGTGGCCCAGCTGGGGATACAGCTTTTTTCATGACCCTAGAGCTGCAATGCTTTCCTCTTCACTCCTTGATCTTCCAGCCAAGTTATATTGAATTTTCCCTTTTTCAGGGTTGTATCAAAAGTCTCCTCCCAAACTGTCTAGACAGTCTCTAAATAGGCTGCCCCTAGAATACCACTCCTGGAGTGGTTTTTAGGGAAATCCAGGCCCACCCTCTACTCTAGGATACTAAACCCCACAACCCTGTAGTTTAGGATTACATTCTTGCAGCCCTTATTGCTCCTTCCCTGAGCTGATTCCTACACTACCTATTACAAGCTCATAGTTGTACTCCCACTCCCACTCCCACTCCCACTCCCACTCCTCCTTATCTCAGGACATGTGACTACAGATTTCTTCAATCCAGACTTTTCCCTTCTCTAGGGATCAGCTCCTTGGCTTTATAGAAGCCCTGCCTGTTTCTGCCCAGGTGAGCTTCATCCCCCAATTAAGCCTCAGGATGTCCCTGTGCTCTCCCAGCTGCAGCCTATGGCTAGTTGACCTCTTTTGCCTATATTAACTCCTCCAGAAGTAATGTGAGGTGAATGCCCCATCACAATATAATAATGAGAAAATTAGGGTGTGGAGTGGAAGTAAGAGCTAATATTAAGAGAAGATAGAAAGGGCTATTTTAGATGACTCTGAGAAGTGAGGGTAGAAAGAAAGTAAGTAAGTTACAGCTACATTGGCAGAGGGGTTGAAAGATATAAATAAACATATACAGTCAGCTATTAACCTGTTTCTGATTTAGAATTATTATGTATTATTTGTACTGCAGCACTATCTAATTTCCACTGTCTTAGACTGGGATCCCCTGCTGCTAGGCACTGTAAAAACACCGAACAGAAAGATGAACCCTGGTCCATAGACCTTATAATCTAAGTAAAGGGCTATAAGAATCACCCTTGAACTCAAAGGAGGAATGAAATCATCAAATCTGCTATCAACAGCATTACATCTAATATGTATACATAATACAGTAAGCAGCAGAGTTCAAACAATGGATGTACTACATAAGATATAAATCCTATAGGGATCAGATAGGTGTGCTCTGAGATAAAATTTACTCTGGTTTCTCTAGCATTCACATTTTGTTTGAATAATTATACAGATGTAAATCAGAAATTGTTGAATCCACAAACAAACATAAGTGTATTTTCAAGAAAGGTTTCAATTTCCCTTCTTATTCTAATTGACTACATAGAAGGAGCACAATTTGATGAATATAAAAGACAAGAAAATTAAGTATATGCACAATCTGTGCCAAATACATTTCCTCTTTCATTAAAGGAATCAAATATTGTCAATGCCCTTGGTAGTTTTAATTCTGTGTGTTAGTCTAGTGTTTATCTGAAAAAAAGTATGCAAATGACATTTCTTTGTAAGACCAATACTAAATAAATACAGAACTGTTACAGTATCATCACAATTGGATTCTGCTGCAAGAGCCTAATTGATTAAGCCATAAATACTATAGGTTTACTCTTTCCCTACCTAGATATACTCAACAGAGAACATTCATTAGCACAGGATGCTTCCTGCAAATTAGTTTGTTTTCATAGCGTATATACTATACATAAAGATGGTAATTTTACTCCCAAGTATCAAAGCATATTGTATAGGATGCAGAAACAACTGTTTTATCTGTTTGATAATTATGTAGATATTTTTTTAAATCAGTGTGATTGTGTGTGTGTGTGTATATATCTATCTATCTATCTATATGTGTAAGCAAGGATCTGAATGAGCTCCCCCCTGGCATCTATTAATGAAATGGAGAGAGGCCTCAGCAGCAGACTATATATTTATAGACACACCTATTTGGCCTAGGTGATCAGCAGACAGACCTGTTTTGCCAAGGTGGCCAATTTTTGCTGTTTTGGGTTAAAATTCACTTTACTCTTGAATACAGGAGCAATGAAATGTTATCATTACTGTATGACTAAAGGGCAGTAGAACTGTGCTTAACATGCACTGACAGAAGGGGATCACTGAACTTTAACCTCACTCAGCAAAGAGTGGGTAGTGATGCCAAATCAAAGCACAGGTAACAGGTGTTGGGGAGGGGTGTTTCTTCTTGCTAGTATGACTTTGTTTAAAGAGTCCTAAATAGCACTTGCCCCTCCCTCTTCAGTGTTTAAAGAGTGAGCTGATCACATTCATTTTAGAGTCCCTGCTTCTGTTCAGTGATCACTAAAATTAAGATCACTGGCAAAGTGGTCTCTGTTGCTAAACCATTCACCTGGTGTGGAGATAGTGCTGCAGTGAAAGAGGCAGCAGCAGTAGTAAAGTTTGCCACCAAGAAGTGAACTCACTAACAGCTGAAACTATTAAGAAGTGGCCTAAATGTGGAGCCTCAGAAGATGGCAACATAACTAGAGCTAGAGGAGGCAGCAAGAAGTATCAAAGGCAGCAATGAACAGTAGCAGAGATGAGCAATAGCAAAGACGGTAGCAAAAGGGAGCAGTAACTGTGGCTAGGGTTCTGTATAGAAGAAACTAAGTGAGGCTTTTACTTTACTTTTCAATTTCTCTTTTTTTGTTGTTGTTTTTTTTGCCAGAATGTCTTGCTTCCTTATTTTGTTCATTGACAGAAAATATTTCAGAAAATTATCAAGCCCAAGAGCTAGTATTACTTAAAATATAGTAACCTCTTTTGTCTCTTTCCGAGGCAGAGAAGGAAGAACAGATCTTCTCATCCCTAGATTTCTTGTGGACTTGGATGTGTTGCATTTCAGCAAATATTCTAAATATAGGCAGCAATACCCCCACAGGAAAACTAATTTTTGCAGTAGAACCAAGGGTTGTACTTAATGTCAAAGTCAGCTCCATAGTTTTGAACTGTTAAAAGTTGAACATTGATGCATATACTGGGCAGTTAACTAAAACCAGCATATTAAAGGCAGAACTTCAAGTCATGACTTTCAAATTCACAGTGGTAGCAAATTTCCCATTGTTGAAGGACATGGTGTAAACCAGAACTCTCAACTGTTTTGCACTATGTAGTATGTTCTGCACTGCAACTGGTTCAGCCCTAGACCCATGCAACATATGGTTATGTGCTGCTCTTCAGGACAGAGGTTACTGGTCCACAACTTTGGACTCCCCAGTTCACTGCCTTCTCCCTTCCTCTCCTCACCAAGAAGCTGAGAGGCCTGCAAGGAATGAAAAGAACTGACAGGAGATCTCCAGTATAGAAGGGAGATGGTGTGTGTATGTAAAGCTGATACCATTTTGATAGCACAGCAAAGGGAAGGAGGAAACAGAGCTGACCTTCAGCTACTGTGTTCTTTCTGTTGGCCCATGTTTCCTGTCCTCTTGGAAAAATGGTATTGGCTGTGCCCTGGGGCATGCCCAGTTGCACTAATCCATACACTGTGAATACATGATTAAAACAAGCTTTACATTTAAGAACCATAATCAATCAATTATGGTGTGACACAACATAGCACAGGTGTTCCACATTAGTCATTTATTACATATTTCCATGGCATGAGTCACGGATTGGCAGGTCTGACAGTTGGGAAGTATATTTTAAATATAACTATATACAGTTTACACTATCACTTTCCCTGACTTTTCAGTTCAAATGGGGCCTCCCAAAGTGGGGTGGCCTGACCTAACTTCCACTATTGGAAGGGCAATATTACCAAGCAATACTGACAGGAACTATCTCGAATGAGGCTGAAACATAATTCCAAAATAACAAGGAGAGATGAGAAATCCAGGCAATAAGATTAACAAGTAATGACAGCATTAAGCACAAACAAGTTCTCCCACTGGCTGCTGGAACCTGAACTTAGTTGCTTTTGGTACTCCCACAAACCACCTTCATTGTCGTTAGATGCCCAAAGCTGAACGAATAAGGTTAATTGGACCCTGTGATATTTGGGTTGCCAGTACCCAATTCTCTTAATAGTTAAAATCAGACTAACTCGCAGCTGATATAAAAAGTGGATTATACAAATGAACCAATAATGCATTTTAATTTTATATGCAACTTGTATGATATACATATGGATTAAAATGCACTGCTCCTACTGACTAGGGCAGGGATCGGCAATGTTGGCACGCAGGACTGCAGGGTGAGCACCCTTAGTGGGCCCCGCTGCTTTATTTACCTGGCGTTTAGCAGACCGCGGCTCCCACTGGCCCCGGCTCGCCGTCCCGGTCCAATGGGGGCTGTGGGAAGCAGCGGCCAGCACTGCACCACTTCCTGCAGCCCCCATTGGACCGAGATGGCGAACCAGGGCCAGTGGGAGCCGCAGTCGGCTAAACGCCAAGTAAATAAAGCAGCGGGGCCCGCTAAGGGTGCTCACCCTGCGGTCCTGCGTGTCAACGTTGCCGATCCCTAGACTAGGGTATTGAGTGACATGTAGTTTACAAATATATTTGTAAGTACACACATACCTTAACATCCATAAAGCACAAGAGCAACAGAGTCCTTACATATAGTTAGTAAATAGACTACAATCAGAAACATAAAGGTGAAAATATTAAGTTGACAATCAACCTGTGGATGAAATCTTCAGAGCTTTTCCTGATCTAAAAGCAATAAATCATTCCCAAACCATTAATTTTATTACTGTCATTACATGTTTTTGATATGTAAAGGGAACTTTCCTATAATTTTCTGCACATATCATCTGCAAATTTCACACCTGATCTTTAAAGGCAGTTATTGTCATTCAGATATATATTATGCCTACTAAATTAAGACACAATTGTAGTTTAATTCTAGCAGTGATGAATTGCTGGAGTGAATTCATGCAAACAGGGAAATTGAAATTAAATTTATCATACTAAAGAAAACCACTTCCTACCCATGTAAATTAGTAGCTTTTCTGCTAAAATCAATTTGTTTTGGTAAATTATGCAAAAATTCTCAAAGGGTTATGTAGGTAATTTATTATACTTCTGGATGTTTCATAATGTTAGAAAATGAAATTTATTCACATAATATTAGATGAGTGCTTTAGTGACAATTTATTACAATTAATCTAAATTGTCTATGCTGACAGAACTCCCACAATATGTAGAACATAATCTCTGTGAGGTGCTTGGTAAGAAACTGTACACAAATGTTCTCCCTGTGAGTATAACAGATCAATTACTTTGGTAGTCTAGGGCAGTTCAATTATTTTCATAATACATAATGAAGGTCAGCATTTTCAGGAAAAAAAAACAGGTTAACTTCTGTTTACATTGTTAGGAGAGATGAGAAGGTGCCTGTTTGAAGTTACTGTTAAGTATCTTGTTCAGCACTTCAGGGTCCTGATCCACGGTGCATTGAAGCCAGCGGGAGTCTTTCCGTAGACTTCAGCAGGACTTGGATTAAGTTCCTGCAGTTCTGCTGTCGTGTACTCTCCAATTGCCCTCCGGAAATGGGAAAATCTCAAAATACAAAAACTGGTATCCATTAGTTTAACCTGGAAATCCAGATGGTACTTTCATTGGAGTATTTCCGGTATTTCCTAATTGCAGCATGGCTAGAAAAAATATTGCAAGAACAGTCCTTTCTGCAATAGTTATTCCAGAATAACTCAATATCTGGGCATTCTGTTCCAGAAAAAGTGACTCTATTTTGGAATAACTCCATTCACAAAGGTTTCATTCCAGAATAAAGAATGTCTGCATAGGGGTTTTATTCCAAAAGAGCTAAAATAGACTGGACTAATTAACTACTATACTAGTTAATTTCTCCTATGTAGATGAGGCCCTAGAATAATGCTTTTTGCTGTTGAAATTTATCTGATCCCATTTGCAAAATGTTCATGAGCAGATTATGACATTTCTGAACTTTGTCATTATTCAGAAGTCATTGGTATACCTTGACATTTTTTTTTCCTATAAAAATCTCACACTTTCTATTATAAATATTTGAAATTCCAGGTTTGAAAATCACACTATGTTGTTTACTGACATAAATCACATGACATAGCTATTGTTCCTTACTTCAACATTTATATAACTAGCCAATACTATCAATTTTGAAAGTGTTTCTGCCAGTATAGTGTGACCACTTGAATGGTCACAGAAAATAAATATAAAATATTTGTGAACAAAGTGAAATCAGAGTTGTTTCTGATTTAATCTGAATTAATATTTACACATATATTCATTCCACTCTTTGAAAAATATACAAATCTGGATTTAGAAATATTTTTCGAAATCATTTTATTCTGTACCTGGTGCTTCCAAAAGGTGCAAATGTATGGGAATTTTGTCTAAGTATATGATAGAAAAAACACACAACCTTTCAACAGAAGGGGAACTTGCTGCATTTCTGTTTGACTTTCTTTTCTGGGGAAAAATGAAGTAGAGAGATCAAAGGTATGTGTTTAATAAGTGTGTTTAAAGTTGTGGTTCCCAGGTGTCACATTACCTAAGGTACAATCTGGACCAATAAACAGCTGTGTTCCCTCAGTTCTCCAGCCTGGATGCCTTTTATACAATTGCTGTGAGAGCTCCTACTCAGCCTCCAGCACATAAATCACTCTTAACTACACTGCAAGAGTGTTACAATCAGCCACCTTTGAATTACACTGCAACACCAGCAAATTCCCAGTTCCAGACTTTCTCCAAGAAATGTGAGTCTTGTACTGCCCAGCGCTCTCCTGGACAAAACAAGTTAATATAAAGTCTGACATTTTATTAATAGAAAATAATATGCACACATCCTGTCATCCAAAATGAAGTTTCCCAAACACTTCAATCCAAACACATTGGTCTAGGTAAAATAAAGCACTTATTAACTACAGAAAGACAGATTTTAAGTGATTGCAAGTAATGAAGCATAAAGGTCCAAATTGGTTGCAAGAAAATAAAAGTAAAACACAATTAATGCCTAACTTAACAAGCTAGAGTAAATTCAAAGCAAAGGTCTCTCACCATATATTCTAGCAATCTTACTAGTTCAGTCTTTCACTCAGGATCCCTCCCCCAGTCCAAAGCTGTTCCCTTTGTTCTTCATATGTTGTGGTTGCCAGGAGTAGAAAGTCCTCTCTTTTCTTTGAGAATCCTGTTCAGCTGAGGTTCAGAAGACATAAAATCTGTGTGGATGGGGACTCCAGCCTGTTTCTTCTGTCAGGATGAAGACTTTTAAACCCTCCCCCGCATCCTTTCACCTGCCAAAGAATGGCCACTTAAGCAGCTGATAGTCCATTTGATTTTGTTGACACCTGGCTGAAGTGCTGGATAACCTTTTGTCTCTTGGGAACTGATTTGTGACTCTCCCCCAGACTAAGAACTTGCCTTTAGTAATATACAGTAGACTTAGACTATAACTTTACATACGGTGTTGCAACACATATTTTTCCAGGATAATAAGGATCCATAAATTATGAGTTTTCAAATAATACCTCCCAAGGAATACTTTGTATTAAATTTATTATAGTCTTATAAAAGGTGTGAACATAGGAATATAGTCTATCACACATTGTTTCTTGCATTTTGAAAATGCTTCCCCCTTACCCCCAACAGTAAGGTAACATTACTATATATCTGGGTTTGGCTATTACAGTTTCCTATGATTCATGAATTCAGTGGGGATTGTACACAAAGACAACAATGGCTAAGAACATAAGAACATCCAAGAAAAGAGAAGTGGGAAATTGCAACATAATGGTACACCGCTGGGCACACGGCAGAATTGGCAGAGTTGTTTCACCTTGCTGGAAGCATGGAGATCAAAATAACAATAAAGAGTTAAAAAGCCTTCTGAGGATAAGTGGAGAGGGAGAGCCCATTTGACAGCAGCTGTCTGAGGAGACAGGCTGCAAAGAAACAAACATGGGTACTAGGAGGAAGCTCAAAGAAACTCTTTGCAGATCCATGGAATGATAATCCCTAGAGGAAAGCAGACATTGTGTACAGATGTTTTCTCTTACATTATTTAAGGAGGCTGTCCAGCCACTGATTACTGCTGTCATTGTCCTGGAGGGAACAAAATTGCAGGGTCTGAACCTGAGGTAAACATGGTTAGTACCAGGGGACTGCAATATAGAACCCAGTCTGAGAACATGAGTCACATGGAACCACCCCGAAACTTAGGTGATGGCTAGGGGCTGGGATCTGTGAGGTGCTGTACTCAGAAAGACCACGAGGGTCAGAAGGGCAGTCTGTCCAGTAACCATGACACCAGGCATCCCCAGTTCAATGTGTGTGCTACTATTACAATTGGTTGGCTTGGTTCTTTAGAATGTTTGTGTGCAGTGACATTAGCATGTTGCCAAAAAAGTACTGAGAATGCAAACAGAAGAAAAATGACAGATGTTAAGAATTTATAACTCAGCTAACCCTGAATGAAATGCCATGGGACCATAAAAAAAAGGCAGTTTTCTAGAAAGAGAACTTTCCCCCTACCAGATTTCAAAGACCTGCTGCAAACGATGGAGGTGTTAGAGTTTCTTAAGTAGCAAGTCATAAGACATTTTTATAAAAGAAAGTATTAGGCAAACTTGATGAAGGGGGTCACTAGTAAATCCCTCTACTGGATAAGCATTTTAAAAGAAATATTATAAGAAACCTTTCTCTTAAAAGAAACAAAATAAACTCATTGTATCTTTATAGTTTTGGGTCTAATCTGTTTTAAGAATCCATCACAATTTTGTTTCTATATGTTATAGATGGAAGTGTTATGTGTTTTGGAAACATGAAATTACATTTTACAGAAGTGTTTAGAAACAATGTTAAACATAAATGTCTGATATAACCAATAGCACATTTAAATTTTACTTTGTAACACAAAAGTACTTTATTTTTGGTGACTCTGTCTGGGAATATGTTTTGACCCTACTTCAAAAGTAAATGAAATATAATAGCTTCATTTGACCATTAGCCCTGCTAACTAAGTATGAATTACTATGTCAACAGACTACAAAAAGTTCCAAACTTCAGTAGATAATGTTATATATTACTGGATAAGAAAATATGATGACCATGTAAATGACCTTAACATTAAATTGGCCTTTGAATATTGCACATTTCTTCACCTTCTAATTTACCAGAGCTTTCCTAAACCCTGAGCTGCAGGGATTTTAGAATACGGAGACTGTGAAAGATCAGAATTTTGAGTAGGACTTAATAAATGGACAGTTCTTCTCTCCCCCTAAATATTAGTGATATTTTTCTGAGTGATTGGAGTGTGAGATTTAATGGTTTTCCCCGCCGCCCCTGGTTCTCTCTCTCTCTCAAGAATCCTTCAGATACATTAGCAGAGAGTAAAAGTGTAGATGGAAGAAATAGGAGGCATCTTTCTAACCAACATCAATAATTACAGAATTGTATGACATAATTATGAAGAAGGTGATTTATACCACTTACATCACACATTCCCACCCTACTACAAACCCTAACTGCCCAAATATAAGAGGCACACCTGTGAGAGCTTTACAGCACTTAAGATCCAAGAACTCAAAACTGATGCCAGCAATTAAGCTTGGTGTACTTTTCAAGTAAGCACTCTAATTCAGCCTTGGTAAAATTTCAAACTACATGGAGTGATTTGCTCAAATGTGCATTGTCAATGGGAATCTTTCCCTTGAATCCAGTGGGCTTTAGTCAGCCACACTTTTCTTAAAAGTGTTTTGTAAACTTTTTGTTTTATCTAGATCAGGGGTAGGCAATCTATGGCATGAGTGCTGAAGGCGGCATGCGAGCTGATTTTCAGTGGCGCTCATACTGCCCGGGTCCTGCCCACTGGTCGGTGAGTGGGCTCTGCATTTTAATTTAATTTTAAATGACACTTCTTAAACATTTTAAAAACCTTATTTACTTTACCTACAGCATACAACAATAATTTAGTTATATATTAAAGACTTATAGAAAGAGACCTTCTAAATATATTAAAATGTGTTGCTGGCATGTGGAACCTTAAATTAGGGTGAATAAATAAGGACTCGGCACACCGCTTCTGAAAGGTTGCCGACCCCCGATCTAGATATTCACAAACTTTATCAGGCTTCTGAGTTAGGTGTTTATTTAAGTTCAGAGTTGGATGGATTGCATAAGGAAAATCACATGATAGCATTTGCCTGATATTTCTTCTTTTTTCCTGATTGTCTGAGTTTATTCACACCAACTCAAACAAACAACAAAACAAAACAATTGAGTTTGTAAAGGGAGTGTTTTGAGTTTCTCTAAAATCTGAATGGAAATGTCAGAACTTTTGTCCTTCTGAGTCCCAGGGCTGGCTTAACTTCACCACATAGCGGTTTGAGTACATTAAAGGGAAGTGCCGCACAATTCTAGTCCAAAATTAGAAGGGAAATGTGTTTCCCTGAAGTCAAAATTTTGCTGTTGTACTAAAAGCAAGACCAAGACCCAGTTCCACTTTGAGTCCCAGTAAAAGAGGACAAAGTCATGTAAGTAAGAACTTGCCTATGGATTCATACTGAGATTTGACCACAGGGGGAAAATGTTTTCATTGGAATGTGAACCCTTTTCCTGGTTCAGAGCCTGAGAACTGCCTGTCACATACATTTGCAAGCTCTTTTTGAACACAGCTTGAAACAGCTTGCAGACCTTTCTACTAGCATCCCTGAGGGAATTTGCATCAAGGCCATGTTGAAAATTAACTTTAAGAAGCAGGAAAGTCTTGAGCTTCTCAGGAAGCAATATGGCGACATAATATTAGAACATCTCCTGCCACATTAAAAATCCTCTCTGGAAGAAAAGAAATTGGAGGGCATTTGGTTAAATATGTAGAACCAGAGAATTCACTCAATTTAATAAAATAACTAGAAACAGCCTGTCAGGGGTCACTCTGTAGAATGGTAACATCCCATTAAATAGAGAGATCTAATTATTATTATTACTGAAAAGGAATTTTCTTTAACAAAAGCTCACTATTGTAATGACTATTGTTTTGTCTGTCCTATTTATGTGGCTAGGATTTTAGTAAACCAGATAAAACTTCTTTAAATACATAAATTTTAAGAAAGAGAAGGTATTATTCTAAGGAAGTACATGGAAAGGTTATCTGGAACCAGTCAATGGGAGCTGCAGGGGTGGTGCTTGAGGACACGGGCAGCACACAGAGACATGCTCTTCCCTTCCTCCCTGAGGGCATGGGAGAGTTCTGTGCCCCCGGCTGGAGCTGCCTGTGGTAAGCATCTTCCAGCTAGATCCGGCACCTCACATCTCCTCCTGCACCCCAAGCTCCTGCCCCAGGTAAGAATCTCCTCCTGTACCAAACTCCCTCCCAGAGCCTGCACCCATCACCCTCTCCTGCACCCCAACACTGCCGCAGGCTGGAGTCCTGTCCTGCACTCAAACTCCCTCCCAGAAATAAACTAATATAACAGCTGTTCTAAGGTAAGAAGTAGGCTATTTTGAATTAACTTACTTACATTCTACATGTTTTAAGACTGAAATGTAACCACAGAATGGCTTTATGTAAATTAAAATGCAAGTTTATTATAGTGTTAATAGCCTCAATGCCATAATTGTTCATTTTGTTTTAAATTAGGAAAAAAGGTTTGAATACAGGGGCCTTGAAAAATCTAACAGCCCTGGGCCCACGGGAAAGTTAATCCGGCCCTGCCTATGTATACCTAAAATGCTGACCTGGTGGCGGACAGGGCTGTTCCCTAGCAGCAATAGCAGGATTACCTGTAGTATTTCAGCAGCCTGAATCAACAGTGGCCAGTTCAGTCCCAGCCTTGGAAAGGGCTGAAACTTTTCAGAGAGAAGAGCTTTCCTTCAGTTTTTTTAAGGGGGTATGATGAAAGGGAGGCATCTTCGTTCTGACTTCTCCTCCCAAGTTTCCGAAACATAACAGATCCCTATCTACCATGATCATACCACAATGCACAGGACTGGCCTGAGGATTATGAAGAACTTTAGAGAGAGGATTCTTTTGATTAAACTAAGCTTCTTTGATACATTTCAGATTAAAGAATGTAGGTGTAGCTGGGACTTTCATGGGATTCTCCTCCCACCGCAGCATGGGAGCTGGTTGATCCATTTTAATGATCTGTTCTGGTCAGTTTATATTTTCAAGTCCATAGATGCTCACACAAAAGTTGAAAGCAGAAATTTGCCTTGGTGGGCACAAAATCTGACTTTTAACACAGGGGCCACACAAACACCTGAAAGCCCTCTCCAGCCTTTGGGTTTCCTATGACTATTTGCCTGAAATTACTTTTGGGATTCCAGAATCTCTGATAAGTTAATATTTATGACTCATCCATGTTCTTGTTCCCTCATCTCAGGATTACCAACAAAATCTCTTACTTTCTCTAACAAAACAGTTTGTATAAGAACCTGCTTTTCTCCTGACAGCTTCCTATCTCAGGTGCTAATATAGCCCAATTATCATACTGTCTAAGCACTTCACAATGATACATTTATTCTCATAACACCTGAGTGAAGAAAGAAAGTGCTGTTATTCCCATTTTACAAGTGGGATACTAAAGCTAAATGACAGAAAGGCTAAATGACACATATCCAATGTTATACCAGAAGTCTGCACTAGAATAGGCAATTGAACTCCACTCTCTCAAATCCTAGGCTACAATCATAACCACTGGGCATCTTTGTCTAACACCCTGAGATTTCTAATGACCAAATAATATGTAAAATATCTAAATATAATTTAGAGCAATCTTTATAGCATAGTTTTATTTCCATGCTGATGCTATGGTTTTCATTAAACTACTTTACTTGTAACATGTTTAATCATCTTAAATGCAAAAAGTAGCAAATTAACTACTGAAACAACTTTATTTTTCTTTAATCAGTTCATTTAATTTTTTTTTAAAGGTAGAATTGACTTACAATAGACAAACCAGTTCTACAAATAAAAGGTGATTGTTCTTTGGAACATTATATGTTGGAGATCAGATTGGGAAAGTTAGGTAGTAGTAGGTTTTCTGTTTTTCCCAGCCAGTGCAGTAGCAAAGTGAAATGGTAGATGAGCAACTTTGTGGTACTTTATCTCTAACCTGGGTCTCACCTACTTATTTATACCTGCCCCTGGATACTTTCACTGCATGCATCCGATGAAGTGGGTATTAGCCCACGAAAGCTTATGTTTCAATACTTTTGTTAGTCTTTAAGGTGCCACAGGACTCTCACTTCTGCAGATCCAGACTAACACAGCTACCTCTCTGATTTGTGCAACATGTCATCCTCAAGATGGCAATAGTGGGATAATTTTGAAAAAGTGAAAACAGCTCTGAACATTTCTTCTTTGTTTTTAATGGAGTTATTTGGTAATGGAATTTGGGTCTGAGAGAGGATGAGGAAATTGCAAGAAAAAGAAGGAAAACAAGAACATTGTTTTACCATTTTCCCATTGATAGGAAGGAAGCCTAACGTCATCCACAAGCCTATGGGCTATTTTTCAAACGTTAATTTTTAATTCTTTAGCTTTCATTAATGTAGCAGAATTAGGATTAATATTATATTTTATAAATAACACATTTTATTTTCTATATGGGAGCTCCTATAGCTGTTTTCTCCTGCTATCCACTTACTTTTTTATGAAAATGCCAAGCCCTACTGGAAGTAGAGTACACTAGAGGTTTGCACAGATAAATACTGAAGGTGAGATTTTCAAAGGTATGTAGGTGACTTAGGTTGTAGATTAGTGCCTAAACACCTTTGAAAAGCTGGCTCCGAGGATCCAATCCTGCTAGGTACTGAACGCTCTCAATCTCCGCTCAGCTTCTCAGAGAATGAGATGAAAAATAGAATAGAAATAGACAATTTCCATTTGGTATATTAGAGAATGGCCTAAACTATAAGGTGCAGTCTACACTGTAGTCCTATGTTGGTATAACTGTGTTGCTCATCCCCTGAATTATGTAATCATACCAGCCTTAACCTCTTGTGTAGATAGCACTAGGGTGACAGGAGAGCATCTCTTGCCAACGTAACTACCTCTTCTCATGGAGGTGGAGTAATTAAGCCGATAGGAGAACTCTTTTCACTTAGAGCATCTTTACTTAAACGCTACAGCTGCACTGATGCAGCATTTTAAGTGTAGGCCTTCCCTGAAACTCTTGACTGTAACTCTGTTGTCAGCATCTTTCTTTATAATAAATTTAAACAGGTGGTGTTCCCACCCTGCTCAAGATAAAGTCTGCATACACAGGCCTGTTCAACAGACGACCCCCTCCTTTCTCCACGGGGTTGTAGATCCTGCAGACCAGAAGCCTACATCTCCACACTCTGAGAAAATTTGGATCTAGATACATGAACTTTCTGGCATCTTTCTGTAAGAAGAGTACAGGTTTATTTTTAAATGGTCAGCAAAAACCCAATCTTGCCACGGTATCTCTGGGATGATATTAGCTTACCACCTTTTAATCATATTGATGGTCTATCAGTAGATCCACTTTCTTACATACTTAGAAAACTTTCCTTCAGTTGTAGGGCTCAACATTTCTTTGTTTTTTTAATGATCTCAGTAACTGGTACGTTGTAGATTAGGATAAAAAGCAAGACAGAAAACAGAAGCTAGCTTGTGATAGGCAGCTCACACAATCTGATGAGCTTCAATGCAAAAATTCACAATGAGGTTAATATTTTGCTCTAACTCCCATTTCAGGGGCTTTTGTAAAGATTGGAAATGGTGACTACTGTATAAATGCTATTATCTTTGGTAACTAAAAGTGTCCTGTCATTTGTTCCAATATAGGTTATATGCAACATGATATCTCATTCCAATCAACACCTCATAATTAACCAACATGTTGTCCCTCCTTGATGTATGCACAGCTGTCATTAACTCTAAACATTGGTGTTCAGTACAAACATCAAGGGCAAAGTATATCCTTTTTATACAGTGCACAGCACTTGAATTTATCCTTGATGGAAGTCAGCACTGAATAATGTTTACGCCCAGCATTAAACTCATCTTGTTCTTCACATAAATATATCATAACTGTATACATCATTTTGGAGAAGTAGTCATATGAGGACAAACAGATATACTGGCTTCAGCAGACTGCAAAAAATTAATTGCTATGCTCTTTCTAGTTCCAACACCATTTGACTTTACTCTTTGATTGATGCTCATAATTATGACAAACCAAGTCATTTTTCAACAGGGAACACTGAAAGTCCTCCATCCATCCACAAAACCTTGAGTGAGGGAATGTATTGATCTAGGATGCTGTTTTTGACAAAATACTCTTTGCATGATGTGATGATTTGGGAATTCTATGTGCAATTTATGCATTTTGTTCAAGATTATGAACTCTCTGTACACTTAAATCCTTGTGATTTCTGCACTGCGTTCTGCCTCATGCTCCTTGTACTAAAGAGACAGGGTTTGGCACCTGTGTATATTTGAGTATAGGTTGTTAAATATTATCAGCACCTGAATAGATCTCAGCAGAACTGTATTGTAGAAAAAAACATTCTCCAGCTTCTCTTTGGCAGGGGAGTTGCACTGCAGATTGAAGGAATGGAATTTTGCCAGAAACAGGGCACAGAAACCAGATATAAGCACTGGGATTTTTAAAAAAAAACAAACAAAAAAACCTTTCCCTTGTCATAGAGACAAAGGAAGCTTGGGCAGGTGAGAGGAACTAAGGAACATGTTTTTGTAACAGAGGTGGTCTTTTTTTGCCTGAGGGATTAGCCAGGGAAGAAGGGAACTGGTCTGGAGGAGAAGACATGTGAAGGCGGGGAATCCTTGAACTGCTGAAAGGACACTGACCCAAATTTCAAAGAGCACTCAAGTGATGAGGACACTGATGCAAGGAATGATATACAGGCATTTTATTATTCTTTATCTATATATCTTTTGTATCTCTTGTGCTGTCTAAACTAAAGCATAATTATGTTAGGTTTTACAAAGGTTTCTATCTATATTCTTCTATCTATATCACTTATCATGTGCTCCCAAAGAGGTAAATTGTAAACCAGGGTGTGCCCGAGGTTGGGCCTTATGCAGCTACAGAGTCTGGGGAAGCCAGTTCTAGTCTTAGGACCCAGGCAGTTGGACTGTGAGATCTCAGGAGTGGGTCCTAGAAAGAAAATCTGTGTACTCCAAGTGTGTGCTTAGAAGCCTAGACCCAGAGACAGTGCCTGGCTTGTGTTCAGACTCAGGATGCTGAAAGCACACACATGCTGTGTGTTGAGACCAAACACAGAAGCCTGATGAGTGTCCAGAATGAGGTGTTCAACTAAGGCTCTGACACACATGAGTTGGAATCCCCAGTAATAGTAAGAGATTGCTCAACAGTAAGAAAGAGCTAGAAATATGCCTTGCATCAGAAGCAGCAGTGTCGTATTAAAAAGCTTTCAAACAGGCAAAATAGCAAAGCACAACATATCTTGGCTCAAGATTTAGATATTTTTAAAAATGTCCACGAAATTATACCTACATATTCTGTATTAACAATTTTTATTTGTGAGAGGGAGTAATATTCCACTGTGGCTGGGAGCCCAAGGAGGAGAGCTATAAATGGGTTAATGCAGAAGGCTATCCTACTTCTGTTAAAACCTTTTACTGAAACCTTAGCTGAAGCCCCTAGGGGTATAAAAAATGAGGAACCAACTGCAGAGTGAGCGACAAGGTGCAGATTTCTTCATTTCTCCTCTGCTTGTACTACAAAGGAGACCAGATATAACCTTTAAGGAGCATTTTTATCATTCTGGATCCAGAACAAGACAGCAGTACTTGTTGCTGAACATCATCTAAGACTATGTGCGTGGAATACGGAGTGGTGCTGAATGAGTCTCTTAGCACCACATGGTGGCAAAAATAAAACATGATGTCTCCTCACTGAAATTAACAGTAATATTGTAAACGCTTAGTCAGTTGTTGTGTTTGTTTTATTCTCTTATTTTCTGTCTTACATGATTGGCCACAAAACTATGGTGATGGAAGGGATTGATTGTCATTGGCTGAAACCAAAAGGAAGAAGCAACCGTACATTAGTATTCAGCACTAAGGACAGGCAGTCAGTTAAGGCCAGACTTTAATGCAGGCAAGAGCTTAATTCAAGATAGAGGATGTCAGTAAAGTTGGACCTTTTAAAGACATAATAATATCTGACTGGATATTACATAAATTTTTATACAGACAATTAATACACTTCGATGTTTTTAAATTAAAAAGTACCATTATTATTATAATATGTCATTTCAAACTCATGTTAGCTTGTATTCTCCAGTAAACAGTTGCAATAAGTCAAACTGAAAGGGTTACAGACATAGAGCCTGATCCTGCTGGTCCCATTCATTACAGGAGCAGTAATGTGAGTTATGTCTTCAGAGGAGTGGCTACTGGCAGCTTTGGACCACAGCTATCTGGTCAAGTGGTGGCAGTAGGCGAGATTGGAGCTAACGACAGTGGGCCAAAGCAGGTACAGGTGTGCACTGGCAACCCAGTTGGAGTTGATATCAGCAGATGTTTCACAATGGACAAGGTGAGAGGAGCATGTACCTACTGATTTGTGGCAGGGTTGGACCAGACTTGTGACTGAGATTTGTTTTGACTGGAGCAACAAGCCAGCCCACTAATAACAGACTGTGGAATTTGGGGTGGCAAAATTCACCCCTTTGCAGAGGGTCACTGCAAGGCCTCAAAATATGCTTAAGTGGTGCAAAGGCCAGATTTCTGCCCAGGGTTGTGTGTTACCCAATGTGCATAAGAAATACTCTATGGCCATATCTAACTGTTGGTTCATCTCTTCTATTCTCCTCTCTCCTATCCATATATCATAATTATAGTGGCTGGAGGATTATGCTCATGCAATTAATAACAATAGTTCTATTAAAATAATAACACTTAACAAATACATAGCCCTTTACATGTACAGCGCTCTGTATGGACTGAAATGAAGCCCATTCTGTCCATTGTGCTGCCTGACCAGGTGGAAATTAATGGCCTGGTGGCACATTCTGAACATTGGAGGGGATATTAAAATAGCCATTTAAACAGCTGCTCCATTTGCCCAACTAGTCACTGCCAGTATTTAAAGGGAGATGGTAAATGTTGACAATCAAAAATTGTAACCTCAGTTAAATTCTCTGCAAATGAACCTTCTACTAGTCCTCAAAAAATTAGAGGCATGAGACACTTAAAATCTAAACTCACCATCTGGGTGAAACACAGCCTATGAAGTTAAGATGAAATGAGACTGAATCCAATTCAGTCAAAGAATCCACACTGCCCCAATAAAAAATTGAAATGTTCATGACATGTCCAGCTCTCTGCTCCTTTCTAGTCCACACAGTTGATGCCAGCATTCTCTGTAAGTGGATCTTTGTCCCATGGATTCTTGATTCTAAACTTTGTGCCTCCATGACAGAGGAATCCAGACCTGAGGAACTATTGATCCTTCCTTATCCCACCCTTAACATATAAATCTGTTGACATTGCCTTAAGACATGTACAATATTTAGCTATGTCCCTGAAAAGTGAAACATTATGAAAAAAGTTTGTCCATTTGAAAACCCTGTAAAAGAGAAGATTCCCAGTATTTTAGGGAATAAATTAAATCTTGACTACTTAACCATTTGTTGATGTCTCGTTTGGGCATCTAGTTTATTGTACTCTCTAGTAATATACTGGATCCAAGCACTGTGATTTACATAACACCTGTTAGTGTGTGCATATGGGAGAGACAGATTGCTGCATCACTCTTAAGTGACCTATTACCTAGCAAATACAAAGTATAGATCACTGAATATGAAATCAAATCCCCCTGCTGATGCCCAGATGGCAAACAGACTCAAATGCCAGTGTTGAATATGAGAACATCTCTTCCTTTCTTAACCCCTGCAATTATACAGCACTCACTTAGAGAAATACATTTTTGCCCCACCGCAGACTTTGCTCCAAATATTACTTCATTACTTGATTCTCGGATAGACATGCCAAGTAATAAACTTGACGTTCACAGAAAACTCAGTGGGTGAGACCTGTGTGGTAGCAGACAGTTCTGTGAAAGCCAGATGACAAACAAAAGCACAGATTGAGTTAGTGAGGTAGAACGGCTATTAGAGATGGTAAGGAGAGGCAAGGAGTGCCAGTCATTTTGATAAAGCTTATGCCTTACTCGTAGACATAAAAAAGATAATTTTAAAGTAAATGCGTGTAGCAGCAGGAATAGATGGTGAATCAATCCTGTTTGTAGAAAATATTCTTCAAAGTTCATATTTGCACTTGTTCACACTATCAAAGTCAAGAACAAGTTGATATGGTTTTGGTTAATGAGCCAATTATATTCAGACAAGATAACAATCATGCAGTGTTGTGCTTAGCTCAATTGCTATGTTAATAGCTAGGAGTTTTCTGTGCTTCTTGTGTTGCTGACACAATACAGTGAAGAATGTGCATCACTTGTCGGCTTCAATTTGTGAACTTTCTTTTTTGCCTTCAACTCTCAAGTGTTTTTCACCTGTAATGAAAAAATACCAATGCTGAAATGCAGCTAAGTCCTGTGCTTTTGATTTTGGGATTATTCAGTTAGTGGAAATGTAACAAAGAGATCAAAAGAGGCTAAAAACATAAAAAAACAACTAGTTTCTCTGAGAGCTCAATCCTTTCAACAATAGTGGAGGACACTGGGTTATAAAAAAGTAGCATCCTTCAAACCAAAATGTTGCATCCCTTACTGGTGGGATTGGTATGTTTACTAGATCCACTCACTTGGGTGACTCTTTGTGAGGATAGCACAGCCCTGTGGCTATCCTATACTGTAAGTAGCCCTGCAGAAAACAGCAGACTTGAATCCAGGCTGCCCCACAGTTTGGCTTGCCCATTTTAGGTGAAGGGTTATGGGTACAGCTGACTATGGCAACATAGTCTTATTTTCTGCATAGCGAACAAAGGAGCTTCATACTCTCTCCCCTCTCCATTTTGATTCTCTGTGGGTTCCATGCCTTTTTAATAGCATTACATGTGCTGAGGTCTGAAATAGTTATTGAGCATGGAGGCCATTTTGGCCTTTCTAGCAGCATTGGGCTGATCTTTCTTGGGTTACACTGATCAGAACATTGAGGATCAGGAAGGAGATGCCCCTCTGTAGCAAACTGGTAGATTGGTCACTTGGTTTCAGGTGAGTAGAGGACCATTTAGTCACTGTTACCTGTTGAGTTGAGCATGTCTTTATTGGCAGAATTATGTTACAGCTTTGGTGGTGGAGTCCCTGATGGTCTTGCCCTCATTATGCTCTCATCCCTATGTCCCAGATTCCAGGCCTGATTATTAAAAAGATAAGATCAACGATAGCAAAATTTTTATTTTTTCCCCTTTTGAAGTACATATATCTGCAGCTTAATGCAATACAACCAAGTAATTAATACAATCTTAAATATAGTAAAAATAATTTGCAGTATTTATTCACGTCATGAGACATAGATTTGCTGAATGGAGGAGATTTTTCTAAAAATATTTTGATAGAAAACAAAGTCAGGATTATAAGAAAGGGCAACATACAACCATGCTATCAGGTCTCTTTTATGTTTTCTAGCAGGAAAAGGCACTCCTAGCAAACAACAACTGACAGAAAGAAAATTGACAACAAAATGGAAAAGATACTTTAGTGGGAAATATGATAAATAGATGGTGTTATTTCATCTGCTGTTTGTGAGTTATACTGTGATTATACTAGAGCTGGTAAAATCAATCAAAATAATACAAGGTATAGAAGTGGGAAAATGCTATTCTTCCATCATTAGATATTTTCATGTCCTTTAACTGTTAGTATGCTGTAGTTTATATTTTGAATATGTTATTTGTGTTCTAATCCTGATAACTTTGTCAAGTCAATTAGTTTTCTTTAACCAAGGAGTTTTTAGAAACTTGCCAAATAAAGCATATTTCAGTATCACAACATTTACTGTATAACAGTGCAATGCAATATCCACTCATGGCTGTCTTATTCTAAAGCAATTTTATGTAGAATAGTAGATAACATTTAAATAAATAATTAAAGAGTCAATCTAAATCCTACTGCATTTTCATCTCTTTCAAAGCAGCTCTCTCTGATGTCCAGCCATGCTTTTCTTTTCCTTATGTTGGCCCCTATATTGTGAAGTAGTACAAAACTACAGCAGTATTCCACAGTAAAATGCAGTTCAAAATACTCCAGGCTGATTCAAAGTACCCAGGCAATATATTTTGACCCAATAGAGGCTGATTCTGGAAGATGCTAAGTGTAAGCAGAGGAATTGTACCACTATTGTGGGAAACTTTCCTGGCTTATACACTACCCCAGTGAAATGGGATGGCAAAAGGATCTGAGTCTTCGCTCCCACTCTTTACCCAGAGTCCTGCCTGACCTAAAGGGCTCCCCTTCAACTCTCCTGTGTGGAAGAGTCCTTGTAACCCCAACAAGGCTGGGTCCAGGATTCTGGGCGGGTCAAGCCCCAACCTTGCCATGGTCACTTAGGGCAGGGGGCTTGGGTTTCCCACTTCAGGGTGCTCTCTCTGCACTGGATGGTTCACTGATCCACTGATCATTACATACAGTTCAAAGCAAATACAGTTTATTAAACAGCAATAAATTTTTTAAAAAATAAGGAAAAAATGAGAAATGTTAAAGGAAAACAGATCACCCTGCTCTGTGGCACGGGAACATCACAACCAGTGTTTCTGGAATGTCAGGGAAGTTCACAGTCTGATCTTCACAAGTCCCAGGCCTCCTTCTCAGGCCCTGGCTGTGCTGCAGGGATGCTGCGGATTGGCCCTTTGCTCTGGCAGCATCCACATGCCCTCAGGCCTTAGGTGGCAGGACCCTTCTTCCCAGAGTTGCCCCTGTCCCTTTGGGGTTTACTATCCCCCTCCAAGTCTGCAAGGCGTCTTGGCTAGGGTTGTCTCCCTGTGCTGGGCCCGCTGCCCGGGGTCCCCCTCGCTCTCTCCAGCTGCTCACCACACCCAGCTTTGGACTGCTCCAGACCCAGCTCCAGCTCCCCCACTCTGCCTCAGCACGGCTGCTGTTGCTGCTCTGCCTCCAGCTCCCTGGGCTGCTTCTCTGGCCCCTCTGGTTCTGGTTGCTGCAGCTCTGCTCCCAGCACAGGTCTGCTTTCTGGACTGCTTCTGAGACTCTGCTCCCAGCACTGATCTGCTTTCTGAGCTGCTTTTCTGGCCCATCTGGCTGGCATGGCTCTGTTCCCCAGCTCAGCTTGGGCCCCTGCTTTCTTCTTAGCTCAGCCCCACTCTGACTCAGGCTTTTTCAGCTCACTTGGAGGATGGCCCCCCCCAGGCCTCTTGACCCCATGATTAGCCTGCCTGCTCTGCCAATCTGGCGGACCTGGAACTTTGGCCTCTCTCCATTGTCTCTGGGAACTGTCAGTCTCAGGGTCCTGATTTCCCATTGACCCTTCCCATTCCTTTTGGTACTGGGAGCTAGCCAATCAAAATCAGTCCCCTGACATTTGCAGTACTTGCAAGGTATTTACAACCCATTGAAGTCATTGAGTGAGATTATCAGCTGTTGGAAAATGACATAGCTGCATTGACATAAATGGTAGAACAGTGGGTCTCACTACCCGAGGATCTGATCCACTGAGACCTGACGGAGCATTGTCAGCACTTCACAGAACCAGTCTCATAAGAAGAAATATGCAAAGTGGGAGTAAAGGGAAGTAAAACTATTGTAAAGGGGCCCATGATGTAAGCAGAGGGAGGGGATCAGTCCTACCAAATTGGTGTGCAACTATCTGCTATTTGTGGAATTTTGTTGCATTTTCCAAAGGCACAGCAACAACAGAATGTTCCTCAGAATATACTTAGGTTCCAGATTTGCCTTTTCCCCCCTCTCACTTCCCCAAAATCCAGTTTTCTCTCACAATAAAATAAAATAAAATAAAATCAACAAACCAATCTCCTCATTTGATATCAACGTAAATTTAATCTTGAACTCCACTATTCTCTTCTCCTCTGAACTTGGGGCCCCGACTTCTCAACCCCAAAATTCCACTTACCCAGTGTGGGAAAGGCTCATCGATAGGGCAGCCTTCCAGTTCCTTACTGAGGCTCTATACTGCTCCATTAGTGCCTTCATGTTTCTCCTGCTGCATGGCGCAGGGACTTCTGGCAGGCAGCCAGACATAGGTGTTGGCATAATAGGACTGGCTGGAGCTACTGTATTATGCAGCAAAGGTCTCAGAGAGGTGCAGTTGAGCAGCGCTTTGTCAGGCACAGCTTGAAAACTAGAGCAGAAAATGGGATTTTTTTTCTGCAGAAACTTGCCTTTTTGGCAAAATCCAAAATATTTTTGCCAAAACCTGAAATAGTTTGATTCAGAAAATGCCTTGGTGCTTTACTGGAGTTTTCATTTGTATGCATCATTTTCCCATTTTCCTCTACAGACTGGGATCTCTGGTTGGACTATATTTCCCACTGTTCAATATGGTCTGGGTGAGGAGAAGCAAAGAATCATGGGAGATGAATTTCAGCTGGGGAGCCCAGGAAAATGGGGAGATCAGATGACTGAACAAGAAATCTCATGAGCCACCACAGAAGCATATCTGAATAAAAATTTTCAAGTTTTGGCCAACATTTTCCAGTTTTCTGCCATAAAATGAAAACTTTTGGGGTTGAGGCATACAGTAAAATCAAAATGTTTAATGGAAAGCAGACACTTTTTGTGAAAAAAGAACTTAGTTGAAAACCCAGGTTTTCACTGAAACAGTTTTGAAGAAAAACTGTTAAACAGTCCTACCAGAAACAGTGGCTAGAGACACTTGGGACTAGGAATGCAACAATCCTCTAGTCAGCATGTGAACAAATGGCCAGTGGTCTGGCCTGGACTTGAAGAAACTACAATTTTACATAATGTTTGGAACTACTTAGTATAAAATCCTATGGAATTTAAAATGTGTGTATATGTATATACATATTTTACATATTTATGAATATGTATGTATAAATATATACACATTTGTGAAAGGAGAAGAATTTAAATGTCAATGGGTTCTTTTCTCTTACTGAACCATTGGTTCAGTTAAATAATACAGACGTTTCCTCTCTCTAGCACAAAATAGGTCCTGTTTTCCTCCATCCTGTATTTTAGACATCCACTGAAGACGAATCAACCATAGTCAGTTGAGGAACATTGTTCTGACAGCTTCAGGAATAAAGCTGAGACTCGATTTTCCTGCTGTGGCATAACAAATGCCTGTGGACATGTAAATATAGAGATGCTTAATTATTTACAGTTCAAGTTAATTTTCAAACCAAACCTCATTAATTTTTGTAATGCTGGAACTTAATGTGTCATTGCAGCAAAGATATTAAATTAAAATATCAGATTTTGGTAATTATATGTGATTCTCATGAGGCAGCTGGAGTGTAACTAAATATTGTTATTTACTTTGGAAAATCATAATTATACCTATTACAGTTATGATCATGAGACGTGATTAGGGAAAAATATTTTAGCACTGGAGGTTTACCAATAGGGCACTTTTCAGGGAGCTAAGAGTAAATTAAATATAAAAAAGGAAATTAACTGTAAACCACTCAGTTTAAGAAACATTAAGATTATTACTGAACTGACAGAAGTAAGGAATATCAAAGGGAATCTCTGAAAATGTTTTTAATTCACTACCATCAAGTCCTTTTTTTAATCCTCTTTAAAATGTTGTGTGTGAGTAAGATCATAAAAGGCACCTGATTGATAGCACTGAAGAATAACCTTCTCTCTTTATCTATAGAGCAATTACACACAGCACACACAGCAGAAATATTAACTTCCTCACACTGCTATCTATTATGTCCTGACTTGGAGTGGACATTTCTAGGGTTGGCTTCAAACTTCATATCCATTCAGTCCTTTGTCTTTATCAAAGAAGTTTACAGCCTTGAGATTCTACTGGACCTTTGTTGCCACTGAGATTTTTCAGCAAATATGGTCATGAGTGTATAACTAGGAAATTATGACCTTTTCTTCAGAACGTGTACGTCAACATATTTATATATGGTATTGTCACTTTTAGGTCCAGGCTTCTCTAATGTTCTCCTTGAGCCTATCCCTGAAGACCACCTTGAAATTTCAGCTACTTCACAATGTGTTATCCTACCCATGCTTCATATTCTGTGCTGGCTTCCAGGTTGGTTTTAAGTGATCAAATTATTGATTTTAAATTAATAGCTACAATTCGTATTGTATTCTTTTCCCTCATATAAAATTTTCCATCCAAAGATATTTGCACTTAAGCCTCAAAACATGCCATGTTAAAAAGGTATTAATTTACACCATTTTACAGAAGAGGAAACTAAAGCACAGAGACATTAAGGTTCTAGATTTCTAATTTCTGCAAATGAAAAAATACACATGCAAAATATGTGCATAGAATTCCATACCTAATTTGCACAGCCTAGTAATACAATCCTGTGTGCACAAATTTGCTTTCTGTGTTTGCTGCTGGCCAGTAAAAAGTGTAAATGGCTATTTGTGTGTACTGTTACCTGGCTTGTCCATGCAGTTATGGTAAGTGCATACACAAACTGGGAGGCTAATAGCTCCTGCATTTTAGAAAATTGGGCCACAGTGACCTCACTTTATAGAGCAAAGTGAGGAATAGAGTATCTGACCCTCTTCTCCTCCTAGAGCACACAATCAACTCCTTTAGCCAGAGAATGTGGCTCCACCTTTCCTAACAGCCAAGTCTATGCTTTGAATCTTGGCTGACTTAGAGCTTGGTTCAAAGCCCACTAAAATGAAAGAGAGTCTCTAAAGGGCTTTGGATTAGACCCACTGAGAGTTTCTCCTGGTATTTACTGATATCAGTGTTCAAGTCTGAACCCGGGGGGAATGGGAGCAGGTTGGTCTTGGTGGATGCTAGCCTGCAGAAAGCTTGCTGATCTTCCGCACATGGTTGAAGTCCAATTTGTTTGCTTAGGCTTTGGGTCATGGTGGGTAGGCATATGTGAGTTTGTCTTGTTTTAATGTCAGATTAGGTATAGGCTAGATTAGGTATAGGGCTGTTTCTTGAGATTAGGGATTTTTTTGTGGTATTATGCTATTTGGCTATACAGTTTTAAACTGTTTATAATGTAAATAATATATTACATGTTTATATTATTATCTTTCTTTATGAAAATGCACCAAACAATCTGGAAAATGAGGACCAGTTTTTATAAATAGAAATACATTGCATGCAGCAGTTATTGAAGTATCACAGGCCACTTTGGAGAGACAGGTCCAAATTCTGGTTTCAGTGACACTTGTGAAGCTAATGGGGTTACTGCAGACTTACATGGGCATTACTTGGAGAAGAATCTGCTTCAAATTATCACTGTGTTAGAGGGAGAGTTTCACATTTTTGCTGTTTATTAGTTTACATCACCAACAAAGTGTTACTTACATAGCTGAGGGCTGATTTTGATGCAATTTACACTAGTGCAAGACAAGAAAAATCCAAAGTAAATGATGTCCTGGGTCTTGAACCCTAGTCTGGGAGTCCCCAGCCTCCACCCACTGTCTACTGAAGCCTTCTAGGTTGAGAAGCTAATAGGGCTATAGCCTCAGCCAAGGCAGCAACCACAGGAGCCCTGACTAGAAGATCACCCAGCTCCTCTGATTGGTCTAACTACGCTACTTAAGGCAGAAGGAGGCACAGGAAGCTGGTTTTTGATTTCCTGTTGTAGCTGTGTTGGACGCTGTTGTGTCTGCACTCAGCTTTGTTTCTTATTCCTGGCTCCTGGCTTACCCATGTCTTTGTTTCTGTTCCAACTGTGCTCCTGCTCTGTGCTTGATCCTTGCCTCCCCTCCAACTCCTGATCTTATGCCTTACTTCCAAACATTGATTACCAGTTGTGGCTCTGATCCTTGACTCTTGCATTTGGTATCTGACCTTGGCTCTTGAGCCCCAGCTTTGATTCCTGGTTCTGATCTGGCTTAATCCTTGACTCTGAGTGCTGACCTTTGGCTTCCTTCCCCAACCTCAATGTCTGCTGTGCCCACTAGACCTGACTGTTCCTCTGACTCTAAGCCAGACTGCCTGCATCCCAGTCCATAACAATGAGTTAGTTTCAACTACACCAAGCACATGCTGGGAAAATTGATCAAATTTGAAAATAAAATTTAAAATGTCCAACTCAATTTTGTATTTATAGTAATAAAAATAACATTCATTGTAATGGTCAAAGTAAACCTCAGAGGTGTTTACCAGTTTTGGTTATATGTATATGACATAATGTGCAACAATTCTCATGTGGGGTTAATTTAATTGGCCAGATTCTCAGCTGCTATAACCCAGCATAGCTCCTTTGACCTCAATGGAATTATATGAATGTACACCATTTGATGATCTGGCCTAGTATTGATTGTGTGGGCATCAGATGTTTGAAAATGATAGAAGGAAATACTTGCACCACACTTCATTACCCGAACCAACGTGCCTTAAGACCAAAGACAGCGTCACAGTATTTTCAAATCTGCCTGATAAAAAGAGGGAATAAATTTTGATTCTGCCCTAAAACTAAGACTTCTGATCATTGTATGCATAAATATTCTAGGAGAGACATTCTGATCTGCTAAATTTCATTCTGATCTGCCAAATTTTTATTTTTGTTTACTTAGTGTTTGTGAAGGGCCTGAATTTATAGCTCTGGAGAAATGAACTGGAAAGTTGGAGAGAATTTAAGAGTGTGAACTTTATAATATGTTTGTTTTGATCTTCCTATGCAGTTGAAAATATCCCTGCTATAGGATGCTACAAAGAAATCCTAAAAACCCCATCCTATTCTACAGTTTTTTTTGTTTTTTTTAAAGAGTAACTGCTATAGGAACTTATATTTCTATAGATTTATCCCAAAAGTTTAGTGGATGTTTCCATAAAGGGTGTATATCTCTACTCTGGACATGATTCTTTCCCCACATACACTGGTTTAAATCAGGAGCTGTGCAAAGCTGCTGAGAGTGAGATGAGAATCTGGGATGCTATGTATAAGAGATATGAGTGAAGATGATGCATCCTTTTCTTTGAAGGTAATTGTGCATCTAATCTCCACCACTGTAATGGGGAATTTCTGTATCATATCCTCTTGGTGGTCTATTATTACATTATCAGTAACTGTCTCTAGCCTATTAGTGTGTGAGTGGCACTTGTGGTAGTAATTACTTGCTGTTTCAAGGGCAATGTCACATGTGGTTAGTGTCTTTATCTTTGGTGGCATTTTCATCTGGAAAAGTTAAATGGTTTTTTACTTCAGAGGATAACAAACTGAAATCTCAATCTCTCTTGCTGACTGACGTCTCCTATGTTCTTAAATGAGAACAATGACAAGCAGCAGGAAACACAATCTTAGATGTGGTGAGTGAAGAGACAGAAAAAGTAAAGCACAACAGCAAAAAAATCTGTGCCACTGAAAAAAATTCAAATGGGGTCTATACCAAAGACCCCAAATAAGAACAATTTTCTAAAAGTTTAATTTAATTAGTTGTTATTTTAAAGCAATGTATGTCTGCATGGCATTTTCAGTCAGACTTTCCAAGATATTTGAAGTGTCTATATACCTAAGATGTTTCTTATAATATTCGGAGATGAAGTTGCTGTCCTGTCTCCAAATAGAGGTTTGGGTTTTTTTTTAATACTCTGAACTTTTGCGACTGCCCATGTTGAAGGATTATTGTAAAAAAACTCCACTTGAAGGTAAATAAAAGTTTACCAATTAACATGGTTTGTGAATTTTGAATACAATTATATATTTATTTCATTTTTTCATTTGGTTATAGCTTAATGAGCTCTTTAACATGGGCCCTCATTGGGAGCCTGATCCATACCTCATTGAAGGCAATGGGAGTTTTTACTGACTTCAAGGACTTCTGGCTCTAAGCAAGAGATTTAAGCATGTTGCCTAACTTCAGACATGAGATATGAGTAGTCTTATTGGCTGACTGAGATTCTTAGCTTGTCTTCATTACTGCACTGTGTTAGCGCTGCTGCATTGATACAGCAGTGCCGATGTATCACATCTTCACAAGTCAACACAATTACTCCTTGTCAACATAATAACTGCACCTCAATGAGAGGCAGGAGCTATGTTGACGAGAGAGTATCTCCTGCCAAAATGGCTTGGTGTAGAGACTGCTTTAAGTCAGTGTAACTTACACCATTTAGGGGGGTGGTTTTTTCACAAAGAGGTAGACTAGAAGTAATTGACTTAATTTGCAGCAAGAGATATTTAGGTTGGATATTAGGAAAAACTTTCTAACTATAAAGATATATAAATGACGGAACAAGTTACCTAGGGAGGTTGTGGAATGGATGTTTTTAAGAATAGGCTGGGCCAACATCTATCAGGGATGGCTAGGTATACTTAATCCTGGCTCAGTGCAGGTTATGGTCTAGAAATTATTCTTAAGGTCCCTTCCAACCCTACATTTCTATCATATCTTATATTCCAGTATGAAGAAAATGTCTCCACTGTAATGAAAAGTCATGTTACAAAGGGACCAACAAAAAAATGAAAGCTGACATCTTTGTAACAACAGAAGCTTGATTTGTGCCCTACAACAGTAGCAAACAATCAAGTCTTTCATAATACTGCAGCAAACATGTCTTGAGCACAATTAGGTAAGCAAAATCCTTCTACAGTGTTGTTGTACTTCTCCAGGCTGGAGATTGATGCCAAATAGAGAATATTTTATTTGAAAGTGTCTGTCTCTTTGCTCTGTAGTAATCAGATACATTAAAGTGAACTAGAGCTTTAGAATCCAATGATCCTTTGTTTTATAGGCAGTAAGCATTATTTTTTGTTGTTGTTGTTGTCCAAATCAAGCAGAGAGTTTCTTCACTTAAAGAAAAGATATTTATCAGATTAAGTGGAATGACTGCGAAGATTCTGTAGTAATGTGATCCCCCTAGTGTCTTGAAAAGAGGACTCGTAATATAATATGAGAAGTGAATTGCATTTGAAAACATAAATCCAGGGCATCCAAGACTATAGTGGAAAAGAACAGAAATTTGCCCATAGTTATAATTTGCCTTATCCCTTGCAAAAAACTCAAAAAACCCTCAAATCCCAGGCAGCTTTAGCAGAAAATGTATGATATTCCACCTTCAAACACTTTTGGGGATTTTTTTAATAAAAATAAAATAATGGAAAATAGTTTAGCTTTTGGTGTGTATTTTAATGCTTGTCAATGATAAATAAAGTTTGTCAAGTTTCACCGTGCTTGAGATGCGTTGATTGGGAGAGTACTGGCACATATTATAGCTCATCCATCTCATAGGCATAGTCTTGTCATTTGTAGAAGAAAATTTTTGTATTCCTGCTGGGTGCAGCTATCATGATCTAATAATGCCTTTTAGGTGAATGAAGGCAAGTGTAAGGCAGAACCATGTGTGTGTTTCTTCAAGGTTGAATTGTTGTTGTGTTCTTGCCACTGTCAGTTTGCTTCTGTGAACACTCCCTCAGGTGATGACATTGGTGTTATCTCAAACCTCACTCACTTCAGTAAATGTTGTCAATGCGGGGCTCCTTTCTTAAGGGATAAGAGGGAGTGATAAACATTGTTTGCTTCAAGTGTGTGTGAGAAAGGTAGTCCCATTTTTGTGGGATCAGTGCAGACACATTTTCTTCTCCTGCCTCACATTTAGTCTCCGTTTTGTGTTCATGTGGATTGTAGGCTCTCCAGACAAGGGAGTGTTTGTACTTTGCCTTGTACAATGAAGTTCTGATCAGGGTACTGATATAGTAATTTTACTATGAATAATAACAAGTACTAGTGTAATAATGAGTAGTGGTTTTTTTCCCCTCCTGAAAAAGGACTTCGGATTTCAGAATAATTTTGCAGTATGTTATAGTTACTTGGAACTTCAAGCCAGTGACATACATTACTCAATCTTTTCCAAAGGTACAGCCCCCTATCTGTTGATCTAAAGAATAATCTCTTAGATGTAAGCAGTATTGCACTTATGACGTTCAGGTGAGAAGTTCTGATTCCATCCACTATGATTGTGGGATATTATGTTTGGAGGAAATACTACCTACTTCATTATAGTATGTTCTCCCATTGCATCAGCACAACTAGAAAGTTCTGAACTTTGACATTTCACAGCTTATTTACAGATGCTTGTGTATTTCATTGGGCCATATCCTTTCAATGACAAGTATGCAAAATTCTCACTGACATTGTGACAGAGTGTGGGGAATCAACAGCTGAGCCAACACTTTGGTCTCTTAAACACCAGTGAATTCCTCCCAGGATAGATCTGACAGGACCTAATTAGTTGGTTAGAATTGGTTGGGGGAGAACTAATGAGAGGGTTGTCCTTTTAACACAAAGTATAAGAAGGCACAAGAATGAAGTATGGAGGGAGAGAGAGAGAGAGAGAGAGAGAGAGAGAGACAGGCTAGCACAGCCAGAATCAGCAAGGATCTCTAGATAGAGCGATCTCCTCTTCTCTCCTCAGCAGTGAACTGGGGAGAAACTGAAACTAAGTAATACGGTATATGGATCAGTCAGATGGTGGGAAAAGCAAATGTAAACAAACTTCACTGGGGTGTTTAACAAATGAAAGTCTCAGAGTCTCAGTAGACAGAGCAGAAGACAGGAGTGGAATGTTGCCCCTGTTTCATACATCAATAAACTCACGTAGAATAAGGGTGAAATGTGGAGGCCTGTTATATATAAGCAGAGGTGGATTAAGGTTTCCTGGGGCTCTGGACCAAAACAAGTGGGGGGGGCCTCCCAGTCTGCTCCTTCTCCCTGGAGTCCCTCCCCAATCTGCTCCTTCTGCTTTGGCCAAGCCCACAGTCCCACCCCTTTCTGCCCAGAGTCACCCCATTCTGCACTCCATACTGCATACCCATACCCCTTTTTTCTCCTTTCTTCTCCCCTGCACTGTGGCACCAAGACTGGAGAAGTTCTGTCCCCATGCCACAGCCCCTGGACACAGTGAGGAGCGAGAGCAATGTTCCCTCTAATTTTTGACAGGATGTGGGCACAAAAAATGTCTTCTGTGCAAATTTTTTGTGTGCAGTGTTTCACCATGTGCGCAAGGTTTAGGATCTGTGCATACACACACACAGCTTAGAGGGAACAGTGGTCCCAGGGCCATAGCAGGGATCTGGATGCTGGGGCTTTCCTTCCACCCCCTGCACTTCTACAGGGAACCTGAGTCAGGGTACTGGGACTTCTCCCTCCCACCTGGTGCTTCTGTCAGAGAGTAGGTGTGGGGCTTCCCCTGACACCCTGCAGCTTCTGCTGTGAATGGGAGGGGGCACTGAGATTTCCCCTGACGAGGGACTTCTGCCAGGGATGTGGTGGGGACTACTGGCAGGGGCTTCTGGTGACCCATGACTTCTGCCCTGTACTGCTGCCAGGGATCTGGGTTGGTTGAAGGAGCTTCCCCTACCTGACCCGTCAGCACAGTTCTGGGGAGTGGGGATGGGGCATGGAGCTTCCCTTGCCTCACCTGCCCAGCAGTTGAGGCTCAGGGCTTCCACCGACTGGTGGCAGATTTTTTCCAGGGCTCCCTAGTTGGCTTGGGCTCCTAGGCACGGGCCCTGTCAACCCAGTGACTAATCCACCACTGATAGTAAGTGATGATAAAGTTTTAGTCACATTATGTACTGTGTGATGGTTTACCAGATTATAACCCCTTGACAAAGCTGGACAACATTTTCATTTTGTTTAAAGTTTGCGTTTCCCAAAACAATGAATATCACCACAGACTTTTTACTCTGATACCTCACCAAATGGATGCAGCCTCTGCAACTCATTGCAACCTGGTAGGGATAGAAAATATATGGCCAGTTCAATGCTTCTTGCCTAAGAACATCTCCCAGATGGGTTCAAAAGCTAATTTGCATGAACTATAAATTGTTGAAGGAGGGGAATCTTGAGTAGGATTAGAGAGGTTATGTTACTTCTGCATTTAGCAGTGGCACGACCGTTGCTAGAATACTGTCCGGTTACAGTTCAAGAACGGTGTAGATAAATTGGCTAGTGTTCAGAGAAGAGACGTGACTGATTAAAGGATTATGATGCCTTATGATGATAAGCTATATCGACTAAGCTCCTTCAGTCTAACAGAGAAGGTGAAGGGGTGACTTGATTACCATCTGCTGGTACCTAGATGGGGAACAAATATTTAATAATGGGCTCTTCAATCTAGCAGAAAAAGGTACAACGCAATCCACTGGCTGGAAGTTGAAGCTAGTCAAAGTCAGAGTGAACATAAGGTGTATGTTTTTTAACACTGAGTGTAATTAACCACTGAAATGATTGTTGTAAATTTTCCATCACTGACAATTTTTAAATCAAGATGGGATGGGTTTTTCTGAAAGATATGCTCTAGAAATTATGTTGGGAAAGTTCCCTGGTCAGGAAAGGAGGATTATGATGGGGAAGGTCAGACTAGATGATCACAGTGATCCCTTCTGGCCTTGAAATCTGTGAATCTATTCAGTTCAAAACTGGGTTCCTAGATCTGTTTCTTTAAGCACAGGCTTATTTCATGATTGCTTTTCCATGACTGTTAAATACATTAACAGCAATCTAATTGCATAAAATGAATAATCAGCATTTCCAAAAACCTTTTTTCCCCTCCCTGTTAAAATGAGTTTATTACTTTTTGCTGCCTATCAAGCAGATGTCACTCACTCTCTGAGGAATTTTCAGCTTTTCCCCATCACTCTGGCTTGGTAAGTTGCCAGATGTTCAGTTTCTCTGCAGCTTTTGATACTAGTGCCAGGGATATGAGAGGCCCTATCTAAGGGAGAAACAGGAGCATAAACAAAGTTTTTGCTGAGCAGAGGGATGACTGTTGCTTCAAATAAGAAAACATGAAGAGACATAGGGACAAGAATGCAATGTACACGGACTGACACAAACCTCCTCCTCTCTCAGAGGGCCAAAATTATATAGTACCAATGTCTCATAGATTTCTAGACCTCAAACGTATCCTGTCAAGAGTTTAGGAACTCAGATCAGCTCTTTTGGAAATCAAAATAATACCTCAAAAATGAACTAGCAGAAGTTAGACTAATGACAGAGTCATTGGTATTCAGCAATCAATGTCACTCACAGGAAAAAAAGAGAGAAAAGAGAAGGGGGAAAGATATATATGGATGATCATTTTAAAAAAATCAAGTACCATTATCTCAATTTTAGTCAGTTCTCCAAAACTCCTAATTTGCCATGAAATGTTAATTGCTGTTTCACGAAAGAATGTTATGGGTTATGGCTATGACATAAAAACAAAATATGTTTATTAAGTGTGAAGAAACCTCTTAAATAACATAAGCCTTTAATCGTTAGGGCTATGGTATGCAAATAAACTCAGTCAATTGTACCATGATTGCCTGAATTATGAGGTCATAATCCTGCATGTCTTGAAATCAGAAAAAAAAGAAACAGAAGTACATACAAAATTGATGACTGAACAATGCTACCCTAAAATTCATCATATGGTTTATACAGCTGTGTTCAGCATGAATGATCACTGTCAAATTTAAAGACAAATAAGGCCTTATGATGTCTTTCAATTTACAGCTGCCAATTTTAGATTAACAAGAGATTAGGTTTCTGGCAACAGTCAGAATTATTGAGTATATGAGTGGCATGCTTTGTACTGAGGAAAATATGTATTGAAATTGGTTGACTTTATGAAAAATTAAATGTTTCTTAATTTCTGCCTTTCTTAAAAAGTTATTTTATTCTTAAATACTTTAGACTGTAAAGTGATTTGAGATCTGCCTTCCAAAGCAAGTCCTCTTTTTTCCACTTAGTCTTGGTAAGAGGACTCGCAGGAGACAGAGGAAATGCTACAAGCACTCTCTGGAAGTATATCTTAGGAAGGTAGGCATTGACCATATGAACTGGGAAGAGCTGTGGGGCAATAGACTGCAATGCTGTCACATCATGCATCAAGCCTCTGTCTGTTTTGAAGAGAATCACCTTACTAAAGAGGCTGAGAAACAACAGAGGAGGAAGGAAAGTGTACAGCATCCCTGCCAGCAGTTGTGCTCTCCCCAAGCAACTACCTGTCACATAAGTAGAAAAACCTGCAAAGCATGGATCGGACTTAAGCTGTTTTAAGTCTCATTGATCACTTGTTTCCTCCTATGAGTCATCATCCTCATGTCGAGGAATAGCTGCTAGCAGCAGCAGCTTTGACTGCCAGTGATGAAAAGCTCTATCAGCATTTACATTTGGTATTATTGATTACCATTAATGCATAGTCTTGACACATTCTCAGAAACGTTTTATGTATACATATGTGGGACCTGTCTCCTAGATTTGAAATAATTCTTAGCATTTCTTAAATATTTAAACTAGCAATGTGAGGCTAGCATTGAGGTTTTACATCTCAGACTCACTGTCGTTGTATTAAAAGCCATAGAATATGCACGTAGATATCCCTTCATGTACAATTTTTATAGGTACTTGCTGAACTTAAACAGACCAAATACTATGAAGTCAATGAGGCTTTGTGTGTTTAGCTGATGCCATGTTTGGCCCAATGTACACCACTGGGGGAAGATGGGTTATTTTTTCAGGATTTCATTATTCCTTGTATTAATACAAATTTTTTTCCTAGCTAAGCCAGCTGACTTTTACAAGGCTAAGACAAATAATAAAACCTGACTTCTGCCATAGAGAATCAAATCCCCTACTTGCAAATGTAAATGTTGCCAGGTGCACAGATCCCTTGTCCTAATAAATAATTAGAAAACATGATTAATAAGAGGCCTAGATGTCTAGTGATTCAGAGTGTTTTTATAAGAAACAAAATATGTTAACATTGAGAGGAGAATGTTAGGTTTGCATTGCTGATGCTGGCTTTTCAAGGAGGACTAGGAAAGAAAGATATTCACTCCTTGTGAGATTCATACTGTAGGCATACAGGAATTATATGTCCAGGAGAGAAAAAGAAATGAAGACAGATTAAACATAGAGCAGACAAGGAGAGCAAAGTAATTCCATTTATGTTCATCTCATGCACAGAGACTGATTGAAACTGAAATGGGAATAAGAAGTTTTGTTGACCTGCCCTTCCCACATACATACCCTAAGGGCCAGTCCTAAGGCACACTTGGAAATGTCAATTAGTCATTACAGAGGGAGGATTTCTTTATGACTACTTAGCAGTAACCTGTTTGTAGCACAATTCACATGCAGGCCTCGCTATTAACCTTGCACAAAATGAAAAGTTCTTAAACATAATCCATCAGCTTGATATACATATGTAAATTCTCATTTTCTCCATATCTTTCAAAACCATATAAAACTCTGTGCATCCCCCCTGAACTTTAACATGCTACTATTCTGTACACTGCAGATTACAGAATTAATCAACTTATATGAAAAAAGTTCAAGTGACTGAGGAGTTTTTATCCTGCAGGCAATAGTATTGAAATAAAGAAAAATCTTTTATTAAGCAATTTTTTGGTATTAAGAACAGTTAATGTCAATAGTTTATAAATACTCCTACAAAAGAATACACAGTGGTTGACTTCCATTTTACTGGACCAGAGTAATATTATAAGACATATCCCACACACATAAATAATATTACCTGTGGAAGGAAACAAAGGTGGTTATTTTCAGATGATTGTTAGTGTAAATAGTGTAGCTCTGTAGGAATGTATTAAGAGGTGAGCAATGAATTCCCACACAGAGTACCAAATAGCAAAAAGAAAATTCTTGAAACTCACAAGCCCTGTAATGATCCCCATTTTAGGTATGCTATTCATTACAAACCTAAAAGCTCTCGTCAGCCTCATGCATCTACAAAAATGGCAGAATATATAACTAACAGAGCCAAAACCTCTGTTAAAATAGGCAGAAATTGACAGCCTGTTACGAATTAGTCAACTTACTGACAAATTCTTAAAGTGTCATGTGGGTCAGCAGACAGCTGAATCAATAATTAGACAGAGATGGCTACAGTGATTTGGCCATATCAGGCTGCCCCGTAGCAGAAGCACAAGGTATGTTTTAGGTTGCATTTCACCTGGGAGGAAGAGAAGGCATGGAGAATAAAGAATGATCTATTGCAAGATGATCAAAAAGAATGCTGCTAATGTGGAGACAACTTACAATAGTGACAAACACTTTTTTATGGGGGAAGAATTAGTTGTCTTGAGTGTCACAAGGCACATGAGGTTATAAGTAAATAAGTAAAATCAAGTTTGTGCAAAGACCAGAGCTAAGAATCACACCTTTCTGGGTCTGGCTCTATTAACATTGGGATGTATTTTGCCACCATACTTTTAAATAGAACCTCACTACATAAGTATTTCTATTGACTTTGGTGAGATTACTCATTGAGTGAGTAAAAGTGTCAAAACATGGCCTGAAGAAATTAAAGTTCAGTTTAAGCCATTTCACAAGATTTGGCTGCTTTAAGGCTTCCTATGAGAACTTCAGTTCAAACACTCCCTCCCTCTAGCTATATATCCACCCATTCTCCTTGTCTTTTACTAAGGAGTTACTTTTACCTCCATTATATCTGGATGGGATAAAGAGCCACCTGTCTCAGTGAGTCAGGAAAAAATAATTAAGATTCTCCAACAAGAGCTACATGAACGAATAGAATGGTATGCTTCAGGCAAACACTGGCAGCCTGCTACACATAACTTATGAGAGAAAAGTTAATGCTTTTATCCACAGCTGAAAGTAAAATGAACAAAGTTGAAGAGATGAGAATTTTTCTGTTCTTTCTGCAGTAATTAAAATTAAGTATAAGATTTTCTCTAAGCTTGATTCATAATACACCTCTAAATGTCTTTCTAAATCACAGAGTCTGCTGACTTCTAAATAGCAATTCCATGACTGGAAGTTTTTAACTTTCTTAATCCTGGGTAAATGACAGAGATATATCGTTATTCTTAACCATCCTATTGTTGGACCCAAATCATTAAAGATCTGTGATGTCTCCTTTGCCAAACTGATAACTTATGAAAATGAAGTTATTGAGTGAATGAGAAACATCAGGACTGGAAATATCTTGTACTTGTCTTGTGTAACTGCATGTCACAAAGTGGGGAAAAAGAGGTAACAAAAATGTGATGGCAGCTGGGAGCCGAAATATACAACCAAAATTTTCAAAGACAAATTCTGATAGCACCTCTCACACTGAGTAGAACTTTATTCCATGAGTAGCTCCATTAAATGAGTAGGTTATCATGGAGAATAAGGTACTACTCAATGGGAGAAAGAGGTTTTGGAGTCTGGCCTTGTATTCTAACACATAAATTAGACAATTATGTAAAATTTCTTTAAAATCTAATAAAAGTGAGAAGAGACAAACTGTTAGAAACGTACACTTTGACTCTCACGAACACCTGAAATACATGATTTCAGTGGGCCTACTCCATGTGAGTCAGAGTGGCAGAATCTGGCTTACCGTTATTGAAAGACAACTTAAAATGTCAAATCAGCAAATTATGTAAAAAGTGGTATGCCTGACTGGATAATAAACATCAGTTATAAAAAATAAAATTGTCCAAAGTCACCCTAAGGTCAAGGTACTCAAACTTAGCAAAATAAGCAGAGGTGATTAGAGAAACAAATCAAAATGGCTTAAAAATAAATGGCATTTCATTGCCATGGTCATATGATGAAGCCTCTTTTGATAGCTTAACTTTTTTTTTTAAAAAAAAAAGTGGCATGTAGATAGAATGAAAGTCAAACCAGTCTTGTACCAATTTTCTGAAGGTCATAGTAAGTTCAAATGATGAACACAAAACCCTTTGAAAGTCCAGAAGACTGTGGGGACTGTGTACGAGAGAGAGTGTTTTCTAGTGATAGTGTTCTTTTGGCAAAACATTTCTGGACTAGTAAACTACATTTGCTTACTGTATGTTTCTGTTCGTCTCAAGATGAACAACCCGATTCCTCTCCCCCTGCTATTGAATTCTGTCTCTTCTTATAAGAGCAAACTGTATGGCCCTGACATGCACTGATCCCTTGACTCAGAGCAGAAAATCCATTTTTTAAACCAAATGCCTATAGTATCCCAACCAGGCTTCACATGAGATATATTTTGTGATTAGTACCTTGTACAGACATAAGCTACTGAAGTGTATATGCAAAGCTCAACAGAAAAAAAGTAGGAGCAGAGTTATAGAAGAGTTTTCATGCTGTCCCATTTTAAAAGTTTGGGAGTTCATTTTCCCACTGTTTTATATAAGCCTTGTATAGTTTTTGGTATAAGCAAAAGTTGTTCAGAATAGATTTTTTTATTCTGTTCATTCATTTGTCCAGAACCTAATAAATGCAAAATATCACCAATGGCTAAATATTCCTACAATGTAAGAAGCTTGCTAGACACCCCCATTGCTGGAATTGGATGCTAGCGATAATCATAGAAAAAGTTAGAATATATATGATATGAAGTTTTATCACTTGTTTTCTCTAATTTATCATGAGTCACGTTACTCTTTTCATCCAGCACTAGCCATCCCAAATACCAATTCTCTTGGAGCTAAAAAAGAGAGGCCAGTAGTGTTCTGCTTAACTGAGCCTCTGTAAAAGCAATCAATAAACTTTCATCTCTTCCAAGAGGCCCACACATTTACATAATTGTACCTACTCGCCTCCCTGTATCTGATCCTCTCTCTTTTCCTAAGGTTAAGATACAGGGCAGATGTCTATGTGTACACTGCTGTTACTAGCGTGCTTTGGCCATCTCATCTCTCAGTGGCTTTTATTGTGCTCATCTGTTCAGGAAGACTAGGTTTTCCAAGGCTCATTTGCTGGTTAATTGCATTCTCAGATCCTCTAAGATGTCTGTAGCACCTGCTCTCCACTTCACAGACTGTTTTGATCTCTCTAGAAATATCCAACTTTGATTATGTGAAAATCTTTCCTAACTGTACTACGTGCCTAGAAAGCAAGTTAAAAATTGCCATTGTGACTACTGTGACCTATGTTAGGACTGAAAATACAATTCTATAATATAGAAGCATAAAATGCAATGAACCTATTTATTATTCTGTTCTTCTCTACTTATTTCACCTTTGACACACGATATATGTGTCTCTTACGTACAACATAGTTGTTCTTTGAGAAGAAAACTGGGCCCACTGTTCTTTCTGCACCCATGTGATTATGCACCCTATCAGGCTTGGCCACGGTGTTCCTAACAAATTAATGATACCAAACTTTGCACATGTAGTCACTAATTGTCTGTTCCTCAGTTTTTGGTTGCTCAACTTGACACTCTGGAGCCTGATTTGCAGAATTGTTTTGCACTCACAGCTGCAACACAACTCAGTGGAAGCTGTGCTTGAATATATAAAGTGCTATACAATGCTAAGTACTCTGAAAAAATGAGGTTATAGGCATTTCATATTGGACACCCAATATTAGTAGATACTTCTGATCTTCTGATCTTAACCTTTCAGTGCATCAGCTCCCCATCTACAAAAGTTGGATAAGAGCACCCCTCAACTCACAGGGGTTTTGTGAAGATAAATTACTGTTTGTGAAGCACTCAGATATGACAGTGATAAGCACCATGGAAAATCCCATGGGGAAATTAATCATTCCCTCTTCAGAGATGGATTTGAATAGCATGCAATAAATTAGTCATAGGGTCAAACAATGAACAATAAGGAGAAAACAAACTATTGAATAGCTAGCTACTCATTAAGTGAGCATTTCCCATCTTGTGTACTGAATGAGGCAGGAATCTTGTGGGAAAATGGTATGTGAATATAATTAAAGGTTGTATCATAACTGCATATGCACTAGAGGAACAAATTAAGGTTGCACGGGTAGCCTTTATTCTGGCACTTCCTAATTTTTGAAAGGTTGAGATTTTAATGTAGTTTTTTGTGTCTCATCTTTATAGGTTTCCCCAATATTCTAGTAGTAAATATACTGTAAAATTAAATAACCCAGCCTCTCTATACTGTGTTACTCAATGCTGCAAAGCCTACTTTAATATGACTAGAAGTGGTGTAATTGTGTTGGTGAAATCAGCAAAAAGCAATAAATTTGCTAGGATTACAAAGTGTGAGTATTGTGGGTCTTGCAGAAACTCTAACTATGATCTCCTTCTTGTTACAAATGAAGGTCAAACACTGGCTCTGTCACTCTTTATGAAATGTCTGCTTTGTGTGATTACTAATCTTTATACTTGCTAAGGTGCATACTCATGGAAGATGTATTTGCAATTGTGCTGCATTTGCTCAAGCTAAGAAAAAAAAGCGTAGACACACATGATGCACTACTCCAGAATTCAAATGGAAATGCTAACGATACCATACTACAGCACTTACAGCATGTTCCTGAAAGCATTAAGTACACAATATTTATATTTGATGCTGTTGGATTCTCTTCCCGTCCAAGATGAAAACTGATTTTGGGAACCTATTGGTTATTCAAGCTCTGGTGAGCAAGCCCTTCAAGCTCACTTACAAAAACCTTGCAAACATCCCGAGGCTCACAATGAAGAAAAAATTTATATTAAAAAAAAAACAACTCCCACCAGATGCCACTGAGCCACTAAGCTGCCAGAAAATGTAAACTGTTGAGCCTGGATATCATTAAGCCTGTTGATATCATAAGCCTGCTGGGACTTTGGTTCTTGCGGGCCACAATGATCACCCAAGGCATGATTTTGCAAAATTGTCATGTTCTGGAGTTCAACCGAGACCAGTGAGAGGTCATCAACAGTTCTCCTATAATCCTGAGTGCCTTAAAATACTCTGCTACTGTAGCTCCCTGTCTGGATGCTCTCAGGCCAGCATATAAGCCTGCACTGAATTTCCATGTACTAAGCAGCTCTGGTTCAGAAACTCTGACTTCAGCAGCCAGACTCTGGTCTCCTACTTGGCTACTACTAGCCAAGTGATTCCCAGCACACTCTTAGTCTTGAATTTCCCCAAAACCATCTTCTTTGAAATGTCCAGCCCTTTCCTGGAACATTTAAAGAACTAATAAAGTTTGTTGTTCCTTTAAAGAGACTAAATCACTGCAGCTTCTTGCTTTAACTGGAGGTAATAGTCACTTCAAGTGAAATGCACTACTGGGTTAATTAAGAATTAAAGTAAAACAGGTTTTTAATGAGTTCAAGTGTAGGGATAAAATCAGAAATGATTACAAACAAAGGTGAAAAACGTTTTCTGGTGTCCAAGACTTGACAGATTTATAATCTTGGTTCAAGGTGAGATTCTTATCACAACTCCTTCTTAACACACTGACCACTTCCTTGGACAGAATCTCCCACAAAGTCAAAAGGGCTTGGTTCCTTTGTCTCCTTTGGTGAAAGATAAACTGGGATTCTTTATTCCTCTTTTGTCCAGTGACTCTCTGAAATGTATTCTTCTGAAAGGTACCCCTAGATAAAGTTCATTAGTTCATGCTGAGTAAAGGAGTCTTGAGGTCTGGAAGATAAGGCTCCCTGCTGTTTCTTCCCCTACTGGTAGTTGCTACTACTCAAATGATCTCTTCGTGCTGCAACCTCTGATACAGATGAAGAGGCTACTGAATTTTCTTTGTCAGGAAAACACCTGTTAATCACCTTTACCTAGGATAGGCTGTCTTTGTCTTAAACATGTTTCAGTAACATAATATAGAGAGACTTCACATGTAAGATTAACACATGCATTTTACAGTGATATTGATGACCAATGTGTTATTAGCTTTCATAGGATACCGCATTAGTCATATGTTGTACAACTGTTAGTGCAGTAGTGTAAAGGGTGTACAGTAATAGATGTGTGCCCAGCACAGAGCAGTGCTGTTCAGACCTGTCTGAGATAGAAGGCAAAGATAAAATAGCTTGTTGCTGTTGCAAACAATTATTTTAATTTGCATACATTTCGCAGCTGTTTATAAATAGTCTTCACTTCTTGATTCCTTTTCCCTTTTACATGGAGCGAGAGATGCCCACAATTCTTTTCCATTCCTTCCAGTGTATGGGACAGGTTTGTAGGTCTTGGAGTTGCAGCTCTTTTCTCATCAAACTTTTCTTGACAGAGTCTGTTAATTATTTGAGGCATCTCAACATTTTTTATCTGTATGAATCTAGAAATTCAGACCTCCAATCCACTTAAATCCTCCTCTTTATCCTTCTGCTCTCCCACCCTTCCTCTCCTATTTCATTATTGTTACCCCCAGTTTTCTCTTTGTAGTATTGTCTGATTTTGTATCATCTGGTCTTGCACATTTGATAAGTTGTAAGATTATGGGACTGCATAATTCTATTGGAGCTGAGACACATATAGTAGTTAGAAACATATTCAAGCCATTTATCTTTTTGTACCTTCTAGTGTCTGTTTGTTTAGCAATTAAAAAAAATCACATGCAAGGTAGATGTGTGCCTAAGTGTGTGCAGGATCAGGTCCTAAATGGTTATTTAATTCAGACGTGATTGGAAAGAGCATGTTCAGAGAAAGTGGCTTGAAACTCTCTCATTGTATTGCTTTATTAACCATTTTACAGACACACAGCTGGTCTGATGTGCAAAAAGCCAGTTTAAAGACGCACTCCTGAGTCACATACTGCTACAAACGTAAATTTTTATTTAACAGGCCAGAGACCAAACTCCTTTTCATAAATAATGGATAAGCTAAGTTAAACAGCATGATTTTTTCAGGCCAGAGGCAATAGCTTTCTGTGTCGAGTAGTAGAGAGGGTATGATCCTTAGCACTTAAATATCCAAGAAAGAAAACCCATTTACTTTTGTATTTGCTGGAAGGGCTGAGCAAATAATTAATTGCAGAAAAAGTATCTGGCATTTAACTGTTTCTTATCCAGGAGCAGATCGTGATTCATTCACATGTAAAATTATTTAAAAATATTATATGCATAATTAATGCATTAATGTGATACTGAGAAAGAGGACCTGAAACTTTGCATTGGTGTATAAGCTGTTTAGAAGAGAAACTGAAACAGGAATAGGGAATTCTGTGATTTTTTTTCCTTTAAGGTGCCTGGGCTTTGCCAGAGGCATAATTAGGCTACTGTGATTTCTATTGACTGGGAGTATCGATTAATTTAATTCTCCTATCACATATCAGGCAGAGGATGGGTGAAGGAGAGAAACAATTCCATGTGCCTTAGAAGCCCTACTTACAAAGGGTGCAGACAGATCCTTGCCTTCTTTCTTCAGTTGCTTCTATTCCATGATGCCTGGGAGGGTTTTTTTCAAACTCTGTTTTCTTCATGGAATAAATATTATTTCACCTCATATAAAGTAACGTACAGTGAGTTTCATGTACTGATCTGTAACTTTCTGTCTCCTCAGCAGTCACTGACACTCAGTAATTGTGCCTAGGTGTGCTAAAGAAGGTGCAGCCATGTTTATCTGTCTCATTCAACAATCTCTGTACTCTGGAGAGCTTTTGGGGAACTACTATGTCCTCCTGCCGTGATAAGTAATTTCCCAAACAGAATGTATTAAGTGACTTTGCTGGTCAACAATGAGAAGCAGCAGAGGATGGAGACATTAGAGATCTGTTCTATGTTACCTAGATTGATTATTCGTCACATGAAATGTCATTCAAAGTGAAAGTGCGCCAGATGAAGACTAAGAGATTTATTTGGGCATAAGCGTCTTATCCACAAAAGCTTATGCCCACATAAATCTGTTAGTCTACAAGGTGCCACTGGACTCCTCATTTTTTTTTAGAAATCAGGGGGAAATACTAAATTATATGAAGGATAACTTCAGTCTTGAGATCCTAACAAATGTAGGAATCTTAAAACATTTAAAAATTGTGTTTTCCTGGTTAGAGAAGCTGATGAGCTTGTCATGGTTGGTAGTGGCGGGGAGGAGAAAGAGGGAATATTAACATATTTCACAATGTCATAAAAGCTCTGATTTGGGGAATAGTCTAGAATCAAGACCAGACACTTGCTGTAATGTCACAGCTGTTGCTCATACATATAAAAGGGCGAGAATAGATTTCTAATAATAACTAAAACAAACCCTTATGCTGTTGCTGCTGCAGCACTGGGATAGTTTTCCTCTGAAGTCTGGTTACTTCCCTCAGTACTTTACTCTTCCCCTCTCCACCCTGATACATTTACATACCCCACTTACACGTCCTTGGAGGAGGCAATTTTTCAGATATGCAAAAATGAAAAGAATTACTTTAAAGATACAGAATGCAGCTAATGACAATACTGCAATTAATAGGGCTCTCTAATGTTCACAAAGGGGCCATGTCTGATGCAGCATTAGCATCTGCAGCGACACGTGCAGCCCTTAGAAAAGAGATTCATGCTGTTGCATTATAATGTAACTGTACCATGCTTTGTGCTAGAGATACAGGATACATGTCATACTGTGCAGAGACACTCATTCATATTTGTACTTTGATCCTTCCTGAGTGAGCTAGCTATATGTGAAAGATTTGGGGCTCTGCTGAGCTGGGTGTCTTTGGTCAGACCGATCAAGAGTATTTCTGTGACACAGAGAACTGCAGGCTAGGCTTCCTTAATTAAGGGGGTTGTGAAGGTTTTCTGTGTCAAGAATAAGTTCAGTCTGAGTGGAACTTATTGAAGGCTTATTGCCACCCAGCAGGTATTTCACTGACATGGCCAGTCTCTAAACATGGACTCCAATTGCTTGTAAAGGCAACTCACTAGCAACAAAAAGGCCAGTACTACTACTTCATACTGTTATGCTTATAGCTACTGGTGACCTCACTGGTCACAAATCTCTTTTAGATTGAGTGTGAATGTACCCTTCATCTAGGTGTCAAGATAGGATGACCAGATAGCAAGTGTAAAAATCTGAACAGGGAGCGGGTGGGGTGGGGTGGGGTGGGGTGGGAGTAATAGGAATATGTAAGAAAAAGCTCCAAAAGTTGAGACTATCCCTGTAAAATTGGGATATCTGGTCACCCTCTGTCAAGGTGAGTTAGTTAGCAGTCCCCTGCCTAAAACGAAAGGGGACTGTAAGTTTACCCAGGAGTTTAGACTGAGTGAATAGAGGAGTTTTGCTGACTACTGTTTGTGTTTTGGATCCGTGAGTTTGTGTGGAATGTGGAACACACAGAACATATAGGATAGAGAGAAAGGACAGAAACTATCCTTCAGCCCCAGTGAAATCTCGTATACATTTTCTATAGTGGATAGAGTGGTGGAATCAAAGTAATAAAGCAAACACAACAAAATGTTTATAATTTATTATTTGCAGCAGCTTCAGTTTCCAGCCATAGATGCTGCACATGCACACAGAGGGAAAAAGGCCTCTCCTCAAGAACTTTGCAAGCTAAATAAATAAGGCAGACAAGGAAGTATTATTCCCATTGTGAAGATGGGAACTGAGGCACAGAATGATTAAGGCCGGGTCTACCACGGGATTGGCAGATAGAGATCAATCGTTTGGGGATTGATTTATCACATCTCATCTAGACATGAAAAATCGATCCCCGGGCACTCTTCGTCAACTCCGGAACTGCACTACACTGAGAGTCACAGGCAGAATCGACAGGGGAGCTACTCAGCATCTTGAAGATGCCGAGGTAAGTCAACCTGGATACGTCGACTTTAGCTAAGCTATTCGTGTAGCTGAAGTTGTGTACGTTAGGTTGAATCCTCCTGTCCCCACAGTGTGGACCAGGGCTAAGGGACAGATTTTTAAAGGCATTTAGATGCCTAGTGGGCTTTTCAAAAGCACCTAAGTGTGGGCCATTTGAAAATTCCACTAGTACCCTACATACCTTTAAAAATCTGGCACATAGTGTATGTCTACACAGCATGGAGCAGCGAGTCTCCCAGCCTATAGAAGCTTATGCTAGCACTCTAGAAATAGCATGCTCTGAAGTTGCAGCTCGGGCTTCCTCGGCTTCACAGCCCCAAGCTCTAGCCCAGCCTGCAACTTCAAAGCACTGTCAGTAGAGTTGGCGTTAGTACGAGCCCCGCTAACCCAAGTCTGCTCACCAAAGGCTATGTAGAAATAACCTAAGTGACTTGCTTACGGGCACACAGGTAGTCTGTGACAAACCTCGCAAGTTTTGCTGAGCCCAACAACTTGATCGCAAGGCCATCTTTTTCTGCTTGAGAATCCAAGGAACTTGAAAAGGCCTTCTTAGTTATAGCTAGCGTTTCCTCTTGAAATCCAAATATATCATCATAGTCATAATTGTGAAATTGTGAAAAATTCAGTTAAGTTAGTTAACTAAAGTTAAGTTAAGTTAGTTAAGTTAGTTAGTTAACTTTAGTTAAGTTTTAGCTCTAAAACTTTAGTTAGTCTTTAAGGTGCCACAGGACTCTTTGTCACTTCTGCAATTCCAGACTAACACGGCTACCCCTCTGATTTTTTTGAAAACTTTGTTTTTCCCCAGCCAGAAAACCATTAAGGTCCATACTACAACTATTTTGAAAGAAGGATAGTCATTAGCCGAAGTCAACAGAGAGAGAGACCCCATGGGATATCAGGTTTATGACATATTTGGTTTCATATTGTGAAGAAAACCCCTGTAAAAGGTGGGCTTCAAAAAGTCCCAACTCAAAAAATAGCTATAGATGTGACATTCAGTTCTTTAAGAAGCTCCAAAAAGAAATCCAGCTCACTCATAGTATATCCCCAATGGCTTGTGCTATTAGCTAGCATACAAGTTCAGTACACTATTTTTCAGACTCTTAGATTGCATGTGGGAACTGTGGTTTTAATATCCATTTGTCAGAAGTAGGAAAACCTCCACATTACTGACAATCTACACTCAGAAGAACAATTGCTAATGTGCCTTAATTATGTCAGCCAGAAAGAGATGCATGGAAGGTTGTCACAGTGCCTACGTATACTGTACCTGGCTCAAGTCTGTGCCTTTAGCTCCTCAAATTCACAAGCACTAAATTTGTGCCAAATATTTAAATATATTTTGCTCTTGAATCATCTCAATATTTCACATGATTTGCATTTAAGTACGGGCTGAGATGACGGCTCACTGCACTCATGCTGATCACTTCACTTCAAAATCTTAATTTCCAATCTAAAAAAAAAAAAGAAGAAAGAACATAAGAATGGACATGCTGGTACAGATCCATGGGCCCTCTAGCCCCGTATGCTGTTTTCTGACAATGGCCAGTGAACAAAACAGGGCAATAAGCAACCAGTCCCAGCATCTGGGAGTCAGAGGCTTAGGAACATCCAGAGCATGAGGTTGCATCTCTGAATATCTTGGCTTAAAGCCTTTGATGTACCTATCCTCCAGTAGCAGTGAATGCTGTAATAAAAAACTGATATGTGGATGGGAAAGGCTCTTGTTTTCACTACCTGATTTTAGATAATAATTATATCTAGCTCTTAGCAGTAAATCTTAAAGTAGATATCATTATCCCCATTTTACAGATAGGGAAACCAAGACACATAGGTAAAGTGATTTCCCCTGGGTCGCTCAGGAATCCAATAGCAAAGGCAGGATTAAAACAGGGGTCTCCTGAATCCCAGTCCAGTGTACTGGACAGTAGACCATTTTGTCTAAATACAGCTTCTGTCTGAGGTTATGTCCATGCTGTAGTCTGCATGCTGTAGTCTGTGCTTGGAACGTGTTTGTTTATGGAATAGTTTTAGGTGTGACTGAAACTGAGGGTTTATGCAGTGCCCTGAATCTATAGCTCCCAATTTATTGACTATTACACAAGCTGACTGCTATAAAGTGAAACTATCTCCTATAAATCCCTTTGACCACAGGGGGACACTGTTACCTTGTGTTTTAGCCAAATGAAGAACATTTCAAAAACAGTTAAAGAGAAGTATCTTTGTCTTGTTCATGCTTTAAAATACACAGAATAAAATAAAATAAACCCATGCATCTCTCATTTACAAATAATCTGGACCAAATAAATTTTAATATATGTTTTAAAAAGTTTAATGACTGCCAATCTTACACGTATGAAAGCTATATTTAAGACATTATTTAGCTAGCAGTTTAAGCTGGTCCATGATATTAGAGTTTTTGAATAGCAATGATAATGGATTTTTTTTTTTGGCATTTCCCTCTCATTAAAAACTGTGTCAGAATGATGGATTAATTTCTGGGCATTTTCTGTCCTAGGTATAATGTTTGTCAATGGAATGAAGTATTGGAATTATAATGCCTTTTGTTTTGTATGAATTACGAGGGCTTGCTCCAGAACTTTGACTTTTTTCTAGGTTTTTGCATTGTGATTAGATAGCTGGCTGTTACTCTCTTTGCATGTTAGTAACACCAAGTGAAAGAATCTATGGAAGAGCAGCAGCTAAGTTTAGAATGATAAATTAATAAAAATGACAACACTATAATGGTGTAGCCTGAGAAAAGAGTTTGATGCACTTCCCATTAAAATATTAAATCTCACAAGTATATAATTATTGTTTCCCACCCCCCTCTTTTTGACAGCAGAACTGAACAAACAAGTGTGTTATGCACCCATGCAAGGGAGGAGAAGTCTCTCTTGCATCCTGACATTGGCTGGTGTAGGCTGGAGGCAAATTACTCCCTCAGAACAAGGAAGAAGTGGAAGAGTCACCATTCCTCCCATGGTGGAGCACCTTCCACACCACCGTTCGCTCAGGGCTTTTGCTTAAAGACACAGTCTTGTGCCTGGTGAATAGTTTAGTCAACAAAATTAGTCTTTTATGTTGGTCAGTTGTCCACTATCATTTTATAGTTTTCTCACTGTTAGTTGATATTATTCGATAAGTAATATCGATAAGTGACTCTTGGACCATAGATTGTTAGGGAACAATTTGGTAGCAAATAGAAATTTGAATTGTTTTAGTTGGATGTGATTTGAACAAATAGGACATCCTGACTAATTCCTGAGCATAATCCTTAGATTATAGATTTCAACATGAGTACTCATGTTTCAGTTCAAAATGTTTTTTTCTGCAAATGTTTTATCAAATTCACTAAAAATGTACTGCTTCTGTGAGCTTTTCTGCCAGGAAGGATCGTCTTACGCTTAAGACAATGGACTGAGATTTAGATGATATGTGTTCAATTCCTTGCTCTATCACAGGATCTCTGTCAAGTGCTACATCAGTTCTATCACATCTTTGTCCCACTTCAGTGGGACTACCCATGGAATAAGGGTAGTCAGTAAGGATATCAGAATCTTAGTCCTCAGATTGGAAGCTCTTTGGGCTATGAAACTAGCTCTTACTACAGACCAGAGGTCTGCTATCCTTAATCATGTGGAGTAGCACCTTAAGTCCTATTGGGACTACTCATAGAGCAAGGTGCTCCTCGGCACAAGGTGGGGGCACTCCTTGTTTGAACAATGCAGGTGATGCTGTAATGTAAACAGGTGCAGTAAGCTTGTTCTCTAGAATATTGATGAAAAAGTGAACAAAAATGCAAAAAGTGAAGTTAATCCAATTTTTTATTCATTTGAATATTCACCATTTTGTAGGTATTTGCTTTTATCTTTCTTTCCCAAGTATGTATTAATACAATTCACCTCTGACTGGTACTATGCTTCTCTGTATCACTGTACCCATCTTAAGTCCTGATAATAATGACGTTGTAAACTTACACATTTGGTGTATTTTTAAGCTTTTGCAGAGTTATGGGCCTGATCCAAAGCATGATGAAGTTAATGGACAGGTTTCCATTTGATTAATTTGGATCTGGACAAAATCCTGTAAAGCACAACACCAAATATGGCTCTCCACTGAAAAGGTAGACTTATTCTCCTGCCTTTCTGCATTGTTTATCTTTTCTAATCTTTTGGAGACTGCAGACTAAATATCTATCTTCCTAAGCCTCTAGCTGACTGTCATACTGAAGGTGTCAGTGTTCAAACACTCAATTTACCTCTTTCCATAACTTCAGGTGCCTGGTTTTTGTTTTTGTTGTTGTTGTTGTTTTTTAATTTTTCCAGTTATATTAAAGCCCAATCAGAAATGCAGGAAGCTATCATGAATCTCAGGTTTTTTTCATAGGGATGCTTTAGTTCATCAATTTAAACTGGGTGATAGGTATTAGTTTCTCTAATAGCTGTTATGAACTACTTCCATAACCACAAGCAAAACTTCTAAAGATTTGACAGTGGTAAAAGGGCTTTATACCCATGACTCATATGGATTCCCCCATTTCCAATAAAACCATTACAATTATAATAGTTTAAAACAGATACTCCCCTCCTCATTAAGACCCTCAGAACTTTCAGTCTGAGAAGTCTGAAAATAGAAACCTCAGGCAAAACCCTCGTCCCACTGAAGTCAATGGCAAAACTCACATTGACTTTCATGAAGCTAGTTCTAAAAAAAAAAAAAAAAAAAAAAGCCTTCCATGCTACTGATGATGATGATTTGTATAGGGGACTGCTGAGAGCTGTTGAACCAAACTGTTCACCCTGAATATGATGGAAACCACTTCAAACCAGGGGATGCATCCGCACCCACAGAATCCCCACTTCCAGCATGTATGCTGATGATCAGTATCCAAGAATAATAAGAAACATGGTACAATAAGTAAAATATACAGAAGGAACAAGTCCACATTTCCTCCATTAAAAACCTAAATGTATGAATGCTTTCTGAGATATAGTATTTTCAGGGATATGAAGAACATACCAACACCCATCAGTGGACTTTTGTAGTGGTATGGATAGTATATCCCTAGCTAAATGTTACATATACATAAAGGCTCTCTGACCAGTAGTTTAAACAGATCTTCCTGATTTAGATGTTAATCATAAGTGCACAATATTTTCCTTTTTCCTCTTTCACTTCCTAATATACACCCGATTTCATGGCTCTCATATGCTTTAACAGCCTTTCACCTAATGTGCATCTTATTAAGCTGGCTCCCTTTCCTTCAAATGACTTCTGAAAATGGGCTTTCTTCATAAAGTTTCTCATATAAAGACCTCCTACCATTGTTACATATTTGCATTGTAGCTCTTGGTGGCCTTGAGCCCCCATCTAAGGGCTCTCTCAGGGCTTCTTTTTATAGGGTAACAATCTTAAAATCAGTTCTTTTCTTGGGTGTGTTCCCCAGTTTTCTTTACCCATTTAAGAAATGTACCCAATGAAAAGATTTCTAGGTGGCTTGTACACTGTGTCTCCACCAAAAGAAAAGTTTCCACATCTGTGGTTTCTGCTGAACAAAGTCAATGAAATCTCCTGGGTCAGCAGAGAATTTGGTCCCACATCTTTAGATTGCAAACTGTTCATGTTGGATATCTAGATTCTTGTTTAGTAGCATTTACAATACATAAACTATGTCTCCGATTAGAATGCTATGTAGATGTTGACAGTGCTGATGGTTGTGTAGAAGAAGTGAGAAATGAGAAATGTCAAATAGAAATGGTGTGAGAGACAATTTCCTCAATCACCATTATGAAAGCAGGACTACTAGATAACTTGAAAGAGAATACAGACATAGATACTGGAGTTTTAAGATTTATTTACCTATTTAGACAAATGTATAGAAGACAAGTATCATTCATTTAATGATGGAAAGAATCACAGGTCTTCAGAAATGATAGTGGATGTGGGTGATATAGTTCTTCTAAGTGAGAAGCATTTCAAAATGTGATTTGCTCATGTGTCCAAAAACAAAGAGGAATGAAATACAGTAGTTCATGGTGAGTTTTCATAATGGCTTCAATTCAGGCTTTTATTTTTGCAAGTGGGCTTATTTATTTATTCAGTGTCACTGACATTCCTAACTGGCAGAATGCCTAAGCCTCATATCTGTGCTATTTTCACTCAGTTTTAATGTGCAATATAAATGTTATATTCTAGATACGTGACAATACACAAAAGTGATAGAAATAGAAGAAATGTTTTGAATTTGTGAATGCATGATTCACATTGAATATCAGAAGATTTTGGTTGCAACAGCTTTTATGGTAGAACCAGAAATATGGGTACTACCATCCTTTAAAAGGCTAGAAGGGAAGCTATCATATAAATGGTTGTAAACAAAGGTAAGATATATAAAAAGGAAGCCCTTTGAGTTTTGATTTTGATGAGCTAGATAACTTTGGAATAATCAAGCCACATCGTCAGTTGGAATAAATCAGTGTTACCCCATTTAGTCTAAAGTATGTGCCTCTGAATTCAGTGGAGATATGGTGATTTAAATCCTTCATATTTTGTGATGGAATCTACCAGAAAAAGGTCTGTGAGGTGTGAGACAGAGGTAACTGGAATAATAAAGAATGTTTCAAGATGCAAAAAGGCTTATTTAAATATTAATAAATGACAAAGATCTTTTAATGCAGACACAGTAAGTGTGGAATACTGAAGACTTTGATGGGTCTGTAAAACAGCTCTATGTATCATAAAATATGAAGAATAAAGAAATATAAAAGACTCAGAAGACAACTCTCTGTATGTCATTAATGAATGATGAGGAAAAGGAAGACAAAAGAGAAGCCCTGACACATGGAATAATGATGTCTTTCGGTCTCTAGCATACTTGTTTGCAGGCTTCCAGAAATAAGAAGAATAATAAATAGTAAAAAAGTAAGAAAGATTATGGAGATTTCATAAAATATTAGGAGACCTGCAACTGGTAATTTTACCAAAGGGAAAAAAAAACTGGCCAGGTAGTTTAAACATCAAAGAAACATATTGTAGATTATTATAAATAAATCTAAATGAAAGAAAAGCTTCGTAGCAGAAAAGCAAAGAACACCTGCAGCAGCTAAGGTACCTTTGCTGCAAGTCACATAGAAGTTTAGACACTAGAAAATGATTTTTGCTTTACAGATTCCAGCTAGATTTTTGCCTTACAGATTCCAGCTAGTATGGACATATTTTTTAAGAGCTGAAGGTCTTATTGGACAGGGAGAGGATCCACTGTGGTTACAAATGTAATTTTTAGCAACATATCGTATTCATTTTGTTTTCTCTGTCTGCAGAAAGCTGTCATTTAAACTCATTCCCTTCCCCTTGCTTCCCTAACAAAACCTACACAGCCTTTTTTCACCCATCTTAAATAAAACATAATACAACTTCACACTTATAATCAATGTCTCAACTCAGTATCTCAAAACATTTTAGAAACATGAATAAAGTCACAAAGCAGACATGTGAGCTAAAGGAGCACTTCATTCAACTCAAAAACACAGCTACCTCTGGAGCTGGATGTAACCCTGGTATAATAGTCTAAAGCTCCAGTCCAGCTTCATATTGCACTGACTTCAGTGGGACTTCTCATGTCCTTAAAACTGATCATATTTTAAGTTAAGAGTTGTATCAAGACCTAAGTCATAAAGTGAAGAATGTCATATCCAGCCAAAATTACAGAGAGTATATAGGAAGGGCAGAATGTAATTACATGAGTTAATACTCAGTCTTACAAAAAAATATCTCAGATCTTTATGGCAAGATTTTTCAAAAGTTGTGACATTCACCCTTCACATTCTAAAATAAATGTGTGCTTATGTGTCTAATTAGTATCTAGAGCTGCACATGTAAATTGGATATTTGGGCATGCAAATCCCAGTTGGATGTCTAATTAGGTATTTGCATACTCACATACCTGATTTGTGAACAGAAACATTGTAACTGCTTACACAAATTAGGCATTCAATTAGACCTGCATTTTTTTGCCTGTGACTCTGGTCTACGTAGAATCTCTTATGTGTCCCATACACAACAGCACTTCAGAATGTCATCATTAGGACTCAGAACGCCTCTTAATTTTAAAATGTTTTAGTAATGACGTTCCTAGAAGTTTCTTAATAACTCAGAAGGTGGATGATGATTTATGAATTCTTCCTTCACAATATCAGCTGATTTGTGACTAATTGGTCACAGGTCAGACAAATGTGATGTGCTAGCGAAGCAGGTGTGTTAAACGTTATTGCTGATGTACAGATTTGGTCACCTGAATGTTTTATTCCCTTGTGGACAGAGGGTCTTATTGTGGTTACTTCTTCTCATCAGTCTGTTATCAATCAACCATTGGTAATCCATTCAGATTATTGTGATTTTAGCCAGGTTTTTTTTCCTCTTGTTTGCAAACACTGCATCTCTTACTGTTCAGACACAAGGTGGGAGAAGTAATGCTTTAAAGATACTTTCAGTATTGACACAGATGACTGGAAAATTATAGCTGCTGATCAAACTAATTGGAAGTGAACACGTTTTAGTGGATGCTACTGATACTTGTATATCTCACTCTCAGGGACAAATTATAGTAATGTGATTGCTGTGATGTTATAGCTATATCGTTTAACAATTAAAATAAGCCAGAATTCTTTATGAATGCTATCTTCTGTTTCTAGTTTATATGAGTTCTCAGCTACTGCATGTTAACTGCCTTATAAATTCCTCCCACTCTGCATGTATGCATATCTACATTTTCAGGATCTTGCTGAGTCTTTTTCTACTGTGATATTTTGAAACCAAGGTCACAGCTCTATGTGCCACCTTTTTTGACTTGAAACTATAAGGAGGAGAAAGTAAGCATTCATTAGTCAGAACAATATTTAAAGTTCTACCTTAATGCTGTCATCTTCTTCTTGTGCCTTAAACTGTTGTTTCTCTCTACAGGTCTAATCAAAAGGCCATCAAGTTAATCTAAAGATCTCCATTGACTTCCCTCACTATGATCAGGTTCCGTAATGTTAATGTTACAATTAATGTTGTAATTATAGCCAATATTTTCAAACATGCATGCCAAAGGCTAAACTCCTACATCCATATTCAGGCACCACACTGAAAATTACCTGACTTTCAGAGGTGCTAAATCTTCATAGCTCCCATTAATGTTAATAGGTGTTTTGCTAGATTGAGGATGAGAAAACTTGGCCCTATCAAATTATAGCACATCATATTTTCATTGCATCAGTTCTATTTCAAATTAAATATAGTATACACCTCTCCAATGTATTTGTTCCTTTTTTTGGAGTGTAGGGGACAGCACATTACAAAACAAAAGCTTTTCAAGTAGTCCACATTATGCTGAGAGAAAATAAAATGTTTTGAAACCCTGTAAAAGATGAAATAGCTTGTGAAAGCTTTGCCATAAACAGATGATATGGAGAAAGTTGTAAGAAGCTTGATTTAAAGTAGTCTATTAATTATTATTAATTATTTAAAATGTTATAAAGCTCCCCATACACTCCCACTGAGATGTTCAGCATGCTGAACAAGCAATTAAAATACAATACAGCTAACAATAAAACATAGAGAGCAAAACTAAATAAAATATTAAATAGCCAAACAAAGTGGCATTGTTAACAAATCTCTTCCAACTGCGAAAATGCTGGATGATATAGGAATGAGCTGCCCGGTAATGTAACCAACTGCTCATATATAGCAGATTTCTCTTCCCATGCACTGGACTCATCTCTTCCAAAAAAATGTACTGTCAGTGGGGTAAGATGGCAGATGTCTGTCTTTTAGATGCATTGAAGCCCCTTACTCTTATAGCTGGTCAGTTTGTGTCTGGCAGAGAGAGGAACACTCCAAATTAGGTCTGACTTAAGAATACTAACTATGGCCTCAATGCTGCAAGATCCTCTGTGTGATGAGCCGAAGTGATTCTTGGTGAAAAGATATGAAAAAAAATAATGAAGAAAAGTGTTCTAATCTCTAAAGGAAACAGCACACTGAATATTTGCTTGAATTTTGGATAATAACATAATACTATCCAAACTTATTCCAAAGAATGATGCATGAACATGCTGTGGCCTAATGTAAATAAAATCTTCCAATCTCCCATGTTACCTGTGTATGAACCATCTGATAATATTTTATATCACTTCTGTCTGCGCCACCTCTAGAAAGCTTCACATCATGGCATTGGCTGAGTGAAAAATATTTTCAGTGATCCTCAGGCTGGAGTTCTCCAGCCACCAAGGTGCCTTTGAAGCACCACATTCTATGTAACTTTTTTCATTCCTCGAAGTATGTATTCTGTGCCCACCGATCTGGCATCCAATTACAAAGCATCCAGGCACCATTGTAGTGGAGTTTACATCTTACGGCTCTCTCCTTTCTCTGTAAGCTACCAAATGGCTGATGAGGGGCAGAAAAAGAGAGTGAACCCAACATTTCCTCTCAAAAGCATAAAAATTGAGAGTGATAGTGTCAAATGGAGTCTCAGAGAGAGACACAAAATGGTCTTAGCATAATTTCTTGAGGCTAGAGCCTCAACCACTATAAGGTGGTGTAGCTTTATTGACTGAGAATTTGATCCTCCAATGCATGCTTCAGAACACTGCATCAACTCACATTGGTATGTTGCTTTTGAAAATGTAATGCTATGACCTAATCACCACAATGGACAGCCATGAAGTCACTCTGCCACTTGGTGTCTCTTTCTGACTCCATTCACTCATGGCTCTGTGATGTAGAGGATCACTATTTTTATGTTATGTCAGGGATGACCACTTCTGTAAATTATCACATTCCAGCAACTACAGGTTTGGGCCCCATGCATTTAACTGTCCTATTTCTATTTGAATCCAGTATCAATAAATAGTGCTAGAATGTCACTTTTAAACCAGTACCACACCCCAAGAAGTGTAAGCAATTACACATGTAGAAAAACAAATGTGTGACACTCATAGCAACCACTGCCATATAAAGAAGCAAACAGCACAAAGAAGATCATGCATGAACACTTCTACTATAGAACCCACTTAAGTATTAACAAGACCACTATATGCCTGACTGAAAAGTTAAGAAAAATCATTCAATAAAAAAGATAGGTCCAATAAAACTCTTTATTAGTGTAATTGTTTTCTCTATTTTTAATCCCACCAAGTAAATCACTGTGACAAGAACTGCAGATGACACATTGCAATGCACTGAAAAAAGTATAACTTTTTTTCTGTTTCACTAGAAACTGAGTTTCAGAATAAATATTCTCCAAAGGCCTGATCTAATGCCCTTTGAAGTCCATGGGATATTTCAGTTGACTTCAGTGGCCCTGCTTTAGGCCTAGAAGCCAGATTTAAAGCTCATTAAAATCACTTAAAGATTCCCATTGAATTGAATGAGCTTTGTATCAATCCCTATGCAGGTCCCACTGCATATACTTGTCCAAAGGTGTAACTCTTCCCATAGCTAAAGGCCTTCCTAAAACGCACAAATTTAATGCAAGGTATATGTAATCTCTCCATTCAGTTGTTAAATGCCTTAAAAGAAAATTGCAACCCCCTGTCACTTATGGTTATTAAACGTGTCAACTTGTTTTTCACAACAGTTCTTGAGTACTGTAGATTATATATGTCATTACAAATATGATACATATATACTTTTCATATGTCAGAGAGAGAAGGGAAGACTGCTTAGTTTATGGTGGGTCCCCAGTTATAGCCAAAAAAAAAATAATAAAACAAGCCTGTCTAAATGATCAGCATGCCACTGAAGTCGATGACAGATTTCCCTTTTATTTCTATGGGGTCAAGGATTTCATCCTCCAAGTTAGTTATGTCTTTGGGTTGGTTGGTCTGCACCGCATGGGACACGTGCAGAATCTAATTCCTGCACTCCTTTCCAACTCAATGACTTTAATTGTCATTGGCTATTGTGTGAAATGTGAAAAAGAATAAAGACTCCTTGGGCCTTCTCCCACCTGCACAAAGGTCAATCAGAGTCTATCCCTTAATGTTTAAACCATTATTTTGACGTTTAAAATAAAATGAGGACTGGATATTGGTAAGGTACCACTTATTGAATCAGAAAGTGACTTCTACTAAACTCTGTTCACTTGGTTGTTATCTCTGATTCCCAAACTACTCACACCTTGTTTGTCTGTTGAAGTTTATCTGACATGTCAACTGTCAGCTCTCTGGAACACGGACTGTCTTTTTTATCTATCTATACAATGCCTAGCACAGTGAAGTCCTACTCTTTGATTGGGGTCCCAAGAGTTACCGTTATACGAATAGTCAATAATAATCAGAGTGGCCAACTCTCATGATAGAATCACAAGACTCATGATACTAAGTGATTTTTTCTTATACAAAGTGTGTTTTCCTAAAGCCCCAGGTCCTGAATTCATTTGAATATGAGACTATCTCAGCTTTCATTGTAAAAGAAATAGGTTTCTCATGATTTCATTAAAAAGTTTGAAAATGTGTCCCTTTGTATCTTAAAACCCAAAAGACAAATAAAAAGAACCCCAAACTTATTAATATTTAAAATCTCATCATTTCTGAGCTAATCTAGGTATTTTGAGAGGCCTTGACTCATGAGTTTTGTAACCTTGGCAATGGCAATACTGAATATATATTAACACATCTTTACTCAGTTACATTTGAAACACATAGCAAGACCACAGCATGAAATGGTAGGCCTGGAAATATCACTTTCAATCCTGCAAACACTTTGGTATGGGTTTAACTTTATGCAAATGAATAATCTTGACTCAATGGGATTAATAGTGTCTGTAAAATTAATGTCTTATCAAAGGACCTGATCCTGCAAGTTTATACATATGCTTAATTTTCTACTACTTTCAATATTTATCTTTAAACCATATATGCAATTATAGTATAGAGTTACTGCTTAGTTAGTTTTCATTTAAAACTATTTTTAGGAAAGTATTTTATAGAAATAAATATATACAACTGTTGATAAGAATTCGGACTGATCTTTCTTTGTTCTTCTTCAGTCTTAGATGAGCACTTACATAAAACTCCCATTGGGTTAAAATTACAGAGAAAAAACACATCCAAAATGTTTTGTTATTCCTTATCTACTTTCACTGCGGACAGAAGTTACTATTGTTAAACACAATCAAACTGCACTTTATTTATAAGAGACTTACAGTTCTTTTAAAAATATAATTTGATGTTTTATTAATTAATAATCCAAACATTTTAAAAATTGTCCTTTTAAAACAGAAGTTAAAAAAGAAAAATACTGGTGGAACAAAATTTTCAATAGCAAAATAACTCCCTAGGTAACTTCTAATTTCACCTGCAGAGACAGTGAACATTTGGCATCCTCAAACAATTTTTACCTTTGTGATTTTTTTTATATTATATCGGGGGTCATAATTGTAAAACAACTTATACTTCATATACATAGCCATCAAATTAAGCATTCAAAAATATAGGTATACTATGTATAATTAGAATAAAATATACTTGTTCTTACAAAGTTGGGACTGAGTCAAGTATACCAAGACAGAAAATAAATAGAACAGGTAGAAGAAAATTATGTTTTTCATGACAGGTTGATAGGAATTAGTATTTAGCAATAGTATTAGTATTAATTAGTATTAATTAGTTAGTTAATTAATTAGTATTAATTAATATTAGTATTAATAATTAGTATTAGCAATAAGTATTGCCTGCTTTGCCATACAAATGCTATTGACTTCCATAACAAAAGCCTCAACTCTGTATCACTTAAGCACATCTGAAACTTCACTCACATCAATAGTCCTGCTGAAGCCAATAAGACAAGTTGTGGTTAAAGTCATGCACATACTTCATTGTTTGCATGATCGGGGGCCTTAGGGTGAGTCCTCTGTGCTCTCTTCTTGATATTCACATAAATAAATCCCATTAGTAGATAGAAATTGTGTATGTGAATTGCTATTTCTGTCTGTCTGCCTGGTTTCAGGGAAACTGAAAGTTATAAATAAGGATTAGACAATTTATAGGATTAGCAGCAAATTACCTCCCTACCCCACAGCAAAGAGGAAGCAGGGTAGGAATTTTGCCTCTGAGGAGTATCTGCATCAGCCTGGGTAGGTGATGCAACATATACATCACCCCTTGTTCAGTGCTAGGCCTGAAGTTACAGTCCTAGCCCTTTCTTATTATTATTTTGGATATGGATGGGTCTTGTAGCATCAGCTTCAAAGTGCTCAAAGATCAAGCAGTGAAAAATTATATACAGATAAAAATCAGAGAATATGTATGTCACACCTATATATAGGGCTGTCTCTAGGTATCTCATTGCTGTGACAATGTTCCTGGTTCTCACATTAGAGCAGAAAGGAAAGGAACCACTGGAAGAAGAAAAAAATGATTTGGGAGAAAATGAGCTAGACTTGAGGAGAGGCAGCCATGACAGAAAAATCACACGGGAAGGATCCTGTGACCTAACCATGCAGATGGATTAGCCAATATGTATATAGTTTTCCATATCACAAGATATAAAGTAATCTAATCAGTTTCCAAGGTAATAAATTGATTTAATTTCTTCTGAACATATTTTAATATTTTATTTTTTGTGTGAACCATTAGTGCTTCTAAAAACCCAGATTATTTGTCTAGTTAGAATTTAAAGTTTTCCCCATTCCTAAATAGCAGAATAAATGCATACAAATAAAAAAAACATTTATATGACATGTTAAGATCTCTAAAGGGGAAATTAGTTAGAGACATACATTTGCTCATTTTCAGTAATAACACACATGAATGGGTCCCAGTGTACAAAGCCTAAATTAACAGCATATATCTGTAAATTTTAATGGTCCCTTCAAACATTCACTAATTTTACCTAATTAATTTGGAAATTTGCCTGATTGATCACTAATTACACATGAACTACCCTATTAGACTAGTGATGGTGTTTCTTGGACAAAGAACATTGAATTCTCAAGGTTAGTTTTCTTACAGTAAGCCAAATATTCCCTGGCGTTCTGCAGCACCATTTGCATTTTAATTAAGTTTGTGGCTCTATTCCATTAGTTACTGTATCTTTCCTTCTGTCTATTCACCCATTGACTAAATATATATATTCATTTTATTCTGAAAGCTGATTTCCTACGTGTCTTTTTATTATCTGTATGGTACAAAAGCAGATGCCATAATTTTAGCTTTAATTCTGACTGAACCTCCCCCCGCCACAATATTTTAACAGAAAGTTTACATTTGGAAACCCTTGAGCATATGATACAACCTTGAGTGAAAAACAAATGTTTTATTTGTACTACTTAGACAAAGAAAGCTAATTATAGAATTGGCTGTAACAGTTTAGAGCAATGGCGCCTGTATTCCTCTTCATAGTCCACTGTCAGCGGCACGATCAGCAAGTTATGTTAAGTGCCTATGCACAAATGTAAGACGCCTGGGCGACAAGCAGGGAGAACTGGAAGTCCTGGCACAGCCAAGGAACCGTGATGCGATTGGAATAACAGAGACTTGGTGGGATAACTCACATGGCTGGAGTTCTGTCATGGACGGATATAAACTGTTCAGGAAGGACTGGCAGGGCAGAAAAGGTGGGGGAGTTGCATTGTATGTAAGAGAACAGTATGGCTGCTCAGAGCTCCAGTATGAAACTGCAGAAAAACCCAAGAATCTCTGGATTAAGTTTAGAAGTGTGAGCAACAAGGCTGATATCGTGGTGCAAGTCTGCTATAAACCACTAAACCAGGGGAGATGAGATGAATGAGGCTTTCTTCAAGCAACTAAGAGAAGTTACTAGATCACAAGCCATGGTTCTCATGGGAGACTTCTATGACCCTGATATCTGCTGGGAGAGCAATATAGCAGTGCACAGACAATCCGGGAAATTTTTGGAAAATGTAGGGGACAATTTCCTCGTGCAAGTGCTGGAGGAACCAACTAGGGGCAGAACTCTTCTTGACCTACGGCTCACAAACCAGGAAGAATTAGTAGGAGAAGCAAAAGTGGATGGGAACCTGGGAGGCAGTGACCATGAGATGGTCGAGCTCAGGATCCTGACATAGGGAAGAAAGGAGAGCAGCAGAATACGGACCCTGGATTTCAGAAAAGCAGACTTTGACTCCCTCAGGGAACTGATGGGCAGGATCCCCTGGGGTAATAACATGAGGGGAAAAGGAGTCCAGGAGAGATGGCTGTATTTTAAAGAATCCTTATTCAGGTTGCAGGAACAAACCGTCCTGATGTATAGAAAGAATAGTAAATATGGCAGGCGACCAGCTTGGCTTAACAGTGAAATCCTTGCTGATCTTAAATGCAAAAAAGAATCTTACAAGAAGTGGAAGATTGGACAAATGACCAGGGAGGAATATGAAAATATTGCTCAGGCATGCAGGAATGAAATCAGGAAGGCCAAAAATCACACTTGGAGTTGCAGCTAGAAAGGGATATTAAGTGTAACAAGAAGGGTTTCTTCAGGTACATTAGCAAAAAGAAGAAAGTAAAGGAAAGTGTGGGCCTCCTACTGAATGAGGGAGGCAATCTAGTGACAGAGGATGTGGAAAAAGCAAATGTACTCAATGCTTTTTTTGCCTCTGTCTTCACAAACAAGGTCAGCTCCCAGACTACTGCACTGGGCAGCACAGCATGGGGAGGAGGTGACCAGCCCTGTGTAGAGAAAGAAGTGGTTCAGGACTATTTAGAAAAGCTGGACAAGCATAAGTCCATGGGGCTGGATGTGCTGTATCCAAAGGTCTAAAGGAGTTGGCGGATGTGATTGCAGAGCCATTGGCCATTGTCTTTGAAAACTCATGGCAATCAGGGGAGGTCCTGGATGACTGGAAAAAGGCTAACATAGTGCCCATCTTTAAAAAAGAAAAGGAGAATTTGAGGAACTACAGACCAGTCAGCATCACCTCACTCCCTGGAAAAATCATGGAGCAGGTCCACAAGGAATCAATTCTGAAGCAATTAAAGGAGAGGAAAGTGATCAGGAACAGTCAGCATGGATTTGCCAAGGGCAAGTCATGCCTGACTAACCTAATTGCCTTCTATGATTAGATAACTGCCTCTGTGGATGAGGGGAAACCAGTGAATGTGTTATTCCTTGACTTTAGCAAAGCTTTTGATACTGTCTCCCACAGTATTCTTGCCAGCAAGTTGAAAAAGCATGGGCTGGATGAATGGACCATAAGGTGAATAGAAAGCTGGCTGGATCGTCGGGCTCAATGGGTAGTGATCAATGGCTCCATGTCTAGTTGGCAGCCGGTATCAAGCAGAGTGCCCCAAGGGTCGGTCCTGGGGCCGGTTTTATTCAATATCTTTATCAGTGATCTGGAGGATGGTGTGGACTGCACTCGCAGCAAGTTTGCAGATGACACTAAAGTGGGAGCAGTGGTAGATATGCTGGAGGGTAGGGATAGGATACAGAGGAATCTAGACAAATTAGAGGATTGGGCCAAAAGAAATCTGATGAGGTTCAACAAGGAAAAGTGCAGAGTCCTGCACTTAGGAAGGAAGAATCCCATGCACTGGGACTAGGGACCGAATGGCTAGGCGGCAGTTCGGCAGAAAAGGGCCTAGGGGTTACAGTGGACAGGAAGATGGACATGAGTCAAAAGTGTGCCCTTGTTGCCAAGAAGGCTAACTGCATATTGGGCTGTATAAGTAGGGGCATTTCCAGTAGATCGAGGGACGTGATCGTTTCGCTCTATTTGACATTGGTGAGGCCTCATCTAGAGTACTGTGTCCAGTTTTGGGGAACACACTACAAGAAAGATGCAGAAAAATTGGAAAGAGTCCAGAGGAGGGCAACAAAAATTATTAGGGGACTGAAGCACATGACTTACGAGGAGAGACTGAGGGAACTGGGATTGTTTAGTCTACAGAAAAGAGGACTAAAGGGGGATTTGATAGCTGCTTTTAACTATCTGAAAGGGGGTTCCAAAGAGGATGGATCTAGACTGTTCTCAGTGGTATCAGATGACAGAACAAGGAGTAATGGTCTCAAGTTGCAGTGGAGGAGGTTTAGGTTGGATATTAGGAAAAAAAATTTCACTAGGAGAGTGGTGAAGCACTGGAATGGGTAACCTCTGGAGGTGGTGGAATCGCCTTCCTTAGAGGTTTTTAAGGTCAGGCTTGACAAAGCCCTGTCTGGGATGATTTAGTTGGAGTTGGTCCTGCTTTGAGCAGGGGGTTGCACTAGATGACCACCTGAGGTCCCTTCCAACCCTGATAATCTATGATTCTAGAGTACTAGTTCCTAGGCTTCCAACTCCCAAACCATAAACTCTCCTTGGCAGAGACACATGTCTTTTCCTCCTGACTGGGGTATTTCCAGGCTGACTGGTCCCTGTCTAAATTGTGAATTCACTGAAAGGGGCTTGATTTGCCTTCTCCTCAAAGGCTAGAAACACCATCCCTGTCCACAGTTAAGTTACCACACAGCTGTTTCTAAACAATCACATTTATTCTTAAGGTGAAAGCATTACAGAGAAAACACATTTAAAGAATAGAAGAACCCACACACATGCTAAGTTGCTCTTTCACAACAAAGAGACTATAGTACTTGTATAGGGTGGATTGAAAAATACTATTTCTTCTGGGTTTATCATTTTTACAGTGCAAATACTTTTTTTATTTCAATTACAACACAGTATATAATATATATGAAAATGCATAAAAACATCCAAAATATTTAATAAATTTCAATTGGTATTCAATTGTTTAAAAGTGTGATTAAAACTGTGTTTAATTGCGATTAATTTTTTTGGTTAATCGCATGAGTTAACTGCTATTAATTGACAGCCCTAACATACATTTTCAATTTTAATACAATGACCTTCTAAGATTCTTAAATTTAATTCAATAAGGTTTCAATACATTCAGTAAGAATTGTCCCATATATTGCAGGAGATTGCCATATCTCATATGGACAACTTCACTAAAGATTCCACTAATCTGAAATTCTCAAGTTCTACCTGAGAAACCTAATTCCAGTTTGCACCTTCCAACTCCCAGTGCAATGACATCTTGAGATCCAGAATTCTCCTGTTTTGGTTGACTCCTCTCCCTTTAGCAACAGCCTTATTCTGATGAGAATTGTTAATACAGTGGGCCATATGGTGCCATTAATCTTTAAGCAGAACTTCCCATCAATGGTATAACATGACCCAATGTGTCTAATAGCATACTTACGGCACACAAAGGATAAAAATATAAGAATGGCCACACTGAGTTAGATCAATTGTCCATCTAGCCCAATATCCTGTTTTTCAACAGTGACCAGTGCCAGATGCTACAGAGGGAATAAACAGTACAGGGCAATTATTGAGTGATCCATGTTCAGAGCTGATTAGCAGTATCATTAGATCAATCTATGAGAGCCTTATAGAAATACTTAAAAAAACAAGAGAATACCAGAGGATTTACTTCTTATAAGGGATGACATGCTAAAAGCAGAGTAACCATGTGGTTACCTTTAAAAAAAAATGCAATATATAGAATTTGCTTTGCCTTCACAGGCAAGCCTCTCTGACAGTTAAATCGGAGTTGTTAAAAATTAATTCTACAGCTGTGTTGACAACCAATTTTAGACACACACGATTCAGGCTTGATTGGGTGGTGAAGACCTCATTTGCATGCAGGCTATGCCCTTGTTGTCATTCCTTGTCCTGAACCAGGATGTCTAAAGATTGAATGCTTCCAGGTCCTCGCCAGTTTTGAAATGAATAATATGGCAGGTGCTAAATCAAGATCTGCAATCTAGTGTAGAAAAGTGGGGATCTCTGTTAGATGCAAAAGCAAGTGAACAGAATTATCATCCTCCAAAATTCATCATTATTAGGATGAATGAATATGTAATGATGTATTATATGCCTTTGGATATGACACTGTATGTCAGGAGTGGGGGCTGTCACCTGTCACCTAAGATAATAGGGAGGAAATAAATGCATTCAAATTATCATTGTACAGATTAGGCAGTGTCAAAGACAATGCCATTATTCTATTGTTAGTAATAAGAGCACATGAAAGAGAAGTCCAAAGAGACATTTTGTACAGAGTACTCAAAACTGACTGTAGAAGAGCATGAGAGAGTTCGGTATCAGCATGTTTTCTTTCTAATACCAAACATTTTCTCGTTCCTAGCTCTACCTTATGAGTGTCTAGCAACCTCTGCAGTCCCATATTAATGTTTTCTTTCTTTTATTGTGTTTTTCCAATTGTTTCTGAATTGTGTTAAATTTGTGTGTGTGGTGGGGGTGTGTGTTTGTGTGTAGTGGCTGATTAATTTGAAATGAGAGGCTGCTTTCAGTACTACTTAAGCTACAGTTCCACTACCTCAGGCTTTGTTCTTGTCAAATTTCAGGCTAAGCAAGCTGAGCCAAGTCACGTCTTGGATAGTTGCCACAGCTAAGTGGTAGTGAGGACTCAGTAAGCAGGTTACTGCTCTAACGTCAGAATTCAACAATTTTCTCAGAGTAGTGCTAGCAAGCACTGTGCTGCTAAAGATGTTGACTTTCAGATGGCAAATAAAACCATGTCCACCTGCTCTCTCTAAAAATAGAGGCTTGTGGCTGTTGCTGGGTTTTATCTTTGTTTTGTTTTTGATGAGAGCATGGTGTTCATCCCACTTTGTAATTGTTTATTTACTGGCTTGTTTTATGTTGTCATCACCTCAATGGAGTGCTGTTGAGTAAAGATTTACAGCATCAGATATTACATGGCAACAACAGGCAGGATAAATATTCCCAGCTTTGGCAGCATCTGAAGCAACAATAATAAATAATTAAGCACAGCTAAAGCATCAAACAAATGCTTGACCAAGAAGCGGTGTCTTGCTCTGCTTTCTGAATGTCAGCAAAGTCAGCCTGTGGTGAACAACTGTAGTGAGCAAATTCAATAGCAGGGAATCCAGCATTGAAAATACCCCATTTCTACTCTCTGTGTATACATCAATATTAAAAGCCTGATTTTCTGCTCTCACCTTTCATATAGGGAATCCAGGGTGGGAGGATCAGCAGTAGGTCAGTATCCTCCACACTGAAATCCTGTGTCTTTGCATGAGCTGTGCAGGAGGGGGCTCAGGGCTGGGGCAGGAGGTTGGGGAATAGGAAGGAGTGTGGGATGCTGGCTCCAGGAGGGGGCTCAGGGCTCGGGCAGTGGGTTGAGGTGTGGGCTCTGGGAGGGGGTTGGGGTGCAGAATGTGGTGTGGGAAGGGGGTCAGGGGTTGATGTGTAGGAGCGGGTGCAGGACTGGGACAGGGGATTAAGGTCTGGGAGAAGTTCGGGGTGCATGCTCCAACGAGGCGCTGCTTACCTCAGGCTGCTCCCGGGCAGCAATGCAGCGTGGATAAGGCAAGCTCTGTTCTTTGCCCTGCTGCACCACCAGCCTGTTAGTGCCAATCTCCCGACTTTGCTGTAGGAGGGTTGGTAACCCTATTGTGATCGAGTAGCTGAGCCTGAGCCACTGTTAGAGGCTCCACAATCAACCAGTCGATCGCCATCTACCAGCTGGTGACCATTGCTTTAACAGTTCAGCCACTGGCTGTATGGAATGGTGAAGAATGTTATCTGTTAGGTGCATACACTAAAGCTGCAGAGCCTGTAATGTGCTTACTGTACAATACATTTTAAAAATGACAGCTGTTTCTGAGGTTTTAATTTGCTTGCTAAAGTAGATCACTTCAATTATAAAGGGAATATTCTATTACCAAGATTAAAGCTCGGCTAATGTCCTTAAATCTCTTTCAATTTTAAGTTATTTTCACAAGGGGATTTAGTATCTAAAGCGTCCTACTTTGATCTATCTGACTCAGATACCCTAGTCTCTGATGCATGCATACCTTGGTAATGGTGACATATCTGAACCTTGATGGACAAACTGTACTGATATAAGACCATACCCTGTGCTAGCATAAGCTTGCATAGTTTCACTGAAGTTAGTGGAACTATGTGGATTTTCATCTGCTGTGGATCTGACTCAGAGCTAATTTATTTTTTTGGCTGTTCTTTGTCATCTGTTTTTTGTTATTTTGATTTCTAAAGCCCATGGATATATGAGATTCTGGGATGGGTGAGTTTAGCATGCATTTAAAACATATAAAAATTGTGGGCAAACACAATGTTTAGTATTTCCACAGGAGGTCAATGCATGTGCAAATATGAAAGGAGCCCATACTTCCCATAAATATTCAGTAGACTCTATATACTTCTAGAAAGCCCTGAGGAATTTACATCAAGAACGAAATTCTGCAGTGAATCCAGCTTCTATTCCTGCTTCAGGGGAAATTCTGCACAGTGTTCTCAGTGGGTTTTGCTGTAGCTCCCAGTGCACCTTAGGGGAAAACTCCAGGGTCCTATCTTGTGCATGCTACTATGATGTAACCAAGAACAGGAAGTACAATTTTCTGAAAACAAAAATACTACTTCAACAGGCCTCAGAGTTTTACAGGTTTAGACCTTGATTCCGACACGAGCTGCATGTGGGCCAACCTCTGCCTCCACATAGTGCCCCACTGACTTTTATTATATCAACTGACTTCAATTGGTTCCACGTGCATTGAACGCCTTGTAGGACTGGGACTCAACTGCTAGATCCTCTAAATTAGTTTCTTTTCTGTGATACACTAAATAGAGCTTAAGCTGAACTTCAGTGGGTCATAGCTCTTGTTCTGCCCCTCCACACAGGTGAATTTCAGCCTTTAACAGTATGTGTTTGTAGTGCCTATCTCTTGGATAGTGGGTTGTTATGGAGGAATACCATCATGATCACTAACCAATCTTTAAAAAAAGAAGATTGTGGAAACTTTTATTCTGTAGCTAGTATGGTGCATGAGAGTATGGATTTGAGCTTTATTTATTAGTTGTTTCACTTTCTAAAATTTGTTTTATGGTGTTGATTTCTATTTTATTATACTTTTAAAATTCTCAAATGCTATTTTGACAGATAGGGCCTAAAGAGGTTTTGATCCAGTAAGAGTATCTGTAAAAATATATTAGGGAAAAAGGAGCCCAGCACTTTCCCCACATCTCTAAAACTGTCAATTAAGTATACATTCAAAAACATATGTAGCTATCTATCCAGATATTTAGGGCATGCCAATCACCCTATCACCAGGGAATTATTCCCTTTTTGAGCAATATTAGGAGCAAGGCATCTGAAACCTACAATCTTTTCTAATAAAATAATCTGTGTTTTATGATATAAAGAAATCATCTATGTTCTGTACATGCTTTGTTCTTTATCTACAATGCATACAGACAAGTTATTGTGGCAGCATTGTGTGTGGTAAGCAAAGAGATGGCTTTATTGTGTTCACTGCATTTTGGATTGTGCTTGCAATGTAAAATATAATAGCCTATACCTGACTCTTACTTTCTATTGTTAAATTCAGGATATCTGAATTTTGTTCACTGTACTAGTAATTAAACATATGCAGCCCACATTTTATGGTTAAGTTATGTAACCATAACAGGGAGAGGACTAGCTCAGTGGTTTAAGCATTGTCTTGCTAAACCCAGGATTGGGAGCTCAGTCCCTGAGGGGGGCATTTAGGGAAATGGGGCAGGTATTTATTGGATGATTTAATTAGGGATTGGTCCTGTTTTGAGCAGTGGGTTGGACTAGATGATCTCCTGAGATCCCTTCCAACTCTGATATTCTATGATTCTAAAGTGTTGAAACATACTAACAAACAGATTTTCAGAGACATCCATTTTAAATATTCAGGTAGGCATAGGCAAATTTATTCAGATAGAAACCCAACCCAAATCCTTGCTCCAAAGTCAAAGCATAATTTTTTGCATGGTCCCGCACTTTCTGCTTCTGGTTAACTGTATGGTTTAAATGCTAAATGACAGCAGATATTTCTGTCCCATATGGCAAATGGAAATCTTCTAAGTAACCCAATTCATATGAAAGTTTCAATCCAATTTTGCACATGAGGTTTGAATAGTTTAGATAAGGTTTAGCTGAGTCCTCATCTGGAAATCATTATCTACAACTATGGTTCAGCATAAACAAAATATACCCAAATTGCTGGGTAGCGCTCCAACCTGTGGCAGTTTACCCATTTTTACTGATTGTCCTCTCTCTGAAGTTTATATGGTAATCTGATTTATTATTGCTTTCCATAGGCTATTCATCTGGATATTACTGAAAGGAGCCAATATTGTCTGTAAATATTTTCTACAAAGTATCTTAATTACAGATACCTGTGTGGGCACTGATAGCTCATGTAATTAATAAAATATATCAGACATACCTGCTGCATATTCTGTCAATGCCACAATTCTGGTTCATGTTCTCCCATGTGCTCCGGCAGCTTTGCAGTGTAGTGCTGGGAGAAAGTAGACTTGATGTTAGTCTAGCCAGTGGAAGATCCCATGAAAGCCAGGAAGTGGCTCCTACAGCATCCCAGTCAGCACCATAGGAGACATAGCTGGGGGAAAGGGAGTCTGGGTGAAGCACTATGGTTCCCCAGCTGTCCCCTTGGCTGCCATAAAGGCCCCTTTTAATGGATCTAGTGTATTGGAATCCGGGTTCTAGGTGGTCAGGCCTAGTGGTTGGATCTGTGGTTGCAAACAGGCAACCAGAGTCAAAACCGTTCATAGAGTCAGGACCAGGCTGAGAGCAGTGCTGAACTCAAGGTCTGAGGACAGGCTATGCATAAGAACCAAGGGCAGAGTTTGTAAACATGTCAAATCAGGATCGTAGTCAGAATGCAGATGAAGGCCATAGACTGGAATAGGTTTGGAGATCTGGGGTTCAGTAAATGGATGCAGGCTGGAGCTTGTCAGTAACAGGACTGGAACAAAGTTGGAGAAGGGAATAGACAGGGATGAAGCAGGCTGGAACAAGGTTTGGGCAATGCTGAGCTAGGAACAGGAACCAGATAAAGGGTAGGCTGGAAACTTAGAGACTATGTAACTCTGCACATCCAGAAAAGTTCCTGAGCAGTGGCAGCAGCAAAACAACTCGCCAAAATCTTATGGTAGATCAAGCAGAGGCTTCAGCTAGTTTTGGCACTATAATTTTTTAAAGATACTGGAAGTATGGCAGTTGTATTTCCCAATTTTCTGGTATACAGACAAGACTGATAAAGCTAATTTTCTGTTCATCACTTTCATCCACTGATGGTCTATTGCCAATTTGGTTGTCATCCATCATCTGTCTGACATGGTTATTTTGCAAGTCAGAACTAATAAGCTTAAATTATCTGCTGCCGTGTCTGATATCTGCATGCATGTCATGCCTGAACACATGCAAAGTTAATTTGAAACCAAAGGACATACTGATGCCAAATGCTAACTGTGGACTGCAGAATAAGTTAAACATCTCCTAGCAATTACCACATACAGGCGTGTTGCGTCTTGCGCGAGGGCTCCGTTCTGCGGTTACCACATAAAGCGGAAACTGCGTATAGCCAGAACCCATTGACTTCAATGTGAGGCACAATTGCGCTCCCTGCAGGAAGTTTAAAAAAAACCCTCCTTTCTTTTTTTGATTTTGTGGACCGCGTAAAACGGAAATCACGTAAGTTGAATCAGCGTAAGACGCGACATGCCTGTAGTGGCAAATTTTGTGACTCACACCTTAATTGTGGAATTAAAATCATGCATGTATCTCATTCAAACAATGTGGCAAATCACAAACTGGATCTCATAAAAGTGTGCTCTATAGGCCTGGTTATAATCTTCCTCTTTCTCCTCTTTCCAACTTCCACTGGAAAATTAAGTGATCAATGCAATGAGTTAAGCAGCACACCTGAAAGTGTCCGCAAACATGCCCATGAAACTGCAAAAGAAACTAAGAAAATGGCAGGTGTTTCCATAGTGGCATCCATAATGTCACATAGAATCACAGAATATCCGGATTTGAAGGACCTCAGGAGGTCAACTGGTCCAACCCCCTGCTCAAAGCAGGACCAATTCCCAACTAAGTCATCCCAGCCAGGGCTTTGTCAAGTTTGGCCTTAAAAACATCTAAGGAAGGAGATTCCACCACCTCCCTAGGTAACCCATTCTGATGCTTCATCACCCTCCTCACCAGCAACAAAAAGCCATTAGAGCCAATTCCCAATCATTAATGTAGTGCAGCCTATGTAAAACCATCCTTTTGCTATTGTACAAGCTAGGTGATCACTACTGAGCCATTCTTTATACAGGCAAAATTCCTAGAAATGGAAGTAATCGTGAAATTTGCCTGAGTAAGAACAATAAGAACAACCCTGTATGTGCATATATAAGCTGTGTCCAGTTAAAACTTTTGTAAAGGCATCCATCTCTGGTATGAAGATGCCACAGCAAACATTTGTTCAAAACCTAAGATCCGCAGTTACCTTGAAAGAAAATTCAAGGGGAAGACCGATAAGTGTAGAATTCAAGTCCCAGCAGGTCACACATTTATAAATTGTATATATAAGATCATAAAAGTTCACCATGCAATTATAATGCAAACCATAGAATTTAGGCATGGAAGTGTAAATGCTATCATACATAAAGCACAATATGAGATTAAAACTCCATGAGATTTTACACTTCAAGTAATGTTTTCTATTTAGTGAAGATCTCTGGAAAATATAGATGGTAAGAGAAGCTCTGTCTCTACAAATCTAAGCAGTGTGAGTAAATGCATAAGCTATGGATTTTTTCTTTGCAAAAAACCCCAACTCTATAGACAGAAGAATGAACATAAGAGTACATACATTTTGCTGTGTAAACGATCTGATATAACAATGTACTGAGCAATTAGGTAGATGTAGCTGGCTATCTGACATAGTTGTATCCAGCATGGCAAATACTGTAATATGACATGAAGATTATTTTATTTCATGCTTGGGTTGTAGAGGTTTCCAAATTGTCAGTTTAGTATCTATATCTCATTCAAAAATGTGCAAAACACTTTTTAAATTCTGCTACCATAGTTACTACATGAACAGTTTACTCTCAACAAATGAAAGATTTGAAAGCCAATGGTCTAAGAAGCTTACAGTACTCAATGTATCCAAATTTAGCTCTTAATTTACTTTGTCATTGATTTCACACACTGGGAGTGATTGAAACATTTGTTCAACAGCTAATTCTACAACACTCAAAAATAACATTTTTCCAGGTTTTTTTCTCATAAATTAAAAAAAGAGGGCACAAGAAATGGTACTTCACCTTAAATGACTGTATATGTACATCTGTATTCAGTAGTCAACATGTCAGAATGTATAGTTTATTTTATTTTTGATAGGATTCAATTCAAAAATACAACAATTTCAAGATTGACAGGAGACATTATTCATTGGGTAGAGGAGCAACTCTTCAGAGTTTAAAGTGGCACCCAAGAAATACTGAATCCATTACTGGCTGACAGTGGAATTTCAATGGTTTATAAGGAAGTTCTAGGGGTTGGACATTTTTTAAATGTCCCCTTTCTTTCAACAGACCTACCTCTGATTCACATATCTATTTTGTTTTGATTGGGTCTGAGCAGAGCAAGTTGGAACCAGAACTATTCAACTAGACAAGGAATTTGCTTACAAAATTAAAAGTAAAATAATTTGCTGCCTGTGTGTGTATATGTGTGTGTGTATATATATATATATATATATATATATATATGTATATAAAATCAGAACATAGATTCTGATCCAAATCAAACTGCTAATCAGTGGGAGTCTTTACATTAATAGCCATCTACATTTTATCACAATTTTCACGGTAGTATTTTACATCTATTTATTTCTACAGGACAAGTACTTATCACAAAGAATAATTTCTAAGCAGTTTTCCACATCTGATAAATTATTCAAATGACTAAAGATTTCAAAATAACAATTTTCAGACAGTCAATTGTATAAAGGCTTCATGGTTTTGTTTGTCTTGCTTAACATAATTTAGAAGCATATCACTCTTTATTCTGTATGCCACTTATCAGACCATGTCAAATTGCTATTCCCAAATTAATATAAGCCCTTAAAAACACTGGAAATACTGCACTAATTTAGTGTTAGTTGTTAACATTATAATACAGAAAAGTCTTGTTAGATTTATTTTTCCTTTTCTTTCTTCTGAAAAGCTTATTACTAATAGATCCATCCTAGCAATCTCTCCCCTCTACTTTGTGGTTAGTACATGAATACTTGGTTCTCTTATATGCAAATTTTCCTCTTTCTAGTGTAGTTTCCCTCTGTACAGTATCATTTATTGTTTCTCTAAAGGAAACTCTGAATAATGCCTAACTGAGCTTTCTAAAGGGACTTCTCAAAAATTAACCACTTTGTGTGAGGGAAACATTAAATAAACCCAAAATTACATCTCAGGTATGCAAGACTCTCAACAGACATTTTATTTGTAGACCTTGTCACTTCTAAACAATGCTTTCTTCCTTTTGATATCTAACAGTACGGTTATTTTTTTAAAAAATATTTCCATAGTCACATCAGATCATGCTGCTTTGTATGAATCTAGGTAAATGCCTGGAATCTCTCTTTGCTTTGTAATGCACCTTGGAGGGGAAAAATAAGACAAATAAAAGCCATTAATGATATATTAGACCTAGCAGATGTGTTCAGTTCTAGGTGTTCAGTTTCTAAAATGAAAATGGAATTTGGATAACATATTTTTGACTAAATTTTGATCATTTTCCTGTACTAGTTTTACCATCTTTGTTTTACTATTCTCTGCAAAACATCGGTGAGCCAATAGATAGAATGGCATAATATTTCTAAGAGAAAATGCTTGCAATGCAAAAGCTGGAGAGGATTACATTGTTTAGCTGCACAGTTCAGAATGTTGTATGTAGGACAATAATTCTAAGTTTTGGTAATGTTTTGAAAGGGGAAGTTCATGTACAAACATTGGAAACAGTGCTTCGAGCCAGGTCTCAGGCTGGATGGTATACACATTTCTAAAATCTCTCATAAGAAAGTTCAGTTGAACTCTGCCAAAGGCGTCTGAAAAAAAAAGCTGGCAAATGTACCAGAATCATCATAGTTTAGTATTTAGTTATTGATGGTATGGGCAGAATTATACAATATGCAGACGATGATATGATTCCTGCCCTCATGAATTTATAGCCTTAAAGTATAAGAGTCAGATTTTCAACTTGGCCTTAATTAGGCCACTTTTTCTGCCCTGGTAATATTGTCACTTGAACATATTATAGCACACACAAATCAGGTACTGAGTTATCTCATTGTTTCATTTTTAGTAAGCAAACAGCATTTTCAATTACTAAAATGAGGAAAGTAATTGTTTTTAATCCCATCTTGAAATTGGCGAAGTTTGCCAGTTTCACATCACATGTCAGTGTTTGCTTCAATCTGGCAGCATTTCATTTTTGTTGCACTTCAGTTACAGCTTAATGTTCAGAGATGGCATTAATAGCCCTTTAGATGTGCTGTACAGTCTCTATAATTAATGCGAGTAATTTGTTACCTAGTAGGTATTTTTGTTTGTGTGTTTGTTTTAATTAGCTGAAACCTGAAGTAAACAGGATTCTAGAGAAATGGAAGCTCAGATTACCAGCTGATGTAAATTGGCTTAGCTTCATTGACTTCAGAGATGTGATGTAATGAATTATACCACTGGAGGATCTGGACCTGATCTTCCAAAAACCAAAATTTGCTACAGAATCCTTCATCTTGCAATGTTCTCAGGGATATTAACCCATGACTATCCATCCTGAGGCCAGGAATATCTTACTGATGGTCTTTGGACATAATAGTCCAACATAAGGCACTCCAGAAAGTTGTTAGGTAAAGGTTCAATAACAGACATGTCTGTTGGTGCTGTAGGAAGCCCTGCCTCCCTCACCCCAATGTGAAGCATCAGACAAATATGGTTCCCTTCTGTTCACCTCAGGAAGAGGTGTCAAAACTTCTTTTAATCACTGCAGTTGCAAGGACCATTTCACAGCTTCTTACCTAAATTAAAAGAAGGTCAGTATTGGGGTTTGGGGGGAGAAGGAACAGTTCTTTTTAACTTCTGTGTGTAGAGATAGATCTAGCTGCGGGACTCCTCTTCAAATAGGGAGTAAGGAGGAGAAGGAGTAAGAAGTATTTTAGTATTAGCCTGCAGTCATGTTAGGAGAAGCTGCTATTGCACAGAGTCCTCTTCCCTGTAATATGGTGAGCCAGAGACTCCTTCCAGCATGAGTTAGTGACAGTTTATCTTCTCTTCTTCTTCTTCTTCTTCATCTGATCTGTCTCCAGGAGAGATGCTACTCCCCTTGAAATGAAGACCTTCATATCTGCCAAGGACTGATCACTGCAGCTGCATTTCAAGAAAATTATGGTGGAGTGAGACTTCACTTCAGAGGTCCACCTACACTGGGAAAACATGTTAACATTTGCACGGATGTAAATTATAGCAGGCCTTAGGAGATATGGTGATAAAACCTCCTATGCCTAGCCTACACTATAGTTTAGAGCATTTATGCCATGGATGCTGAAGTTCTGGGGCTAAAAAACAAAAACAAATATTCTTAGGGTAGAAAAATCTCAAGAGGAGAGAAGTCTCACCATACAGACCTTTTATTCCCCTTGTCTATCATCAGTTTCACTATTTCAATCTGTTTTGTTCTGTTATTATAAAGTTCTCCCATTTATTATTTGGGCAATTCAGAGAACTCCGTACCTGCTGTTCACGGTACTTGACATCACCTAAACAATGCATGAAGGCTTTACAGAAAGGCAGGGGAGTCAGATGTAGAGGAGCTAGAGATATAAATTGACAATACATATTTGATGAAGTGACAAAAGAAAACATAGAGTTTCAGTATAAAAAAAATCCCGACTACTGCAGCATTTTTTGAAGATACTGTATCAGAGTAAATCAGATTATTTAGAATCTTTTGGAAAAGGAATATGTTTGTCATTGTTCTTGGCTGGTAAATTACCCTTGAAAAATGAAAGAAGATGAGAAGGATGTTCCTAGTAAATCAGTAATGCTGTTACAGTATTGTTCTATCCCGAAGGAAAGAAACGGTGACACTGTTATGGTTTCTTAAAGCTTAGATTTGAAACAATTATCAGAAACATTTGATTACTGGATCCAAAAGATGATCAGGTTACATATTACTGATGTCTTTTTCACTGAAGTAATATCTAATCATTTATTACTTTTGTGCAGTGTTAAAATCTAGCAATCACAGCCAGTATAGCCAGCTTTTTGTCTGACCTTTCTGTTGTGATGGGCACTGGGTTTGCTTTCTGAATTTCTTCTGTTCAGCTCTGGAAAAAGTACACCCCAGCATTTGTGTGAATTGCACACTGGCAATACATTGTGAGACTGTAATTGTTTACCCTTGGGACAGAAATAACAGGATTGCTAAGGAATGTAATTGACTTTAATCCACATTCCTTTTAAAAACTGTTAACCTCTGCAGTCATCTGCTGTTTTACGAATTTATTATGCAACCTACTCAGCTAGTGAACACCTACTCCTGTGAGTTGTCCCAAGGACTTCAGCAGGATTATTTTTCTGAGTAACTGCTCCTCAATGTAAGTAAGGAATCAGGCCATTAATCTCTGCACATAAAATAGTAACCTGGTGATACGTACTCAGTTGTTTAATAACCAAAAAATGATACATTTCAAAACAGGAAGGTTTTCCAAGTGAATGGCTAATGATTTAGCATTACAGTGTAGTCTTTCTCTTTGAAACAAAAGTCTCAGACTATTGACAGTGGGCTAAATTCCCACCCCCTTAGATTAGCACACACAACTCCTGTCAAACACAAGGGAAGAGACGCATGTATGTCTGAGGTCAGAATTCAACATTATAGTCAGTGTTGCCTTATTGATGGGTTGGTGTATTGATTATTGGTTAACTGATTAATCTCTTAGACCACAGTGGGGTCGATAATGGGCTCCCAGAGCAGCTGCAGCATCACAAAGATTATTGCCAGTATCATTAGAATGAGAGACCCTAGCAGCACACAAGAAACAACTGCAATTTATCACAAATCCCTTTATTAACAAATCTCCTAGGCAGATAAACAATCCCACAAACACAGAAATAAAAGAGCAGATATGGACATAGCACAAAATGTTTAGTCCTATGGCTGGCATCACTCACATCTCCTGCTGGGAACTTCAGAGTGTCAGTAATTATCTTCCTCCTCCTCCTCATTATTTCCATAATCACCAGTAGGTGTTGTCCTGGTGTCTTCAAAGTCAATCAGGCTGGGATGCAGCTTTCATAATATGTTGTGCTGATGCCCATTTCAACCCCATTTCCTTATCTATACTTCCACATCCCACTAAATTTGGGATGCCCCATTTTTCATAGGCTAACTTGTTAGTTCTCCTTATATTCTTAACATGTACCTCAGTCAGTCACCATAACAACTTGCAGTTATCATACTGCTGACACCCTTGATCATCTTGACCGATCAGTCCATCAGCCCTGACAGAGGGAGCGCCGATCACAACACGTCAGACGTGTTATTTTAGCCAGTTCTTCAGCTTCCTACTGGTCAGGCTGTCAGTAGCAATGGACACCCAATTAGCATAGCGTACAGCAGCCTAGAATTCCTGAGCAATCCGCCAACTGCAGCCTCCCAAGCATCTGGGATTACCCTATGTCCAAAATACTCTAACCAGCCTTAGAGTAACATGTCAGCAGTTAACACATCTATTACTTTAATTGTTTCTTCTTGTGACCGAGGGTCAGTTACTCATGTCAGCCTAGCTTTAGGCCTGAGGCTTTGTTTGACTAAACTAAGTGTCTTAGGGCTGGTCCTCACTAGGGCGGGGGATCAACTGTAGATAGGCAATTTCAGCTACATTAATAACATAGCTGAAATCGGTGTATCTACAGCCGACTTACCTGCCGTCTTCACGGTGGCGGCGGCGCGCTCCCTTGTCGACTCCAGCTTGCACCTTTTGGCGAGCTGGAGTTACGGAGTCGACGAGGGCGCTGCTGGTGATTGATTTATCACGTCTTGACGAGACGTGATAAATCGATCGTCATAGGATCGATCTCTCCCCGCGCTAGTGAAGAAAAGCCCTTACAGGCCTAAGGCCTGCAGATTTAATCAATACTTATATCAGATTTCTCTATCTTGAATATACCTTTGATTGGCTACAAGAGGGGAAAATATGAAGGAAAGCATAGTCTACTGGTAAGCGCACAGGACTAGGAGCTAGGATTCCAAATTCTGTTCCTGGGTCTGCCAGTGACTTGCTCCATGGGCTGGGGCCAATAATGTAACTTCCCTGTCTCTTATTTCAGCGATCTGTGAAGAGTGGAGCTAATGCTTCTCATCAAACCTCATCTCTCAGGGAAGTTTTGAGGATGAATTAATGCTTATTAATTGTTAAGATCCTGCAAACTTGGCACTCTGTAGTATTTTACTGAATACAGTAATTCCTGCATTTCAAGCAGGAAATCTGTGGTTAAGCTGTACAGTAGGCTTGAGCGTAAATATTAAAATGTTACCCCATTTTTGAAAAATATTGTCAGATTTCCTTGTGGATAAACCACCCCCAAACACATTCCTTTTGCAATATACATCTCCACAATTTAATAAAATGTTTCTAAAGATGCTGATGCCACTTTTACTTTAATTACATATTATTTCAAAAGAAAAATATTAAATTTTACCATGAAGCATCTAGAAATTCATAGAGCAGATGGGCTGATTTGAATTAAGATTAAATATGATTGTTTGAGACAGGTCTCTTGAAAGAAAACGATGACCTGTTTTGAATGGTGTGGAAGCCCCGAACTGACTCTATCAGCACTGGAGTGTCAGCTACCCTCCCCCACAATCTCTAGATTATAGCCCACCGTTCTACCCAGAGGCATACAGCATTAAAATGTATATACATGTGACTTAGCTGACCTATATTTTAAAAAAAGTGTATGCAGATAGAAGGACAAATTCTACCCTCCCACCTTTTCAACTTTGTTGGGATAGTGTGGGGAGTTGTAATTTTCACTCTACCATCCTTTTATTTACATATTGTTGTCATCGTCATCATCATCATCAAAAGCAACCGTCCTTACATCAGCCTCTGATATAACTAATAAACTCTCAAAATCCAATGGTAAAATCCTGACCCCACTGAAGTCAATGGGAGTTACACAGTTAACTTCATGCAGCCAGAATTTTCACTCTCATATTCTGTATCTGCTTGTGAATGTTAAAGTTCCCATGGCAAATTTCTGAAGATTATGGCTATCCCTAATCTTATCTGCTTAATTGTGGCAGGAATCTCATTTGCTTAAATGTAGGTGTTTTACAGACACCTTAAATCCCCAACAAATAAATATAAGTTATTTGCAGTAACTCGGTGCTCTTTATGCTCACCATGGGATATCTATTCAGCCCCAAAAACATAAAAAGTAGCTTAGGACCTCTACAGTACAGCAGCAGCCTGTTCTCCAGTAGAGATACTGTATCTCCAATAGCAACAAAGAGTCCTGTGGCACCTGATAGACTATCAGATGTATTGGAGAATAAGCTGTCATGGGTGAATACCCACTTCAGCAAATGCATGTATCTCCAATGTAGCCTTATCATAAATTTCTAACAAAGGGTGAAAATACTAAGACAAACACAGTTTGGGATCTGTCATCACCTACAGTCCAACTCATAGCTGTACCACCTTTCTCAGTTCATGATGGGTGAATTAAATATCTGACTGGAGATAGCTGAGCTAACAAAAATCTAAACATCATCTAATCCAGCCTCAGCACCCAAATGAAGTTGGGCTGCTGCTCCTTAGTTTGTGAACCTAGCTATAACAACTATCTCCAGTATATCACAACCTATCAAAAACTAGTTCTAACAACATTTATTAAACAAGGACAGTCTATAACTACAAAATAAGATCAGCAACAAGAATGGGGAGTACTTGTGGCACCTTACAAACTAACACATTTAACTGGGGATAAGCTTTCAAGGGCTAAAACCCACTTTATTAGATTCATGGAGCGGAAAATAAAGTAGGAAGAGAGAGAGAGAGAGAACATAAAAAGATGGGGGTTGCCATACCAACTCTAATGAGACAAATCAATTAAGGTGGGTTATTATCAACAGGAGAAAAAAAAACTTTTGTAGTGATAATCAGGATGGCCCATTCCAAACAGTTGACAAGAAGGTGTGAGTAACAGTAGGGAGAAAAATAGCATGGGGAAATAGTTTTAGTTTGTATAATGACCCATCCATCCCCAGTCTTTATTCACGCCTAATTTAATGGTGTCCAGATTGCAAATTAATTCCAGTTCTGGTGTATCTCATTGGAATCTGTTTTTGAAGTTTTTTTTGTTGAAGAATTATGAGTTTTAGGTCTGTGATTGAATGTCCAGGGAGGTTGAAGTGTTCTCCAGCTGGTTTTTAAACGTTATAATTTTTGACATTTGATTTGTGTCCATGTACATGGCAGAGGGGCATTGTTGGCACATGATGACGTATATCACATTGGTACTTGTGCAAGTGAACAAGCCCCTGATGATGTGGCTGATGAGACTAGGTCCTGTGATGGTGTCCCTTGAATAGATTTGTGGACAGAGTTAGCAATGGGCTTTGTTGCAAGGATAGGTTACTGGATTAACGTTTTTGTTGTGTGGTGTGGTTCCTGGTGAGTATTTGCTTCAGGTTAGGGGGCTGTCTGTAAGCGAGGGCTGGCCTATCTCCCAAGGTCTGTGAGCGTGAGGAATCATCCTTCAGGATAGGTTGTAGATCCCTGATGTTGCGCTGTAATTAGTCTGTATCTGCAAATACAGCAAGGAGTCCTGTTGGCACCTTAGAGACTAACACATTTATTTGGTCATAAGCTTTCGTAGGGATTCTTATTTTTTTATTGAAAGGCTAAATTTTCACCAGTTGTATACCTACCCAGATTCCATTGTGTTGTGTGCATTTAAGGTAAGAGTTTGGCCTCCATAATACAAAATAATATTTGAAACACAAAAACACTGATAACTTTGAAAGCCATTTCTCCGAGCTATCATATTTGTTTTCTGAAAAGTCTAATAGTAAAAAAACAAAGTCTACAGTTTAGACTATCGTGCTAATAGCAAATTACATAAACTGATGTAAATACCCTTTTAAGTATTACTTCTTTTTATGCTATTCTGAAAATGCAGGAAAGGCCCATTTTAAATATGTACCTGTTTCAAATGTGTCTGGATAAGATTACATTTGCCAGAGCCAAAAGTCTCAGTAGACTGAAACATTTTCAGTAGAGGGAGCTCCTGTCACATGTATATAAAAGGGTGTTTTTTTTACCTCAAGTGGAGGGGCCGCATTGCATTTGTTATGAAAATAGTGCTTGTAGAGCTTGTGATGTGCTCTGCAACTGCTAAGCAGCGCATTTGAAGCAAACTACTAAATACCAATAAACAAATGTGTTAATATCCATCTTTCTTGTAGCCTCTTTTTACATGATGAATGCATTGCCAGTTAGAGACTATATCCGATGTTACCTACCTAACCCTTCTCCTCATTTGGCCCTCATACTGAATCTTTTCAGTCACCTCAACTGTCAAGCAAAGATTCAAAAAAATCAATACTTAAAATATTTGGTGTGACATTGTAAAATTTAATTTGTCCAGATGATGAGAAGGGAGAACAAAATAACCTTCTTTCAAGATCCCCTGTCCTCCTGATCAATACTGTATTTGATTTCCCAGTCTGAAAGCCTAATAATACCTAGTTTTCAGTGTTCCTAAAAATCTTGAGGGTGTCATTTACTCATCTTCTCCCCTGCCTTTTCCAATAATGAAGAAAGCAGCTTGATGAGATCAAGAGCCAATGACCTTCTCTGTAGGAGTCCCTCTGAAACGTCTCTCATGTGGGCTGATTACTATGACAGGAAGAAATTCATGGTCACTGTTAATAATGACAACTAGCAATAGCATATGTAAAAGCCTCTGGTATTGCTGACAAAGGTCAGATAGCATGTGCTGCATTACTGCAGCAAGCTTTATAGCCATTTTCTTTTATTTTGTCGTGCATGTCTGAGAAAGATATAAGTGAACACTGCAAACCATTACTATAGCACGTGGCAATGGCTCTCTGGTTACAAATGAGGAGGCGCATTCAGTCTAGGCCTTACTTTTCAAGCACAAAATCATGCTTAGTCGAACAAACATGATGACATTGTACTCTGCCCAAAGATGAATACTCTGAACTAGTTTTGTGAGCATCTCTTTTGACAGTTTTGGGGCGAATATTTAAAAATGCAGTGGTTTTGCATTTTAAAAGCAGCTTAAAAGAACTCACAGCATTTAAAGTAATGGAATTGTAGATTGTTATATTTTTATGCTAATGTAATTGAAAAATTAAATTACTTAAATACATCAAACTTGTCACAGTTACAGGCTCAGGTATTAAAAGGTATTTAGATGTTGCTTATTGAGAGTTGCAGGGCCCCAGACTTTTCAATGGGAGTTAGGCACTTAAGTGCTTTTGAAACTCTAACCCCTAAGTGATTTAGATGGCTAAATCCCATTTTTAGAAGTGACTTAGGCTCCGATTTTTTAAAGGCATTTAGATGTTGCTGCCCTCATCCTTGCAAGACCTAACTGGTTTTAGGAGCCTCAATTTCATTTTCAAAGGTGATTAATGTATTTAGCAGTCTAAATCCCATTGACCATTAATGGGATTTAAGTGCCTAAATCACCTTTGAAAATGAAATCAAGGCTGCTACATTAGTTAGGCTTTGCAAGGCTGAGGGCATCAACATCTAAATAGCTTTAAAAATCTGGGCTCTGGGCACTTAGGAGCCTAATTGTCAGTAAATGGGACTTACACATCTAAGCCATTAAGGCTCAAAATTTCTATCTGCCTCTCAGCAAAGCTCACAATTAAAGGGCTTTCGACTGATCATTCAGAGTCCTCAAAGTGAACTTTTGCCATTGTCACAGCCACCAACACAACATAAAAGAAAATAACAGAGAGAGCTGAAGTGATATCAGAGCCGCCCCAAATCTGAACTAGATGCATTAGAATGCAGTAAACAGATGCATTGGAGTAGTGGTTCTCAAACTTTTGTACTGGTGACCCCTTTCACATAGCAAGCCTCTGAGTGCGAGCCTCCTGTTATACATTGAAAACACTTTTTAATATATTTAACACCATTATAGATGCTGAAGGCAAGGCGGGGTTTGGGGTGGAGACTGACAGCTCATCACCCCCTAAGTAATGACCTCGTGACCTCCTGAGGTGTCCCGACCCTGAGTTTGAGAACCCTTGCATTGGAATGCAGATGTACAGTATTTACAAAAATCCCTCAGTATTGGTTGACTTGAAAATATGTGTGAATACTGCACAATTTTGCCAATTTTTGATGACCTGGAAGGAAACATAAAATAATCACTGATAAGGTTTGTGGATGACAAAAATTGGGGGAGTGATAAATAATGATGAAGACAGGTCACTAATGCTGAGCGATCTGGATCTCCTGGTAAATTGGGCACAAACAAGCAATGTGTATTTTATTATGATTAAATGAAAATGTACACATTGACAGACCCAGACCAGTGGTGCACAGAGATGTGGTCCTGTTGGTATCCAGGAAGTGGGCATGTTATTGCTAAAGGACCTCCCCCCTAGTCTAAAGGGAGGATCCACAGGTCCATGAAACTGAATAATTCTGGGGGACAACTAATGAGATTACAGGAATGGGAGTGAGGTCACAAGGTTAAATGAAGGGAACCTGACCTGTTCACTGATCAGAGAACCCTGGACAGTGCCCACTGTTCCTCCAAGGTGTCAAGAGAGCCAGTGGACACCGCCCAGAGGAACTCTGCCTGGATGTGTGAACAGAGAGAGGAGCAGAAATAGGCCTCACAGTCACAAGAAGCCCCGTTGGCCAACCTCCTCTCCCTGGTTTCATAGATGGCCATTTTGGCCAGGGCTAGTGGAGGTTGACAAGGAGGTCCCGCAATTTTGTGGGGCTATGAAAACAAACCTTGACTCCACCATACATAGGAAGTGTCCTTTGCCTCAGTTTTGAATTTTGCGGTAATGCCCCTTTAACACACCATTCCCCTTTCCCTCCTCTGCAGCCCACTCACAGCTGGAAGGGAAGTGACCAGTGCTTCTGCATCTGCAATTAGCTCATGGCTGCTTCTGTTGTTTTCTCCACTACAGCTTATATCTGCTGCTATCACTGCCACTTCTACAATGCCATATTCTGAGGTGCTGCTGCTTATCCCAGCTCTTAGCGATTTCAGTGCTTAGTAATTCCACTGGCTACTGGGGAACTTCTGCTACTGCCTCTTCATTATCTACAGCATTGTTCCCATACCAGATTGAAGGTTTAGCCTCTAGACCTGCTCATCAGTGATTTCAGCTCTAACAACAACTGAACAGAAACAAGGGCTCTGTGTCACATCATCTCTGTCTTTAAACACTGGAAAGGGAGGATCAAATGTTGTCTAGAACTCTTTAAGCAGATTTGACACCATCAGATAGGAAAATCTTTCCCTACCCCTTCTCATCTTGAATGGGATTTGGCATTCCTACTCCTGCTGTACATTCTGTGAGCTGAAGAAGCTAGAGAAAAGTATTGCAAAGACCCATTCATGCAGACCTCTGTTAAACTGGGCAGTTTCAATTTGCAGGAGTCCATGGAAACCTCACAGTCTTGTCACAGGATTCCATTTGCTCTGACTTTAGCTTCTTTAACAAATGCCTAAAAAGCACTGTATTTTCCATGACTTCAATGCAAAACCATATATCAGCTCAGCTTTCCTGGAAGCTCAACAAAAGATCCTATCCTTCAGGGAGCATGGCAACCAGATTGTGCCTGGTTTCAACTTTTAATTACTTTTATTTATTTATGCAAAATTCTAGTTTATACTCATCCAACTATACCAGTGAGCACTGAAAACTACCTTTTCTTGTTGTTGGTGGTGGTTTTTTGTTTTGTTTTGTTGTTTTTTTTTTACTGGGAATACACTCTGCAGACAACTGTGTGAATGACGATTGCCTGGCTTATTTGTACACACATCACCATTCTTTTGGGATAAAATCAGAAGTACACAACTGTGTTGATGACAAAGGCTGTGATCATACAAATTACAACTCACAGGCAGACCTCTAAGCCCACTCAAAGACCCATTAAAGGGGCCTTGTGGCTGAGACCCCCTATTTAATCCCAGGAGGTGATCCAGTGAGTATCTGTACAACAAGGTGAAGTTCCTTATCAGCTGTAGTGATGGACCTGCCTCTTGGATGCCTACTTCCTGACTTGAATTTAACAGTTAGGTGAGCAGTGATGAGTTATCTCAATGTAGCCTATTAAATAAATCAGTGTTCTCAGTTAACTTGTCACTTGGCTTTAAAGGGTTCACTGCAATTCATTTTGTTCAATAACTGCAGGTATATAATATGTAAAAATCAGAAATTATTTTGTGAACCATCCAATACATGCTTATTATTGAAGGTTAGTCACAAATAAGTTGACACCCTTAACTTGGAATTTGAGGGCTTTTTGACAGATATTCAGTATCACTTTAAAGGTGTAAAATGAATTTGAGAAGCAAAATCTTTCACACAGCACATTGTACGTTTCAAAAAATGGTAAATATATTTATTTTCAAACAATATATCTGCTTCAGTACTTACAATGCACTATTTCTCACTCACCTTTAATAGTGCTTTAGTCCCCTTTGAAATCAAAATCTCACCCTCAATGATTTTTTTTAATTAATCAATTTACCCTTCTTAAAATGTTTACTACTGCAGATTATGTGAAAAGACTTCAAGCAGTAGTAATACATTGTACAGCTAGGGTGTGTCATCTATGTTTGATGGGCACCACAAAAAATGTAAATAAGCTATTTAGCCCTCATCCTTAAAGGTAGGACCAGCTGTGGCAACAACCCCCACGCCTACCTACATGTTTTTTGTATAGGCTTAGCTTACCAACTCCATTCTTCCAACCTTTAAGCCCCCCTTCAAGTCACCAGCATTTCCCATCTTATCACAGATATTGTCTGGGGATAAGTCTTCCGTGTAGTTCTTTAGGAGCTGATGCCTTTTGCTCTGCTCTTCAGGGGCACGAGGAGTCCAACACCCATAACAGCAGAGCATGTCACCCATTATGCTTCCACTTCTCTGCAAAATATCACAGGGTTGTCCGTGGGAGCGAGAAGTGCTTGTCACAGAGGGTAGTGGATATGGGAAGCTACTAAATAGGTATCAAAAATACCCTGGGCTCCTTAGTAATTGCATAATGGAGACAATTCATATAATTCCTTGCCTTTATGAGTGATTTCTATGCTGTCTCTGGCTACCATGTTAGGGAATATGGAGCATTTTTTCTACTAGTTTGGTACAATATGCAGTAGGTCTGGAGTTTTTCCTTCCTTAGCTGCCTATTGAGTAGGCAGGCTATATGTCCCCTCAAAATGTAAATGGGGAGTGAGCAGTCCAGGAAAGATCCTAACAGAGGGAGTGTCAACTCAAGGCTACCCAACAACCCGCTGAGAAACAAAGACATTCAGCTCCAGTAATATAGACTTGCCTCCTGAAGCCACCTGAAGGTGAAGTAGTAAGGACAGGAGTGGAAGGACTGTTGGAGACAGGTAAGAGGGAATTTTGCATCTCTGCAAAATTTTAACTTAAAGGATCTGGCTGACAGCAAGTTGCTGTGAGCAAACCCATCACCCTCTATTTCATACAATCCATATGAACTGAACTCTCTGGGGATTAATTGCACAGCCCAAGTGGGAACACATGCAAAGTAAAACAAAAGCCAAAGGACTTACAGATATGGCTTAACCAAACACACACAAAGGAAAGAATATTTGTGAAGTCCATAAATATACTAGGTTAGAGCCTTAGCCCATACTCTGGATAATCAGTGAGCTGGGAACTCTCCCAGGTGTTGGTGGAAGAGTGAGAGTTGTTGGCACTATGCCATAATTACTTCCTGTGCCACTACAGAGGGTTTGGCTAGAGCTCTACTCTAATGATCTCTTGTGAGATCTAATTAACTAGCTGTTTTGGACCATAATTAGGCCTGAAGCCACACACAATTCTCAAATGGCTCTTTCGCTAAGGTGCACTCGATACTTAATGGGAACAGGTGGGTGCACTAATTTGGGTAATGTATGCACAATGTGTGAAGTCTGGTAGATGTTTGGGGGGCTCTGTCTCTGTCAGACTGCAGACTCTATTTTGAACATGTGTGCCTAGCCTACTATCTTTTGTTTGCATATTGAAAGAAAAGCCACAGAAAGTGACAGGAGATATTCTTGTACTTGTCACAGGGCTAACAATGGAGGGTTGTTAAAGTCTGATCATCCACTTAGCTGGAGCACGCTTGGACAGAAAGTTGCCTACTGCTCAAACTATACCAGTCTTCCAAGTGTGAACTCTGGAAAGGAGGGGCAGAATGAAGGAAAAAGGTTTAGGTGTTGCAATTCTGACTCTCACAGAGCCTAAGATTTAGGCACCTAGAAAGTCACAGGAAGAACACTGTAATCTGCAAAGCTGAGTTAAGCACCCAGGCTTTCTATGCAATGAATGAGGAGAGATGGGTGCCTTACAATGCATTCCCCAAAAGCCAGCCTGAAAATGTGGTGCCACCTGTGCTAGCCAATGAGCGATGCAAACAAGAGGGGTGTGGGCTAAATCCTGCCCCTTTCATGGATATAGGTGCCTAAGGTTAGCTAGCTAGCAAGCAAGCACGCAAACATGCATCAGTCACAGCTTGTGATCCATGAACAGGAACCCACTATCTGGAGCCAGGTGGCATAAGCCTCTAAATCTCTTCCTGAGAGAATGAGCAAGGTACCTGCCTTCCTCCACCCAAATAGCCATAAGAGAGGTAGAAAGGATTGAAACAAAGGTCTCCCACCTCTCAGAGTACCTTAACCACTGAGCTGTGGGATATTCTATTGTGGGGACTCCCACCCTCCCCTACTGAGGCTGTTTCATTGTTGATAAATAATGAAAACATGATTGGAGCAGGGGACATAGAGCCACCTCCCAGGTGGATGTCCTACTCACTAGTCTACAGAATCAGTCTCTCACTGGCCCAGAGAGTACTTAATTATTTATCCAGTCACTGGACCAGCATGAGACTGATTCTGCAGTGTAGTGGTTCAGGCACCTACCTAAGGGGGAAACTTTACTCATCTCATGAGGCTGATCAGGGGCTACCCCATAAAGGAAACTGGAGGCTATAAAAGAGTGGGCCTTCCACTTGCCATTTTTAGAGGGAGATTATGGAAGGGCACTGACTACAGGGGCAAGAGGGAAAAGTCTGTGACCTCAGTCGAAGGAACTCTGAAGAGTAATGAGGAAACTGAGGCAGAGAAATGCAGATAGATGCACTACTGTTTTCCCCAGATCTGTGTATTTCTTGTGCTAGCTAAGAAAAGTGTGATTTTTTAAAAAAAATTCTTTTATAGTCTCTGTTTGCTTTCATGATTATGTGTCCCTGAAAAAGGGTACTGTAATCGAGAGTCCTTAGGAGATTGGAGCTCCAGGAAAGGGCATGCTTTAGATTCTGGGACATTAGCACTGGCCATGGAGGTCTGGGGCAGCTGTGCTCTGAGGCCCCATTTCTATTAAGGAGTCACAGACAGAGCCTGTCCTCAGGAAGTGTGCCCAAAAGGCCAACGAAAGAGAGAGTGCTGCAGCCTACTCAGAACAAAGGAAACTTAAGAGCATTTTAGTCTTGCATATTGAGCCCCCAGCACAGCAGCTTGGTGTGTGTCCAGCTACAGGAGCTCTACATGGGGTGTGTGGCACCCACTGCTAATTGTGAAGAGAGGGGAATCTGGGCTGGTTTGTGCAGATAAGAAAAAATACTGAGATAGAGTTTTATTTTCTTTTGGACTGTGTTGCATGGGGGTTTGTAGAATAAAGTTGCTTCTTGAAACAATCCATGCCAGCTAGTATCACTTCTCTAAATGCAACACTATCAGATTTTAATAACTGATGGTTAAACCAGCAGTTATCCATTTAATGTAATCTTTGCTGCTGGTAATTGTTAGTATGTATTGCTTAGCAAGCTTTGAACTAGAATTAGTCATAGCGAGCTTTCAAAGAAAATATGTAAAAAGCTTCATTTTGAAGCCCAATTAGAGCTAAGGTCAATCTTCTTTAATCTGTCTCATTAGTGCACCCTGCCAGCAAGGAATTATTTAAAGTCTCCAAATGTTTTGTGGCTGAATATTTATTTTGAATGCATAAGTGAGCTAGGCAGGAGATACGTAGTCAAAATATATACAGCAACCTTAATGAAATGTTATCACACATGGTGTGCATGTGCATGCCAGAATTTTTCCCACATAAACAGGCTCAGTTTGGCAAGAATCTGATCATCTTGTGGGAAATATTAAGTATTCTCAATTCTCTTGACTTTAATGGAAGTTGATGGCTCTGAGCACTGCACAGAATTAAGCCCTATAACTATTTCCAGAATGGACATTAAACAGTTTCCAAATGTAGAAGTTCTGAGAGTGACTTTGTCTATGGCTAGATAATATAGCATGTCATCGCCCTCGTTCACTTCCTGCATTCGTCCAGGCATTTCTGTATTCATCTGTAGCTGAAGTCTTCTGAAACCTTTCAGCAGAGTTTCTAGAGTGGTAATCCAAATTTGCTGAATGCTCCACATTTCTCACTGATGTGAAGTGTGGCCTGTTTTTTTCAAAGGGACTGTGCCCACAAAAGTGTGTCATATCTGTAGTGAGGTGAGCAAATACCTGATTCCTCCCCCTAGAGGGATGCTTCTATATTTCCAAAATGGAGTTAGGAAACTCCAAAATGACACAGCGAGTCAGCAGGGCTTAATTAGCATTTCTCTGCAGGATTTTGCAGCCTGCTGACAGGATGGGTCCACCAAAAAATCCAGTCATAATATCACAGAAGCACTTTTCATCATGTTGAATATGGAGGTTTTGGTTCCAAAGTCTGTTTTTGAAAGGGGTAGACACAGCTGTCGGGAGAGCTTAACGTTATGTTCTGGGAGGGACTGTTGAAAGAACATCACTGCCACAGCTGACCCGTGTGGCTGTACTGAACTAGATAGCAGTCCTAGTCCTGCTTTTGAAAAATAACTTTGCACAGAAGTTACAGGCTTTCAAATCTTGTGTTCTATCTTTACATCTCACTTCATTGTCGGATTTCTATTTCCCATCCCTGTGCATGGGAAATTATTCTTTGTAAGGTATAAGGGTGATGTAATTATTTCCAAGTTAAATTCAATTTCTCAAGCAAGTCTTTACTTGAATTTCTTATCTTCCTCTTATTTTCTTTCTTATCCCTTTTACGTGCAAGACTGACATGCTGTAGACTTCTGATGGAGGAAACTGCCCACAGCCATTTCTATCTTAAGGTCATAGTGGAAGATATATATAGAAAAGCTTTATTAATACACTTACCTAATTTCCTTTTGTATCTGTAGAAGAAAAATGATAGAGAATAGACCAGTGGATATTAAAAAAAGAAAATACAATGAGCCCCAGATATCTAATTTAAGTGTCCTAGATTTGAAAGCTGGATATGTATGAAAAGCAAAGGGTTGAAGGAAATGCTTGAAGATTGCACACATTTTATTCCTGTGATGCTCAGATACATTGATATGTCTTAAAGAAATTAATATTACATAGTTAAAAGAGCCTCTAGAGAAAGTGGTGTGTACCTCTAAGGGAAAAAGACATTGCAGGTCACTCAACTTCCATTTACTAACCTTCTAGAACACTTTTTTGCTTGACAGAGACATTCTTGATTAAAACGTAATCTAAATACCATTGTGAAATTGAAAACTCTGCTTTTCTACAGATCAGACTGTTTAATAGCAATAAATCAGTATGGCAAGTCATGGATCAGAACTATAATAATAGGATAAATGTGCTTTATCCAAGTGGGGAAAGACTGGGGGGAATTGTGGCATTTAAACGTAAGCTTAAGTGGAAGGAAGAAGAGTCTAAACTGAAACGAAGTTCACGGTATTGTGGCCAAGGTCTAAACACTAAAGGTAATTGCTAATTAGACAGTGTCTAAGCATGATTGCTTGAAAGTGATCTTTGGGAATTATTGGAAAGTATAAAAGAAAAGAAAGTGATTTTAAATTAAAAAAATATTTGAGTGTCTTATAAAAGGAGAAACGTGACTATCACCCTTTACTCTACTACAAAAATAATATTTAGTTCTAGTAGTTGTGTATGAAAAGTAGAAATTTATAAATATTCAGGATTAGATGGTGAGCTGGACTACTGACATATTCAGGGGAGGAAGAATCTCTTCACTTCCTACCCTGGCTATCCAGACCTGGAGTCCTGCTATACAGGAGTAGGCAGCTGTGCATTTGGTTCTAATAAGGGAATGAAGTGGTAGGGAAAAGATGCAGAATGGACTGAGCCTTGGCACCACTCCATCTACAGGGGGTACCCAATATACATCTCCCCTTACCCATTGTTTCGGATATCCATCACTCATCAATAGGGGAACATGCTCCCATTTACATTGGTCCTGATCTACATATCCGTCATTAGGACGGATCAGGATTGACATGAATTGGAACACATTCCCCTATTGTACAGTACAGTAATGTACTTGCATCCATGGGCCATATTCAAGGCTTATTACCTACAGAGGATGTTCTCGATGCTGATTAAGGAGACAGAAGGTGAAGGAGAGCCAAGTGTAAAGGAGTTTTGGAAGTCCTAAAACATCTAGAATGGCATGGAAAACATTGACATGTCATGCAAAGAGGTCACTTTGCAATGAACAAATGGTGTTTGGCACCGTGCATTGCCAGATGCTATCCACAGCTTCATAGGATTTGATGCTGGTCCTGTTCTCGAGCAAGAAATTGTCAAGTTGGTGTACGATGTCAGCTTCAAGGAGGTGGAGGAGGAGGAGGAGAGTGTACAGTGATCAACTGACAAATGAGGAACTGATTGACCTGGACCAACAATGGAAATCCAAAGAAAGCAAGGATGATGATGATGATGATGACATAGGGCAGGAAGCCAGAAGCCTGAGGACAAAATCTCTTTCATTTCTTTGGATGCTGGATGAGATGATGGAAATCATACAGAGCGGTGATCCTTTTCATGAATGGTCTGCCAAAGTCTCCAGGGCTCTCAATGATGCAGTGGATTGCTACAGGGAGATCTGTTGTTCAAAGATTCATGCAGGAGAGCAGACATCGATAAAATCCTGATTAAAGGCTTTTGCAACCAGAAAGCCAGCCATGGAAAAGCCAGCCCAAGAAAACCCAGCCGCCACCCCTACCTTTGTTAAGCATAATTGACACTGTTTTATATCACTGTATTTACTGTATTAAAATGTTCTGTGTGTTTGTTAGTAGGGTTCTATATTTTATTTAGTGTATTGTATAGCCTGTCATTGTAAAAAGGTAGACAGCTTGGGCAAAAAAAGCATTGTTATAAGAGAATGTGGTGAAGTTGTGAACTTACTTCCCCTCCTCCCCCGCCCCGAACTTCTATTATTTCTTATGGGAAAAATTCCTCAATATACATCATTTCAGAATCCAACACCTTTTTCAAGAATGCAACTCCAATGTACACAAACCCCTCTCTTCCCCCCGTACTCACTGGCCAGTGCGGCTAAGCTATCATGGAGGCATATCACAATTTGCTGTTGATATGGGACTACACCTCTTAGAGCAATGGAGGAATTATGTCTCAAAAGCTATTATCTTAATGCTGAAACAAGTTTCTACACAAGTCATGTTGTCTTATCTGTCACTGAAAATAGTTAAAAAAGAGGCCTATGCAATTATGTTTAGGTCTGTACTTGGATCCAAATATCATAAAATCTGGGCATGTTCAGATGGTTTGGACTTGTCTATGGAAAGACTTCAGCTTATTTTAAATGTGGGAAAAAAGGTCTTTCTATTGAGCCAATTAAAAGCCAGCCACAATGATATAAGGCAAATATTCAACACAAACATGAAAGCATATATGTAGAATAAGTATACAGTGGATACACACACACACAGTCCTTCCTGAATCAAACGCATTAATTATTAAAATATTGAGGAGATACCATCTTGTGAACAGCTACCCTTGAACAGAGCTGAGAGAGCATTAAAAGATTTTTTTCAGTCTGAGTTGGAGTGCAGAGCATTAGAGAAATTTTATAAAGTACTTGGATTTGAATTCTTTTAAAGTACATAACACTCTATCTTTCTGTCTGTTCATAACCTTAAAAAGGCAGACATATATTTAAAGCTTGCTTGTCAAGTTGGGTTTTCCAAGCTCTATTCATAAAAATCAATTTCTGTGAAATCATTGGTCTGGATATGAGCTCAATGCCAGCTTCAGAGATTTATGACTTCATTAGAAATCAAAGGGCAATTTTACTTTAAGAAATGTTCATGTAAAATTTTTCTTTAGTTTTTTCAGTATCCAACAGGTTCTTTTCCTACAACTACAGATGTTAATTTACACCAAATTTACAGGATATTTTAGTGTACAAACTTTATAAATATTTAATTCGCTTTTATGTGCTACATTATTTCCTTACCCAGGCCAACCTCACTGAGCTACAAATGCATGTATCTGCACATATAAAAGAGATTAAAAATGAGTAAACCGTTAATGTTTTCAATAAGGGATAGCTGTCTTTGTGTTTGTAAATAAAAAAGATGAACAGACATAGTAAAAGCCTGCAAATCTAGACTCTTAAGTTTTAACCTTATTGCTCCATCTGACTGGATGTATTTAAGGAACTGAGCAAAACAGTTAACCTTTCTGTGTCTCTGTTTTCCCATCTGCATAACAGAAATAATATTTGCCACTTTTTTAAAACTGCTTTTAGAGCCTCAGCTGAAGGATGTTAGACAAGTGCAAAGTAATCTTTTTACTATTAAGCTGTTAAACTATGAAGTATATATGATAACATGATATATTCATTTTACAATGAAAAAACACCCATATGAATGGTTGTCAATTTAAATTTAGTACCGATCCACAAAACACATGAATAATGAGCCTTTTCGAGCTAAAATGCAAAAGACTGCAAAATAGCGATGTGTGAAAAAGAGGAAACATTTTAGCATAAATGTCTTCTTGTGACTATGAGGCATTTCCTGTGTCCTTGAACATAACAAAGTTCTTTCTAGGGACTCCTCCTCTATTCTAAACCATATCAAGATCAATTAAGTTGACTGTGCATACAGAACATGACCTCTTCTATTCTTTGACTAATCTCTCCCAGCATGCCCTAACCAAGTCATCACTATGGTAACTAATCATTCCCAAATCCATCAATACTACAGTGACATGAATGATCCATCTTATGTTATTGTTTATAATTGATCCCCATGGAAATATTTGTTAAATGCAGAAGTTGGAAAAATGCAGATACCTTTGCAATTGAATGTGAAGATATCACCAGAGATGTAGTTTCTGTTAGCTAATAATGGTACCATTTCAACAACTCTTCTAACTTTACAAAAGTGATATAAAGAAGTGTGCTTAAAAGTAGCACCTTGAATTGCAGGCAGACAGAAAGTGGAAGTCAATATGACCTATGGAGCACCAGGTGTAATTTGTTCCCTACAGGAAACACCACTGAGCAAGTGCACAGCTGCATTCTGCACGAGCTGAAATTTGCTAAGTGATCTTCAGATGATCTTTAGTACCCATTTACTATAGTCTTTGGTCATTTATAAAGAGTTATACCCCCCTCCCCACAAATAGATTGTCCTATATAGCAAAGTCTGAAGATGACAAAGGCAGAAACAACAAGAATGAGGTTCACATTTCAATATTCTCCTCTAACCTAGCTGAGAAAACATCCTGGTATACTGGAGTGGGGTGGTGTTTAGTGGGTTATAGATTACTGTACTCACACATAAATCCAGTTGTATCTATTTAGTCCATGATTTTTAGTGTCTCACAGAGTTACGACTCTAAGCTTCCAGGCTCACTGTTGGAAGGTATTATGTGGTTTTCTTTTGATGATGAGGACAGAGATGTCAGATATACAGTGAAAGGATTTGCTCACAGGTGATCAGATGTTCTTTGTCCTTTATCATTTTCTCTATGAGTGAAGCAGAAGCACAGTGATTGTCTTGTTTCACCCACATAGTTGTTGTTGGAGCATTTAGTGCACTAAATGAGGGTCCCCTCTGACTGCACATCCCTACTTGTTACCTCCCACTACATTCATGGTATCCTCAAACAATTACAATCCATGCGCTATGGGAACAACATCCTGAAAGAATTCTTTCCTAAACACCCTTCTGACCAACAAACTACCCCCTGACTTCTCCAAGTTCATCACAGAAACAATCTCCTCATGGGCCAAGATACACAAGCTCAAGGCAGCACCAGACCCTGCCAATAAAACAGATACAGAACCCGTAGACGTATCTCTACTGCTACAATGATCAATACTTTCCTCAATACACCTTTCTATATGCATGTGTCATATATGTGCCATCACAATATGTGATAACTACTTATGCTAAACCAGCTGTTCTAGCTTGTATTTACCTGTGACACTTTGAATATATTTCCCATACCTGAAGAAGATTTCAGTGTAAGCTCGAGATAGCTAATATCCTGGGAGCAACACAACTACAACAACATTGCAGACATCACTGTGTGTCATTTATGTCATGAATCCAGATACCCCTGAAATAGTGATACAAAAATAATAAACAAATGAAAAATAGATCCCAGGATTCAATGGGAGCTGCAGCTTGAGTAAAAGCTCTATAGAATGTACAATTGCATTATCATCTATAGAGACACAGATATAAAAATTATAAACATCAGCATGGCAATCCCTATAAAAGTGTGAAAGGAAGAAATAGCACAAGAATGGGTCTATGAATCAAAGCATTTTAATCTGCTGGAATACAAATTTGGAACTGCATCAAGCCTTAAGCTTGATGTTGTGAACCTGCTGGCTACTGTAGATTGTTAACTATATAATCCTTGTGATAAGTAATGAATACTTGCCAGTTTACTACAGTCATTGCAAAAGTGGCTGCTTTTCCTCCCAGAAAGAAGAATTTGTAAATAATCCTCTGAATAAGATGCTCTCTTTCTTTTATGGGTGTGAGGATTTGGCAGTTGGGAAAAGGGTGATTTTTTATATTTAAAAGGGTCAGAGCTATACATGTGCAGGACAAATTCTAGATTATACCTGCCTCTAATATGCAGCCAGGTAGACTGATGTATACACAGGTGTACAGGGTCTCGGGGATGCCTATACAATGATGCATAGTGTCACAATTACAGGGAGAGTTCTGGTCTAGATCCTCTTTATTCCCTTTTATGCATTCATTCAAGGACTGATTTTGCTACCTTCACACCTCTGAGTGGAAACACATGATCCTACTTCTCAGACTGGATATCTGGGCTGCAGCACTCTGTTTCCCAGCTATGTGAATCCAACAAGCCCAAATATGTTTTGTACCTGCAAGCTCTTTCCCTCCCGGAGCCTGTGTCAGCAGCTGATTTGCAGGACATTCAACAACAGCTGCTTCAAAACAAAATATTATTTATGCATGAACACACAGGTACATAGCAGGTGGGGTAAGGGGATTTAAAAAGCCAATACCCATATTTGTCCCTACCTAAATCTTAATCTTTCCTTGCAAGCTTTTGTAAGTAAGCCATCCTGTTTGGAAGGCAGGGGTATTCCTCAATTCATAGCTCCCCGTTGTTGCTTTAAGGATCCTGGGTGTTCTATGAACAGTATCTTAGCTTTGCCATTGTTTAATTTCCTGTTTGTTTCCCCTCGTTTGTACCTCCAGCCTACCTAGTCATTTTCCAATCACCCCCATACATTTGAATGCCCCCCCTCTCTAATTTCAATTCCCGGGGAAAGCCCCCAATAGCATCCACTGATTTAACTCCTTGCAGTATAAAGTGAAAAGTAAAACTGAGGTGCATATTAAATCTTTATTGCATTAAAATACATATAACTCTGTCTTTCTCCACGTGTAGTAAACAATAGGCAGCAGCATATCCAATAATCTATTAAAATTTAATTAAGTGGCTACAAGGTATTCAGCTCTATACAATGCTTGCACACAGGCGGTGCTAGCGCTGAGGAGCTAGCCCCAAGATAACATATACGGGGGGAACCACCGGAAGTTGTTGAATTATATTGACAAGAGGAAATCATTATGCAACTCAAAGAGGCTCGAAAGGTGTTTTAATAATGAAGACAGAAAGTAACCAAATAATAGTAGCCCTTTATATAGTGCTTCAGAAGACCAGATCCATTGGAGATAGATCAAATTCTAATTGTTCAGAACAATATACATTAATTCATCAATGAATTAGGGTTTACTCACTGGAACAGAAGATAAAGGACAAACATTATGGATGTTGATGTGATAACACTTGTTCTCCATCTGCCTTATCTTCCTCTTTCTCCTACCTCATCCTCACCTGTTGTCTTTAAACCAAGCATCCATTCTGATATTCCAAATACAGTACATCTTTGGGACTCAGCAGTTCTGTCAGTCTCTTCTGAATACATTTTAATCTTCATAGCACATTCATGCTGGGCTTCCATTTATCTGAAGTATATAGTATATCTTGGGGACCACTGTAATCCGGGAAAACCCAAAAGCACATGTGTTTTGAAGAGTGCAAGGGATCCAGCCATTATTAACAGATTTGCTAAGATTATATAGTATTGTGGGACAGCAAAGCAAAAGTAGGGAAGAGGTAGCCAGAATTGGACAGAACAGATACTGAATTAAATGTGTACAAATTTGAACCTTCAAAATGGGTTAGTCTGCATATTTTGTAGACTTCCATTGTTTTGTTCAATCATCTCTGCAATAGCTCATTGGTACATGCACTTAGTAGCTATACTTTTCAATTATTTCCTTGAGGTTTCCCCAATTCCTTCCATTCTTTCCTGCTGTCAGTTTTAATATAAATGTCCTTTCTGGGTACTTAGCTGACCAGATTAATAATGACAAAGGACATTTTTTGAACACTGGATATAAAATAAGGTACCCTAAATTTGGTTTTGTTATTGGAGCATGGTATAACTTTTTTAAAAAAATTCTTTAGCTGTATCTGGTCTTAACATTCAATGTTTTAAAATGTGACCGTAATGTGCTCCCACTAGTTTTTCATAGTAACTGTGTTTTTTGCCTTTCTTTGATTAAGCCTGCAGTTCAACGTATTTGTAATATTGATATAATGATGTTTTATGGATTTAATTATTTCAGTAAGCTTATAAAGTTTGATAAATGTGAGGTATTTTACCACTAGATATTCAAGCAAACTTAGTCACAGCATAGCACTGATCATTATTAACAAGATGCAATAACTGGCATTTATGTTATAGGTAACTGATTGTCACATGTTGCTCCATGTTTATTATGTATTTTAACTTTGCTTAGGGGTTTTCTGTATATACAGTGAAAAGGCAGTATTCAGGTCAAATCTCAGGGAAAAAGAAATGTTAAACTAATTTTAGTAAATTGAGGCCAATTCTGCAAACACAGAAAGTATTTGTACATATGTTCTAATAGAATAGTCTGACGTAAGTCTCCCTCAGTCTATCCTAGTGAAGTTGCTTTACTCTAAATAATTGAATAATTCAATAGTAATTGGCCCAGAGAAAGTGAATCTATAGCTCAGTGGTTAGGGTACTCTCATGGAAAGTGTGGCAGATTCCTGTTCAGATTGCTTCTCATTAGGAAGGGCATATTTGAACCAGGTGTCTCCCATGTCCTGAGTGAGTACCCTAGCCACTAGTATAAAGGTTATAATGGAGGATATCCCCCTCCTTTCCATTCTCCCACCCCTACAGATTTTCTGCGTACACTTAGGCAGCTTCTGAGTATGCCTACTGGATTGGGTGGAGGAGCATCTATTCCCCTTCTCCTATTTGTGGATCACTCTGGGGCTTAGGCAGGAGATAGGCGCTAAGGCATCTAGAGTGAGACAGCAGTACACATGCACAGAGACAGAAACTTAGGGGTATAGGAAACTTTTACTGCAAAATCTTAGTTGCCAAGTGATTTTTAGGCACCTACAGGCAGCAGAGCAGGGATTTTTGTTTCACAGTGACACCTAAAAATGGGATTTTAGATGCCTAAGTCTAGGGGTGAAACTACTTCTCACTTCTCTATCTGTAAAACTATTATATTACCATACCCTCATCTCACCAGGATGTTAATAATTTCATTAACATTTGTGAAGCATTCTCATACTATACAGATCAGTACCACACAGGAAACATAATAATTTTGTTCTCAGAGCAAGGTTTTTGAATAGTGTGCACTAAATAAGGTAGGGGCCCCATACTGAAAAAAAAATATTGAATAGTTGCTCATTAAGTACACTTTTTGTGCACTGAATAAGGTAAAGGTTCAGTGGGAAAAAATAGCATGTGATTAAGTAATGTAAGAACTCTCATAAAGCATTTTAAATCAACAATTTTAATAATAATGATTTAAATCAGCAAGGAAGAAACTGTAATTCATATGAACAATTTTAATCTTGTCTTTCATTTGTACTTATTTTCCTAAAGAGAGAGAGATTTTAATTGATTTGTCAGCTACTAAAAAGATGTTGATATACAACTAAATATACCCTTTACACTAAAACCAGTGCTTCTTTTTGCCCACCAGGAGTATTCACCATTAATACATATTTATTTAAACTATAATATCACTTAATTTAAGCTTTTTTGAATTCTTAATTTTTATTAAGTTGGAAAACAGAACAATTATGATTTTTTTTTTAATTTACTGGATTTTTTTTTCCTTTTTTTATGTCAAGTGCTATTTGGCTGGAAATTCAAATCTAGTTAAAATGCATAAAGTTTTTTTATTAGATAAATGTGCTGTATACATAAAATATTATCAAATATCTTTTTCATGTAAAACTAACAATTATTAAATGAAGTATTATCTGTAGCTAGGGAATTGAACTGATTTTTTTCTGGTCCATTGCCCTTTAAGAATTTAGAATTAGTAGATCTCATCCTCTAGTGTTATTTCATAGATTGGAAAAGGAAAACAAGCTTTCAATGAAATAGTCCAGGGATCAGCAAACTTTGGCCTGCAGCCCACCAGGACAAGCCCCTTGGTGGGCCAGGTCAGTTTGTTTACTTGCTGCATCCGCAGGTTCGGCCAGTCGCAGCTCCCACTGGCCGCAGTTCTCAGATCCAGGCCAATGAGGGCTGCGGGAAGCGGTGCAGGCCAAGAGATGTGCTGGTGGGCCAAGGAATGTGCTGGTGGGCTGCATGCCAAAAGGTTGCTGATCCCTGAACTATTCATTGAATTGAACTGATTGAATAAACTTAAATGGGGAAAATATTCTTTCTGCGCCTATAGAAGAGGCTACTGCTGTCAAAAAAACAGTTTAGTACTTTTATTAACTGGTGTCACAGGTGCTTAGATAGTGACTTCTACCAGTTCAACGGTTTGTCTTTCTCTAAAACTTAGGCAGCAAATATGCACTTCTTAATGTTGTTTTTGTATTTATATGATTTTTAAAACATTATAGTAAATTTAGGCCTTTAATTTAGTTAAATGGTTATTTTTAATAAAAAATAAACCTGTATTTAATTTACATTATTTTTTAAAAAATAAAATAAATCTGATATTTATTTAATTTTTTGTATATCACTGGCTGCTACTGATGTTCAAAGAAAAAGTTGCCAGAATATTTTCACATGGGATGAGGGAGGGACAATGTATTTGCCCCTACTCTCATTCTCTGACATGGCTGGACCATTTTCGCAGACACTTTCCAAACCAATTCAACCTGAGATGATATTCCAGTAAGGAATATTTCAGCTCAGACAGTAAACATTTGGTGAAGTTATAAGGAACTGAAAACTAGGTTGTATAGTAAGGTTGCCCAACTCTTTTCAATAGATCAACCAGGCCAACATATAACAATGAGCACAATCACCTTACTTAGACAAATATCCCACTGAATGTCCCAAGAACGTGACCTCAGTTGGATAATTGGCTGTATAGGCTCAGGTTCATGAATTGTAAAGTCTAGGAAAATGTGTGTGTCATTCTCTCTTTAATACCAAATAAAATTATATATTTGTGTGCCTCAAGCAGTAGAATTTACTCAACTACTTAAGTCAAAAGGATTTTTTTTCTGTATCCGGATATCAGTAACAAACCCACAATCTTTAAATATATCAAGCACCATAAAACTACATAGATGTAGCTGTTCAAGCAATAACTGGAAGTTTATTGGTGTCTTAGATCTATGATTTAACTTTCTGGTCATAATAATATTTTATAAAGTGCTTTCAAAGATTCTGATACACTAATTTCTGTTAAGAAATAATGGCTAACAAAATGGAGAGCCTTCCTGTGTTTGACCACGTGAAAAAAGAAATGGAGTGCTTTGATTACAAAGGACAAGTGGTAGTGATTTGAAATAAATAGCCTAGTCTTTCATGTTGATTAGCATACCGAAGTAAGGATGCAGATGATGCTTCAGACTTCTGTTGTAATTGAATCAGTGCATCCTATTCTGCTTAAACTTCTTTAACTGATAATCAGTCAAGCCACATTCATTTAGGAACACAACTGTATGCACTCAGGATTGAAAATGTTGGTCCTGTTTTTTAGTGTGTCAGTGTAAATCAATACCTGTGACCCCTCCCCCCCAATTATTGCTGTTGTTTTCCCAAGTTACCTCTGATTACTTCTTCATATGTGCACGAGTATTAATGGGAGCCCACTGAGAATATGACTTTCAGTGCCAGGTAAAACCAGCCATCAACTTCCCTACCCCATCCCCAATCAATAATTTAACTAGGTCAAAAGTATGCAGACTTCTAGTGAAAGAGAAACAAATATTTGTGGGCATCCCTTGGGCTTTTAAAAATTTGTTTCCAAGTTTTCATATGTTTAACTAAGCTATTTCTGGTAGAGAAGTCTCATTTTAATTTATGCATCTAGGTTTTTTTTTCAAGATCTGAATGAATTTAAAGATTAAATTTCAATCAACAAACTAAATAAATGTATAAGCCATTTTTTTTTCTCTTTCTTTCCCTGGTTTTTAAATCTTGGCAAAAAAATCAGTGTATTTTAGAAAATGATGTAGGAGCAATGTTAATGAGTGTATTGTCTATTACTCACAATAAATACTATTATTCTTTCCCTTTTTTATTTTCAAAGTACTTTGCATCAATTGTAATTAATTCAAAAGGCCTTACAATTCATCTTTACAAGGGCCACAACATAAAATCCTGTTTTGCCTCTATCTCAATGTAGTTAATTACAAGCTATATATGAAATATAATAGATTTTTGAAGACCACAGCAATGTTTTAGCCTTTTTACAGAGATGTACCAACTACAAACAGCTATTAGGAAAGTTTATTAGGAAAGTCGAGATGAAGAAACTCTGATATCTGGAGTCTACAGTTTTCCTTCAGGCTGGTCATTCTGGTTTCAGGCCTGAGTAAGCAATTACACCAGTCTTATGGTCTCCCACTAGTGATGAACAAAGGTCAGGTACCAAAGCACTTCTTTTAAATTAGGCGCCTTTGATGTTATTGTCCAGGAGGTTTTGTCAGCTCAAATGTAGATCCTGGCAGGGGCAAATTGAATTATTCATTCTTTTCCACTGGAGAGATACCAAATAGCCATGATGGACAATTGTGTATCTGCTCCAGGGAGATCTTACATGTATGGAGCTGTGTTGTCACCCCTCTTGTTCCATGTATGTCTGAGACAACTGGAGGAGATAATGAGATGCCTTGACATGGAATACCAGCAGAATGCCTAAGATGCACATTGGACCTAACAGTACTATCATGACTTGGCTTAAATGAACTTTTGGTAGATGTGAGCTATCTGATGCATAATGTAAGTAAAACAGAGTTTAGGAAAACAACTTGAAAATATAACTGAAATAGTGCCTGCTCTTATTACTGAGGACACTTGTGTAGCCTTTCAGGAGGTTTGCCATTTAAGGGTACTTTTGAGCCCCCCATTTTGCTCCTGGAGTCCCAGGTTACCAAAAATATGTATTTCTCTTTGAGCTGACTGCAGTGACCACAGTAATTTTCTCCAAAATGTCATCCTTGGCACATTTATCCAAGCCTTCATGGCTTCAGGTTTGGTTACTGTAACACATCCTACCTGTTCACTCTCAAAGACCAGATAGAAGATCCAGTCGGTACAGAATGCAGTGGCCAGACTTCTCAGTGGGGTTGTCCAAGGAAGCTTTTTGAAAGACAATCTCTTTCCATGTGTAGTTGATATGTTGGGAGTAAAAATCCATAGATAGCAGTCCCATATTCTAGCTTGTACCTTTGCCTAACTGCTCCCGGAGATGTTCAAATCTAGAGACTCCCAGCAGAACATCTATATCTGATGTTTCAGATCAGCAGTTTTAAATGTGAGGCTTGTTTTTGATTCATGCTCTTGTTATCTACTCTATCTCCCTGGGCTTCAAGGCTTCCAGAACTGCTGTGCTTTCTTGGTGGTCTGGTGAAGTTAAAGGAATATTAGGATGTTCCTGGCATATCTAGCTATATTTATGTTCTGTCCAAACATACAGTCTGTATTATGTGTCTATTAATAGTTTAAGTTATAATAAATCAGTCATTCTGATTTCTATAAGGTAAACCTTACTCATCAAAAACTTTTTAGGGAAAGCCAGGATGAGAAAAATACCAATTCCAGTACTTGGGTAGTTCCCAGCTAGGGTGCATGTTTCATTTCTTACCATTTTCTAGGTTCAGGCTTTGGCACATACTTTTCAAAAGATTAAAAATTCTTTTGCATATTCTCCTGAAATTCTGTCATCTGTTCTTCCTGTACTCTCCCTCCTCCATCTAATTTGACAGCAAAGTAGACCCAAAGATCTGGGAGCAGTTCATTCTCTAGTCATTCCATTAATTGATGTCTAGAGGGCAGGTGATGTAGCCTAATGAGCCTGAATCTAGTGATCTGTACAAAATGCTGATTTTCAAATGCATTTTATCTAAGTATATTAGCATTTATTCCTTGAAAATTGGCATAATCATACAGAATCTGTAAGTCTCTAATATATGGTAAAATGTGCTTCAGATGTTTCATTGCACAGGAGAGGGCAAAAAGCTGCAAGACGGGAGTGGTGTGTGTGACACTCGTAGCTACTGAATTTAATACAGAATATTGTTCAAAAAGAACATGGAAAATATGTTAATTGCAAACTTATTTTAGGAACAAGCCCTAATGGGCAAATATCTATGGATAATGTTCTCTTTTTGAAATAAAAATCGAACTATTAACATCTTCAGCAGTGATGCACAGATGGGGAGGGAGCACAAGGTTCTCGAGAGAGGGGTGCATGCCAAGAAACCGGGACCCCATGGATCCCACAGCACCTGCTGCCATAAAAGGAAGAGTGGATAAAAATAGAGTGTGTATGGCAGGCCAGGAGGAGGATTTGAAAAATAGTCCTCCTGTACTGCAAACAACAGGAACACCGCAGCAAGCAGCTGCTGGTCTTAAGCCGCTCAGCTCTGAAGACACACTGCAGCCAGCAGCAGCGCAGGAGTAAGGGTGACAATGCAGTATGACTGGAGGAGGGTTGGGACAAATTCTGCGAATGGTAAGCAGGGGCATGACTGAAAAAGTTTCTGCACCACTGATCTTTAATATTATGTTAGTTCAACAAACATAACTGGCTCATGAAAATGAGGCATTTTTATATTTGTTTACAACTATGTAAAGAACAGTTAGTACTTGAGAGTAATATTACTTTGTGTCAATGCAGTTTACAAGTGACATCTTCCTCTTTGTATGAAACCTTTCCCAAGCCAGAAATGATTTTTTATCTTTCTATAATCCCCTGTATCATTCAGCACATGAGCTGATAGTACCGGATACCTTTTATGGCATTATTGCTCATCATTTCTATTTTGTGCTGTTTTTATACTAATACAGTAATATTTTTATAATGCAATTACTGCTGCATGCACCATAATGGACAAAAAGAATGTGAATAAAGAAAAAATGCTAAGCAGGAAAAAAATGAGTGGATTTAAAAAAAATAACTTGTTTAAATGTTGAGATGAGAAGGAAATAATCAAAGTATAATAGGAATGTAGGACTGGAAGGGCTTCCAGAGATCATCTAGTCCAGTCTTCTGCACTGATGCAGCATTAAGTGTTATTTAGAGCATCCCTGACAAGTGATTGTTTAATATGTTCTTAAAAACCTCCTATGATGGAGATTCCAAAGCCTAACTTTGTAATTTGTTCCAGTACTTAACTACCATTACAGTTAAGAAGTTTTTCCTAACGTCTAACCTAAATCTCCGTTGTGGTAATTTGAGTCCACTACATTTTGTCCTGTCCTCCATCGTTAAAGAGAACAGTTTATCACTCTTTTCTTTATCACAACCTTTTACATACTTTAAGACTAAATTAAATAAACCCATTTTTCAATGTTTAATTATAGGGCATGTTTTCTTGACATTTAGTCATCTTTTTTGTTGTTCTTCTCTGGACTTTCTCCAGTTTGTCCACATCTTTGCTAAAGTGTAGTGCTTAGAAAAAGACATTGTGCTCCATCAGAACTAAGTAGAGTGGAAGAATTATTTCTCTGTCTTGCTTACAAAATTTCTGCAAATACATCCCAGAATGTTGTTCACTTTTTTCTTACATCGCTGACTGATATTTAGTGTGTGATCTACTATAACCCCAGATCCTTTTCTGCAGTACTTCTTCCAGTGTAGCCATTTCTCATTTTGTATTTGATCAATTGATTATTCCTTCCTATGTGTAGTAGCTTTCATTTTTCCTTTTTGAATTTCTCCCACTAATAAATGATGGTTGATAAAGTGAGTATGTAGAACTAAAGAAACTGACATCTAAGAGTGATCAATCTGTACTCCACCTCCTTGTTTTTATGCCTTAACGTGTTCTTGTTGTAAGGCTGTCTAAAGAGGAAGCTGACCATCTACACTAATATGGTCACCATTGTTACTTTGTGCAAGATTTATCACAATTTGGCCTGCTTTATAAGGTATCATTGGAAAAGTTATAACCTGATGAATACTATTATCATATTAAAATGTGTGTAACAACATTGTATATGAAGTTATGAAACTTTGCTATGTGTCTGAGATGGGAGCTTGAGAAACGCTCACAAGTTAGCTCTTCAGAAACAAAGAACCTATAAATAAGGGTGTGTACATATTGTCCCCAAAGACATCTCAAGAGGCATGTAGGCAAAGGTGCAAGCTAGAATCTGTAATTCAGATGAAGGAAGGATGGCAGAGTACTATGCCATGAAGTTACCTGACATGTAACACAGGATTTTCCCAGCAAAAGGGGGTTAAGATATACAAGGAGTGAACAAAAGCCCCGTGCTACCTCTTTCCTGTCCTATCTCTGGACTCATGAATTGTAAGAGGAGGAAATTTTGAACAAAAGGACTGAGGTCCTCTAACCTCTGGACAAAGGATAAACTCCTAGAAAACTAATTGATTTAACATCCCTGATATTACTTTGGACTATCTGTTCTGATCAAACTGTAATTTTATATGCATTAATCATTTAATACATCATTTTTTTTAATTAATAGGATTGGCTACAGCATTATTTTTTGTATGTAATCTGAAGTATCCATTGACCTGGGTAAGTGACTAACTTCCAGGGGTTGAAAGAATCTAATGCATGGTGAATTTCATTTTAATAGCCATTCATCATAAAGTCCAGTTTGGCTGCTAACAGGGGACTGGAAACCTAAGGGATCTGTGGTTTCATGATAAAAAAATTAGTATTTTTCCAGGAGCCCACGTTTGTTGCTGGTTTATTGAAATCTAATGATCAAATATACCACCAGTTTGGGGTGTTTGCCCTATTTTCTGACAGTCTGTCCTAAGTTTGGCATTTTAATTGTGAGCTACTCCAGGCACTGACACTAGTTGTATCATTAGAAGTTGTGAAATAATATAATACAATGCAAATATCTGTATAATCTCTATGTAGCAAGTTGCAGTATTGTACTTGTAATTTTCAAAATTGGCATAATTAAGTCTTAAAATTAACCAAATTTAAAAACATATTTTACTTCATGCATTCCCCTGTACCTCTTAGTCCCAAATAGCTCAGATCTGTTGACTTTCAGGCAACATTAATGAATTTACTCATTATGTTTTTTTTCTTTATCTTTAAGGAATGTTAAATCTAGTTTTCCTTGAGTTTGTTGGATGACTTGCTGATTATTAGAGATGGACTTAATCTAAATTGATCAAAATAGTAGGTAGAGCTAACCATTTGTTGTTTACTGTCATCACAGACTCTGATATCATGTGATATGACATTTTGTTATTGTGTGGTAATACTTTTAATTTACCCTGTAATTCCAATAGTAGGGATATTTTCCAGGAGAAGGCCATGGGCACGAGTGAAGGAAGATAGTTGAAAATAGCATGTCTCCTCAAACAGGACATAGCTAGCCATGCAGAGTTCTACATTCATATGCAAAGCACATCTTTGTTCTGTCCCAGTTCCAATTCTGCACTCCACTTCTGCCTTCCCTGATTCCTGGTAATCTAGTTCCAGCCCTCAGCTCTGATTCCTGTCTTCAACTCTATCTCAAACCTAGGCTCTGGCATCTGGCCCTTCTTCCTGCTCTGGTATTCAGACTCTGACCTCTAGGACTGACTCCCACTCCAACTACTAGGCATGACCAACTATGACCTGATCTTCTGACTGGAGAAGAGTGTCAGTCAATGTAACAAAGAACTTGTGGAAAAGATGGACAGAGAATTCCTAGATGGGAGTTCAAATTCTGTTGCTGCTCAACTAATAGAGCCTCAGAAACTTCCCAGTCAAGTAGTCTATTCCATTGCCTGGTGAGTCCTCAGTTTACCAGCCAGCATGCAGATGAAAAAAAGGATGAAGCATCCCTAAACAAGGAGATGATCTCTTGGTAAAGGAAGGGAACTTGTGGGAGTCCATGCACTTTAGCCTGTGTTGTGAGCTATTGCATCTTAATTTAAGTGCCTGAGTGTTGAAACTTCTTGAGCATGAAAGCTCAATGATAGAGAGATGAAGAGATTATAGAGTGTTAAACAACTATTTAGAAAAACAAATGAATAAAAATGTTTATAATTTTTTATTCATTTGTTTTTCTAAATAGCTGTTTAACTGCAATGCCTAATAAACATTATTTGAAAATATCTTTTAAGATGTGAAAAGTCATCCATTAAAACTTCTTTATATTTATATTAATATAAAAACATTGTCACAGAATACAATGACAGTCCAGGATAATTTTTTAGCTTGTGTCCGTTTTCCCATCCCAAACATTTCAGCAGATTGCTAAATCCATCAGCCTAGCCAGTTAAGGTCCCCATTTTGCATAGTCTCACAGGAATAACTTTTGATATAAAATGAACTTTTGAATGCTCAGTTATCTTCTTAAACTCAAATGACAGGTCAAATTGAAAAAGTTGCTCTTGGAGTTGATTAAGTTACAATATAGCTCAAATGTAAATATTACCTAAAATCCTTCACTGAGTCTCAGAGATCCATCTCTTCTGCTGTTGCTGCAGCTAAATCTCACCCTACAGAATTTTCCTTAGTTAATTGATATTACCTTAGCATCACCCCAGAAGCTGGCTCTGAATAAAGTGAAGAGATGGTAACAATACTTTTTGTGACAGCAACCTTAGGGAAAAGCATTTATTATTAAAAATATGTATTGCCCATTCAACTAAGAGGCCAAATTTTACTCTCTGATGGACATTATGCTTCTATTGACTTCCATAGGAGCTGCCTGTGTGGGGAGGTTCCTGAAGTGTTCTAAATTGGATTAGGCCATTGTTAAATAGAACATTATTTGGTCCTATGCTCTTACCTAATATGACATGTAAAACACGTGCATTCATTATGGAACATATTTCTCAAATAAATCAAGCCCATATAGAGATCATAATGATGTTAGCCAAGCAGTCATTAAAATTAGCTTAGAAAATTATTGCAGGTGTGGTTTTAATAGTATTGATTAGATGAAAGCGCATTAAGACATGCATGAAACCTTAATGAAACCATCCAATTCCAAGACTAATTTCAGGAAAAATAAAAGCATATGGATCTTCCAATGGATCTTCTGTATTCGGGTATTTTAAAAGTTTGCATTAAAAAAAAAAAAAAACTTAAAACTTTTGTTTATTATTGCATAGTGAGAAGACATGCATGTTCCTCTCATGGCAGATGCTTTGCAGATGGACATAGCTTCTATTTTTCTTTTAACATAGCCAAATGCCACATTATATTTGTAAAGATATGAATACTTATGCTAATGCAAAGAGTAGGCAGGTGCAGGAAGACAAATTTTAATATCATTTACTCAAAAAAACTACATAAAACCTCTAAAGCATTACCTTTATAGCATTTTAAACACTTGTGTTTAGGGTTTCTGAATAACACCTGCTGTAGGCAGAAAATAAATTTGCTCTTATAGCTCTAAGTAGAACATTTTAAGTGGGAATAATGGTTGAAGTCCCTACTCCAGCACTAATAAAGTAACCAGTAAAATACTTTGTTTTAACTGAGGTTGGAATGGGAGCTGCAGTTCTTTTGCAGATGCAGGGGGACAGATACAGCCAAACAGTAGGCACTTGGCCAGAAGGATGGCATGCACTTGCTACTAGAAAATCAAGGATACCTTCTTTAGTACAAAAGGCTGTTTGCTACCCCAGGAAGCATGAGGGTGCCGAAGTAATTTTTTTTTCTTTCTGTCTCTGAGATGTGCATGGCCTATTAGCCTGCTAGCAAGTTATACTGTATGGAATTATTTTCTTATATATAAAAAATATAAATCATGCAGCACCTGCATGAAGTGGTGCTACATTCAGTGGTTGCAAAACTTTCTTCTGATAAACTCAGTTAATTGTTGCTTCAAGCAACTTTCATCTAAGCTAGTGTTTCTCTAAATATCAGAACAGTATGCCATTAACATTCATTGAATTCGCACTGATAATTTTTTAGGATTATTTTGTCAGTGCCATGAGCAATACAAAGATGGCATTCTAGTTCTGATTTACAATGTGTAATACAACATTTCCTAACAACTGAAAGAGCAATTCTACTTATGGCAAGTATGTAGTATCTTGTTTCCATCTAAAATGTGATTTACAGAAGGAACCAACAATGTGAGGCACTTGCTTTCCTTCTTTCCCCCTGCTGATTGTCTTGGACACAGAATCATAGGACTGGAAGGTAACTCAAGAAGTCTTCTAGTCCAGACTCATGCACTCCAGGCAGTGCCTGAGGAATATCCTCTAAATAGCAGTCTTTCTCCCTAGTTCCTGGTAGATAATTATGTTAACTCCTCAGCTATTCTGCCAGGGAATGGGGTGAAGCCAAGGCTCTTCCATTCCCTGTCTCCCAATAAACATTTTACCCTGAGCATTTATTCCTTGGCTCTTGGACCCAATGTCCAGGACTTTACACGTGAGCTTACCATGAAAGAGATGGGAAGAGAATTCCCCTTTATGGATACATTGTCCAAGGGTCATGCTAGCCCTTAACTATTTCTTCAAATTTTTGGCACTATATGAAAGTTTAGTAAAGTAATTGCACAATAGAAATTTTTCTGCTGAGGTTAAATAAATAAATAATTAATAACAAACAAATAATTGAAATAAAAATTAATAAAATAAAATTCAAAAATAAAATTATGTCTTTGGAAATGGGGAAATGCAGCTAAATACATGGGAAAGGAACCCAGTTCTTTGACGTACTGGGAGCTTTTGAAGTTGACGAAACTATAGCTCCTAAGAAGTCTCCAATACCTTGCAGGATTGGGCCCTATTTTGGTAAAGTCAGGAGACATAACATATTGATAAATCAAGTTAGTAATTTTATTAGTCAAAACCCAATAAGAGGATTGCAGTCCAGTTAGTTTTCTTCCTTTGACGTTTCAGCCTACATATGGAAGGACAAACACAATTCTCTCTAAAATGTATTTCTGGGAGTTTGTCTCCAGATCTCACTTGGTGCAGAGATAAGAAGTTGGGATCACAAGTGCCAGTGAGAATGGCTATGGAAATACAAATGAGTAACATAGTTACCAAGACAAAAAAAAAATCAAGACTCCCTTAAAGTCTCATTAAACTGTCCATCAAATTTCATTAGCTGTTTTCAATCTTTGACAGGAAATTTTAAGTATTTCATGCAATCCTGTGAATGATTAGTGACCATGTGTATGTAATGTTCATAATGTATATATTCTTGGCACAGAACCAATGGTCAAAACAATAGGTAAGATGTGCAGTGGCCCCTTCCACCACCTCTCCCCACACCCAGCAGCAGCTGTCATTTCCCAATAGCACAAGAGAACCAGACACAACTACAAGGTTGAGAAGGATGCGATTCTCTTCTCCCACGTGCTCAACTCATAAGGAACATACTGATTGATCATTAACAGAAAAGCAACTGGTGGCACTATAATATACTGGAATGTACAGTATTACTTTAATTTTCCAGCTGTTCAAACAAACAAAATACCAGTTTAGATAGAACCAACTTGCTTTGTTCCTTTGTTTTTGAAGCATTTCTTTTGCTAATGACTAGTTTTACATTAGAAATCTAAGGAACAATATTATAGAATAGACCTTATTTTTAATGCATTTCTACCATAATAGCTAAAATAATATATATTTGGATAAAGCCATCACTGCCTTAATAGTTAACTTTTGTGTTCCTCCTAACAGAGTTTCTGAATCCGTCATGGGCTGGCTTGCCCTTTAAAAGGAATTGGTCTCTGCCTTGCCTGTGATGAGTCAGCTCCCACCCCACCTACCAACCTACCATAGTGATCGTGATTGACTTGGAGATCAGATGTCTTGGGTCAATTATAAGGCTCAGATGAAAAGATGTGGGATCAGGATTAACCATTCTACCTGGGGAGAACCAGGAAGAGGCCTAGTTTCTTCCCAAACACTCATCCTCAGGGCTTCGTCCCTGGAGATTTCTCCTAAGGAGAAAGTCTGGAGCATCAGCACATGACAAGAGTGTGGTGGAAGGTTAACTCTAGGAGTGGAAGATCCTAAGTTTTGTGTTTTCTTTTGGCTACACTACAATTTAAGAGTTCCTTCAAGAAAGAAAGTAGGCTCTTTCATGGTTATTGTGGGGAATAGGAGGGAAATAGTCACTGCTGCACCAGGCCAGAGGGGGGCACAGGGAGGGACAGCATCGTAACATTTAAATAGCTGCCTAATGGTCCTTTTATACTGTTTACAAGATGTTTACACTAGTTGCAAAATCCCAGATGAAGCAAAATCTTGGTACAGATGTCTAGATAATGGAATGTGCTTGTTTCAGAAGTTCTAATAGATTTTTTCCTATTTCCTTACCGTGTCCCATTCCCATGCCCCCAAAGTGTCACAAGTTCTATTTCTTATACTACATGTATGTAGCTGTGGGCCATTCAGCTCCCCATCATCTCGCTTGCTGCAGACTCTGTTATGTGAAGATCTTCATTCAGGGCAATAGATGGGCAGCATTTTGTGCTAACTTCTCGGCTGGGCTTTTCTGTTAGAGTTGTCTTCTTAATCATGCTTTACTCTGGGACTTCCTGACAATCTCATCTCAGAATGTATTTTGCATTATATATACTACTGACAGTTAACAACTACCAGCATCTGTCATTTCAGAAGTGTCCAGAGCATTGTGGGGTGGAACTATTGAGAAAACAGCCTACAAAACATGATGAGAGAAGGCCAGCTACAGAACTACTGAAGGCCAGCAAAAAAATTAAACTCTTCCTGTGACAAAGTTGTTAAAACTGATTTGGAGAGATGGGAGGTGGGCAGCCATTTTCTTTGCTTTAAACTGGTCCTGCCACCCTAGTAAGAGAAACTGTAGGATTTTGCTCAGCAAAAGGAAAAATGGACAAAGGAGGACAAAAGGAGACTCCCAAAGCTTTTTCAAATTTGTGCAGTAGGGAAGAGGAAGGATACATTTGAATTTTTCTCTAAAAGATTCCTCACCCATCCATTTGCAATACTGTGTGAGGTCTTTGGGTAATATAAAAGGACTTGATTACTAGATAGAATGGGGTTGAAATAATAGGGCAGTGGCAGCACAAAGAATTGTATGTGACAGATCCCAATCTGATTTACTGTTTATCTGGGAATTAGATTTTAGCTGTGTATGAAACCTGATATATTTTCTTTTGTAGATTATGGAAAGCAAGCTTTTTGGTTTCCAGCCAAATTTTATCATCAACCCAAGAACGTGTGTTGTGTATCGTAATAGCTCCATGGGTCAAAAATGGAAGATTATTGATAAGTTAAGAATAAAAATGAATGAGGTTTTTTTAAAAAATACATCTACTTTTCAATATTCACATTGCTATATGTCAGAGTTACATTGGTTTGTCAAGAAAAGGGTTCAGTGCTGATTGATAAGGAATGAAAACTAAGATCAGTGTCATAAATAATGTATAATTCATGGGAATTTTTATCCTTCAGATAATAACAGGCTTACCTTGTTCAATGGATTCTAAATCTATGAAAAAATATCATTATTTTTACTAAAATACAAGCAAGATAAAGATGTATACTCCACACTTCACAGCCATCCTTTTTACAGACTGAAGAATTGCATGCTATGAAGTTTTTTTCTTCTGTTTTCCAGATTTACAAAACTGGATCAGGACAACTTGAAGCTTTAGGTCATCTTCTAATAATCACACTGAGACATTTTAATAGCAGTAATTAACTTCCTTCTCTCTATTTTTTTTTTTCCAGTGGGCACTTTTTGTTCATTCCTTAGCAGTGAACGAATATTTTTTCCAGTTTATAATGTCTGTTTTTTTAACAGAATCAAGAGAATACAAAAATAGTAATACTTTGTATTTCTATAGTTTGGGCAAAGCGTTTTAATCTCCTATCTCATATTTACAATATCTATCTGAGGAGCATAAAATGGAAGCTGTTCTAAACCAAGGGAGTAGGACTCACAAATTGCCTGCTAGAAGTGGTCTTTAACTTGAGGTTGAACAGAATTGTACTACATATGTTGTAGGGATACATAATCATGATCATTCTTTTAAGGCAGGTGTTTGTCTTCCATTGGTAGTCATTTATGTAGGTTCCCCTCTACAGGGATACTTTCAAACATTACTGAAATGCCACTGTGTTTGGGGTGAAAAAAAAAGTGTTGTATTACAATAATACTTTTAAGCCCCAAACAGAAATCAGTGACCTTCTTTTTTAGGCACTGTACAAACGTAGTAAAAGACAAACACATTGTAGAATGCACTGAACTTTGTGACTACCTGATTACAGCGTAAATGTGCTCCCATATTGGGATGAATTCCATGCTGGTGAGAACACATCTCCTAATGTGTTATTCTTATAATAAATTACACAGCCAACATTTATTTCATTCATTCACACCAGAGCTTCCTTAACTGATGTTCACATATAGTAGCTAAATTAAATAACAAAAGTAGTAGGCAAATACAGCAGACCTGTATATGGTCAGTATTTCATTATATGGATTTCCTAAAATTTCATTTTGGGGGTAAATTTTCTATATTTTTATCACTCACCCTTTATGTTTTTAAATTATTTGTAAGTTGATACACTTGTTTTCTATTATAACAGTGGCATCTTTGCTTCTGTTTACATGCCTCTTTTTGAAGATAATCTTGCAATTGTCTGTTGAAAGAATTGATTTGGTGCTAAATTGTATTTTGTCTGTGAAAGGGAGGAATTGATCTCCATCTCTTTTGGCTGCTTTTTTGTATCTCTGGTGACCTTCAGTTGTGCCATTCCATATTTTCCCTATCAGTTTGTTTGCAAAGGATTTCTCCAGATACCATCACCTACTTGACTTTTCAAATGTCTTCCTTCCACCTTATTTAGTATCACACAATAGTGGGAAAACTCTAATAGTCTGAACAAGGAGAAGCAGAGGGGCATGAAAACTAAAAACAATTAAACGTTAACTAAACTCTGTGCCTATTAAAAATAATCTAAATTTTAGTTTGGGGATAAATAAACATTAACTGTTGTTTGTTAGTAGTGTGTACATTTCAGTAAACGGAGTCATCTCATTTCCACTTTCAGATGTTGCCTGAATGTATCGGGTTAGTTGAGGTTATTAGGCAGCTTGCTGAGTTTGACCTGGTCTTTCTCTACTTAAGACTCTCTGAAGCTAAGAAGTGGTGAGGTAAAGGAGGAGAATAAGATCACTTCCTGACCACTCTCTTGTGAAGAAGAAAGAATATAAGAGTCACCTGTAGGCCACTGGTGAGAAATTCCCCAAATTGGCAGCTCCAGCACAAGTAGGCTTCTCCTGCTTTCTGAACACTTGCTGATTCATTTATAGTGCTGCAACTGTCCTGGCAATATTGCCCAGTCTATAGAATCTCTAGCAACACCAGAAAATGCCGATAGAAAAGGAGGAAACCCAACAAATAAGAGTGAGGGATCCACTCTAAACTTATCTAGTGAGACTGCAGCTCATTCATGTAGCCCTGGACAGTGGAAATTACCCTGTTAGGAGCACTCTGTGGTAATATATTCAAGAAAAGGTAAATACACAGGAAATGTATTATAATTTGTGGTAGACATATTTCGTTTGCTGTTCTTCAATTTCTGCCCTTCCCTGGCATTACATACAATTAGTTTGTTTCGGGGAGATTTCCAGAAGTTACCAACTTTAAAATGAATCCAGGGATCATTTTGCAATAGGTCAGTAACAAGACCTAGCTTCCTTATACCCACTACTATTGTTAATGTTTCTTCAGTAAAAGTAACAATTACATTTAAGTTATCTGTATCATGAAAACACTTTCTAGCAAGCACAATAGGCTCTTGATAAAATAAAATCATAACTGCCCCTCCACACTCACATTTTCTCCTCTTTGTTAGTATGTATATTTTGAGTGCCCTCATGCCTTATGTAACACACATTTCCTTTTAATAGCCTTAGTTATATAATCTTTGCTCTTGTGATTTGGAAGTATATTCTAGTGATAAACTCCTTTTAGCCAGTATATATTCAATTAAATACTTAACCATATGTTATCAGGATATCTCCCAGGATACCAATCCTTATTTTATTTCCGTCACGAGGGTCATTGCATTTCCATTTCCAGTCGCTTTTACTCTCTTTCTATTGATGGTTCACATTTAAAACCATGGTTTTAATTTGTTCCAGTACTAAGGGTCCTATAACCATTACTCACGTATGTATTGCCATTGATTTTAATAAAGCCTACACTGGGGAATCTTTAAATAAATTAAAACACTACCACTGGTTTTACTACCAGTTTTTCAGGTTTGTTTTTACCAATATTTCAGTTAATCTGCAGGAGTCTCATGTACATGAGGGATACCATGAGTTCAGCTCTTCTCCCTTGGTGGAGTGGTGACAATGGCTAGCTTGGGCTGCTTCTGCTGCTGAGAATCCCCATTTCAAGAAGCAGCTGTCAGTGGTGGAAGTGACTGGTTTGGAGCAGAGAGGTGTTTCTTCACTTACTGGTGCTCTAGTTCAGCTCCCCTCCTTATTGTGTGACAGAAGAAACAAAATGTGTGCCCAGACTTGCACAGTTAAAGTCAAGGGGAGTGTCATTAGTAACGAACACAGGCTCAAGACCTCAGCATTCCTAGCAAGAAGGTTGTTGGTATCCTTAAGCTACCCTCCTCCCCCACCTCTCCTCCTTTGCTGTGCTCAGCAGCCATGTTTCCAGCCAGAATGAACATATCTACCCTTTATGGCATCTTGCAAGGCCTCTGGAACTTATCACATAGATTGGAGATTACTGAAAGAAATGGATAAGGCGTGGAGGGTGCCTCCTCTCTTTTGTGAGGGCACAACCTCATGTTAACGGTGCTGGGATTGGGGTTCAACCTGGATACAGCCACATTTGTTCCATTTGCATCTAGTATGTATTTCAGTAGAGAGAATCCAATTAAATGTAAAGTTTTTAAATTCATTCCAATTTATGAAAGCAAATGGAGAGCCTTCTCACTTATCCTCTTATTGCAGCTTAGGCGCTGGCTGATGTCTGGAGGAATTTTGCTCCAGATGTTAGACAATATCCTAGAGTAAAACAAACTCTGGATCACTTTCTCTTCCCAGGTTGGGCTGTTTTTTATGGTTTTAGGAACAGCTTGAATATGTTTTGTACAAGTACAATAGTACCTAAATAGCTGTCTTATCATGATTTAGTGGTTTTAAAAATATCCCTATTGTTAATTCACCATAAAACTTCATAATGACATTTTAACATGCAATTTCTGTGTTATGTTGGCTTTCCTAAAACTTTTTCTGTCTCCTTTGGGAGATTCCAATTGCACTTATAAAAGGGTGAGAAAATCCTTTAAATCCTAATTCCAAAAGTGGATTATTGGGAAAAGTAAAATGATATCTTTTCAACAGGACTCTAAGCACAAAAACTAACATTTGAACTTAATCCAAACAGAAAGACTGATTACTAATGTAATTCTACATTAAATCTAAAAATCTATAGAAAGATCACTTTGCTTTATAGTAAAAATGTAAAATATTCTTGCTGGCTAAAATTCTGGCTTGCTGAGGCTCAAACTACAGCAATGCCATCCAGACTGTTTTTTTCTTCTGAAGAACAGAAACACCTGTCTAAGTAAGGTCCTGATCCTGCAAAAGTGCTGAGCTCCTTCTGAGAGATGCTGAGATTCCTTCTCCCATGGATTTCAGTGGTTGAAGCTGAAGACTCTCAGAGTCACTAAAGATGATTCACAGGTTAGAGGATTGTGTCCTAAGACATTTTCGTGAAATACAAGACTGTCAAACAGTAAGGAAGTTGTACAATGCATGAATCTAATTACAGTATGGAAGTTGTACAATGCATGAATCTAATTACACTTTTTATTTTGCTTAATGAGCTTATGCAATGCAGAATGTTAAACAGGTTCTAAAATAAAATTATTCACTCCTTTTTAAAAAAAAAAATAAAAGACAATCTTTCAGCTATTTAATTATATCAATTACCAAACTGTATAGGGCCATCATTATTTGTATTATGGTAGCACTTAGATCTTCTACCAGGTTGGGGATTCATTGTGCTAACTACTATAGAAACTATGCTGTTGCTGGCATTTTATAAAAAATATTATTTGAGTTACCTGTTTTTTTAGTTGACTTGATACAATTATAACTTGTACCTAAGTGCTGTAGTGTAAAAAATTCAGGCTTGGAAAACCTGAGCACCCTACAGTTCTAGAAACTATTTCCCTACAAATCTATAAACTATTTCACATTCCCATTTTTCTTTCTTCATGAGTAATGTACAAATTAAACAATGCTGAAATTTTAATTTATATTATTAAAATGGGAACAAACTGAGAGTAATCCACACAGACTTGCTGTAATAATACTTTGAATTATTCTTTGTATCACAGTAGCATCCAAACACCCAATTCAGCACTAACACCCCATAATGCTAAAAGCTATACACGTGTACAGTAGATGCAGTGCATTCCACCTCTTTTTCATGAATTGTTTTCCCAGAAAGGTTTCATCTCCCCTTGGAAAACAATGATAGTTCCATCGAAGCTTTGTGTCAGGCTTGAGGGACGAATAGATTCTAATTGCACTGTTGAGCAAATGTCTATTGTTCTTTTATTTTATAGGGTGAATTAATCCCAAACTCTCATAAATCACAAACACATCAGTATTTATCACTATGTGTCTTTGTGTAAAAAGGGCAGGATTAAGGGAGAGATTTGTTCAGATCATGGCAGTTATGATCCTTGTGTGCTCTGTATGGCAAATCTTGCACATCTACAACATGGACCCTTCATATATGGAGCAATCTGGTGACATCTTTGCCATCTCTGAGAATAATTTTAGATCTTTACTTCTGCCCTTTTCTATAAATGAGCATATGCAGCACTGAATAATGATAGATTGGCTGCACTACTTAAAAGGTTTTGAGCTATTTGTCCTATTTCTTCTGTTGAAGAAACAAACACTTTCAATAGGAATGATCGATCATGCCTGCCTGCTTTAAACTCTGAAAACTGTTGGAATTGATCAAGTTTAAACACTTGCAGGGACTAGTATTTCAATCTTTAAAACAATATTCTCCCATAAGGAAGACATCTGTTAAACTGCTTCATTTCCAGAATATAGTGTTTCTCAGAATTTAAGTTAATCAGATGGGTAGAATCCTGCATGAATAATGTATTGCACCGTGATTCTGGGAGTGTTGTCAGACTTGACTGGGAGCATGATGAGGTTCTTTGTATTGTACATGAGTACAGATGCTCCTAAGGTTCTTCAGAAAAGGAGCAAGATATGTTCCTCTGGCTGAGCTGAAAGGTGGGGTGATATGCCTGGAAATCCTATTTAGGTCCTCTCAGGGAATAAAGTAATAGTAAAAACTTCTGGACTTTCCCTTTCTACAGTGGAATTTGCCTTGGAGCTCCAGAAGGTACACTTTGGAGCCTGACTGCCCCTGGAGAGAAAGTATTTAAAAAAAAAATAGGAAAGATTTGGCAAACTTTCTAATGTTGAAGAGGTTCCTATTAATAAAAGGAAATATGAGCAATGACTTTGATATTAGCTGTCAAACACATAATTTTGATGAAAATCTTACTTTTGAGTAGAACACTAACAAAATCATAAGTCATGCATTTGAAAAATCCTATTGCTGTGATTTGTGCAGAAAAGTTACGCCTCTAAAGACTAAATATGAATTAATACTGAATATTCAAAAACTCCTATATCTAAACATTTATATTTATTCGATCAGCTTTAAAAGATGTAGGAATATTAGCTTCATTCTTATTCACTCTAAGTCTGAAACCGAAAATACCAAACCCAAATCCCACAGTATTAGTGGAAATGCCAGTGAAAGTCTGCCAAAATAAGGACCTTTGCTGAATACACAGAGTTCAGATCACAGCAGGACTAGTTATTTATATGAGTTAAGTGGAGTGGCTATTTGCTTTCAAATGCAAAATCTCTTTACAATGCAGCAGTTTGGGATATGAAATACCAACTATTAGAATCGTCCAGAAATAGTGACTTTAGATCTGTCTAGCTAAAGACTCCCTACAGAAGTATTACTACCTATTAAAGATGAAACAGAATGAGGAAAACAGGATGATAATGTAACTATATAAAACTTTTGGAATCTAGTCCTCTTGAGTTGTGATCCATTTGTATTATGGTATCTCCAGTAAACAATATTTTGGTGCAGAATGTTTTGTGTTCAAAGATTTTTAACTACATTTAATAACTTTTTTAAAACATGAAAGCAAATTCTGGCAAACTATTCTGTGACAAGGAGTGGGTAGTAGTGCACTGACAGTTCTTGGAAATGGGTTGAGACTCAAAGCAGACTCCCTGGCCAATAAAATGCTCCTGGCTCCCATCTCTACAACTCTTTCGCAAACTTAGTTAGCTTCATCAGAAAGATGTCACAATGCCTGCAAGAGATTAGTACTGGGATGAAGAACAGCTGGTTAAAATGTACTCATATAAGTCAGAAGTGATGCTGGTTAAAATGGGAATGCTTATAGGAGCTAGCCAAAACAAAGACACCTCTCCTTCCTTTTAAACAATCTACTCTCCTTTTATTAAGGTAACACAAAGTATTTGGGTCTCACTAGACTCATTCTTGATTCCCAGATATAAGAATAGTGCAAAATGCCATCTTTTGCCTTAAGCTTTCCAGGAAACTATATCCCTGATTCTCAGTAAGGACCTAGCCATAGTGAACCGTGTGTTCATAAACTCAATAATCTTAAAGCATCAGCCTACCCTCTTAGCAAGAAAAATCACCAAGAACACATCACAACACTGCTCTTCAACTTGCACTAGTTCCCAGTTCACTTCTGGTGTCACTTTAAAGCCCTCAAAAATATTTAGACCAGGTTATATCAGACACTGCCTCTAGCCAATGAGACATACTATGAGCATGAACTGTGAAATACTGCTTCCACTGATGTCAATGGCAAAAATTCTATTAACTTCAATAGGGCCAAAATTTCACCAAAAAAGATCTGAATAAATATTGGACTTGATGGCAGTTGAGAGTAGTGTTGACCATTAGGCCAAAGGATTGATTGCCAACCAAAGATGTACTGTCAAGTGAATCAAATCCAGCAAGCTTTAAGATTGTGTGTAGTAATAAAGTTAAGCTGTGTACACTTTATTCACATTTTAGCTAGTGAGAATGTAAATCTTAATTGCCTCATGTTTAGCACAGTATGCTGTTTATCAAGACAAGTGTTCTAACTGAAAAATGTACTAACCACATTAGTATGAGACATTTGAATACTGCAATATGTTTGGAATTTTGCAATATGTACCAGACAAAGGGGATATGCATAACTGTCATATGTATAGGGAAAAGGAAAGTTATAGCCTGTCAACAAATAGATTGGCAAAATACTTCTATAAAAGAATAAAGTTTTGAATTATTGATTGTACTAGAGAGAGAGGGATCAGACCGTCATCAGCTGCAAGCTTGGTTCCCTATGGATTGGGTATTGTTTCTCTCTTGTTATATATTATTCTTAAATAATAAGAGGAACTTTTATTAATAAAACAATCTAGATTGACTACTCCTTTCTCACTATTGTTACCAAATAAAACCAGACTGCTAAAAAATATTTTTTTAAATTTATACATTGAATCTGTTTATTGATTTATATAACGAATGCACAGCCTTACCGGAGGCAATCAGCATTCCATAGGATTTATTTGATATTAATGAACAAATAACAGTCTCTTTGCTACCCATGATGTTGGAAGTATTATGCTGCAAAGGTTCTGTATTCCAGATGAAAACAAATTTTTTATTTCATGTTGTGATCCATTAAAGTATTTCTCACAGTATTAAGGATGTAAAATTTGAAATTCTGAACTGTTCTAATTTATATAATTACATTCTGCCTACATGATACGGTCTTTTAAATGGGATAAGGTAGTCTTAATTTCTTACTGGAAACTTTTTAATATTGTTGTGCTTTTTGAAATAATCATCGGAAGTATTTCCATATTAGTAACAGCTGAAGTGAGACCTGAGTATAATTTGTAGGTCAGTGTGATATACTTGCAAACAGAATTGTTTTAAACATAGCAGCTTAGTTTTCCAGGAGTTTTCTTGAAGACTTCCTTCAGTTACAGTCTGTGTTGGATCAGTCCCTGAATTATGTTTTGATTCAGATTTGAAACTACTATCGGAAAATGAAACTCAGCCAGTCCAATAAGGTCTAGATTTGTGTACTTTCTGACAAACCTGGCCTGTGTTTTGAGTTTGTAACAAAATCTAAAGCCTAGTTACTTTCAAAACATATATGCATCACACTATATAATGTCCTTTAGAATAAAAGGTGCTATTGAATGTAAATGAAAAATGTTATTACTAATATCACTAACTGATAATGGCACAAAGGACAATTTAAAAAAAAAATCAGATTCTGGCTGATTTGTCATATTTTAATAATATCACAAAAGCTGGTATGTCATTTTGGGTATTTAACATTATTTGTAATAATGGAAATCCACATAATCAAGCCCCTTCCATCACAACCATTTTCCAAAAAAACAACAATGAGAATAAAAGAAAACAAAAATGACTGAGCACAATGACTTTGGGCAACCTTTTCACAGAAATGAAATAAACTAATTAACCTGTAAAGGAGACAAAAATTGCCCCTTAGTAATTATGCATATTGATCCTTTATCTTTAATAACTACTCATTCAGCTGTATCAGAATTAATAACCAGAGGTGTTTAGTTATTCTTCTGATAAGAATGACTTGATATAATTAATAAATTTCCCTAGGATTCTTTTCCCCTATGGTTTCTATTAGTTTCAGTTTTAAAAAATCAGCTGGGACCAACTACGGCCCCAATTTAGGGAAATAACTTAAGTGCTTAAGTCCTGTTGGTTCCTAAGATTAAGCACATGCTTAAGTATTCTGAACTGAGGCCTAAAATAATGATTAAGGTCTCTACTTGATTTCACCGAGTTACCCATTGGTAAATACCAGAGCTAAGGGAAAATCAAAATGTATGTCCCATGGGAAACTCTGATATTTCAACATCTGTTTTTGTCCCCAATTGACATGAAAAGTTAAAACACTGAAACTGTTTTGTAGAACCAGAAATTCAAATGTGGAAATATTGAAATGTTTTGCTTCACTTTGATTTTGTTTTGAGTCAGTTCAATGTTAAAACGTGTTTCTCTATTCCCTTGCACAGTTGTAGTTTATCCCTATTCTCTCCTCTGAGGTAGGGCCCCCAGGCTGTGCTATATCTTCCATGATGCATTTGAAGTTGTGTGACTCCCAACATGCACCATACAGCTCATTCAGAAGGGAAAGTGAAAATTTCAGATTTTTATTTTTATTTTTTTAAGAAAACTGCATTTTCTATCAAAAAATCATTTTGATGAAAAAATACTGATATGCTCTGTTAACTACAGTATCAATATTTGGCTTTCATTTTTTCATGAACTTGAATATATAATAGATTCATCTATGTATGAAGTGAATGTTTTTTTTAAAAATAATTGTGGGACTGGCAACTCTGGAAATCTAAATCCTTTACAGTAAACTCCACTCAATTTCTCCCCACCACCCCAACTTTTGTGGTCAGCAAAAGTGACCTGGAAAACATATGAGAACAGGCCTCTCCACATTTTCTGCTTGTAGCTGCACCTGACCTAAGAAGACCAAAGGAATGTAAGACTGAGTTTATAGAAAAAAAACATGTTTTTTCTAAATCTCAAAAGGCTTAGGATTCTGCTGAAATTTTGAGCAAAGTTTCAGGTCAGTTCTTTTAAACAAACTCATATTCACATTCCTGAGGCATTTCTTTGACTTCAAATCCATAAAAAAAGATTACTTGAGACTAATGAATGTGCCACTGAAGGCATTCAGGAGAGACAAAATACAGTCATATACAGTTTATCATGCTGCCTAAAATCTCATTCATTTCCCTTGTCTATTGTTTGGCTTCTTCTGTATTTTGCTTTTTGACAAGAATATGGATACATTCTTGCAACCTTAAAAATAATAATTTCTATCAACAAGATAGCACTGCGACATTCTAAAACTCTCATGTTTTATATATTTCCCAACATCAAACACTAATTATTATTCCCTAAGAAAAAGCATCCCAATCACATTTGTATAATATGGTTCTGCTCCAACAAATGGAATCTCGTTTTATTTTCTCTATTGCTTAGCAAAAAATCAGCTATTTTTAAAAGGCTGAAAGATGGTTTCATTTTTAATTTAAATGGAGTCTTCCATGACCCCGCTTTGACAGAATCTGAACCTGCAAGTAATCAAAATGATTTGACTATTGCAAATCAACATTACCTGAATCTTTAAACATCTAACCTTTGTGACATGCCTGGAGATGTTACAGTAGCCATATGGTGCCATTTTTTTCATAATCAACTCAGAGCAGATTTAAATAGTGTCCAACTGTTTCATTTGCTACACTTGAATCATTTAGCAGAAACTTCAAGCAGAGTCCTAGGTATTTTTAATCAACAAAGTGTTAGAAACAGAATGTTTTAATGGGAAACGGAATACAATGAATTTTAGGCAGCTGTGAATATAGTGGTGTACAGAAGTTCATGGAAAAAGAAAGCATAGTTACTAGATATAGCCAGTTACTGGTCTACTGTTACATTCAATATTAAAAATATTTGAAAGTCAGTTTATTAGTTCAAAGACAAAGAGGTACAACATGAAAAGGATACCTACATATTATCCTACCCAGGAAGCAATCTCATAGCATTCATTTTATATAGATCTGCTTCAAAAATATACATTGAAGCCTGTCTGTATTTATAGTATAGTAAATAGTTTACAGGTTAGAGAGCATGCTATGCAAAACCCACCAGCCTGTGTCTTATTTTTTTTCCATCCTGTCCTGTACCTTCCTTATCTTTCTTTTGAATGCCAGATTACCAGTGTCAGCGGGCTGTGAAGTCACCTCCTAACTGTACCAGGCTATACCATTCATACATCTTGCTTTTGACAGGCTTTCTTTTTGCCTTTCTGTGCCAAACTGTTGCAAAATGTTATGGAATATATCTTAGCATAAGTGAACAGGAATGAATAGCAATCTGAGGGAAATATAATACCAGTTCACAGCACACAACTTGTCATAACTACCTGACATTCATATATAGTATAAGTATGGTGTGAAACACTCATAATTTTTGTTGGCTAATGGAAATGTATCTTTGGCTATTTAAGTAACCTTCAAAAAGTGGTACCTATATTTTATATTATTTAGTAAAATATAAAGTAGTAAAGTCTCCAAAAGTGCTTGATGAGCTGATTGCCCACTGTTGGACAATGACTAACGTTAATACAGTGACATCCATTCATTTGTCCACAACCACTGTACAAACTTAAACATCAGGCATTGTGTCCATGTAGTTAAGTATTTTAATTCTACAGTGCAATGTTTAAAGGATAAAGCCATGACAGGTGTTCATCCTAAGAGGATGTTAACGGGCTACTGGGCAAAGTCACATAAGAAGCACTGAAGGTGAATTCTAAAATTTTATCAATGAAATGATAAGTACAGACCTTAGCATTTGCAATTTAAAAGCCATGAGAATAGACCCTATAGTACCATATTCTATCAAATTATGACACTTTAATGCTGCATAGTATTCTTAAATGATGGCTGGAAGTTGTTAGAATTGCAGTTAAGTCATAAGTCTTAATATATTATGTATACCTTATCTCCTCCCATTTTAGATTAAATAAATACCTTGCATATGATGAGTAAGGAACTATGACTTCATGATTGTTTACCTCTTTATTAGATGTTGATTGCTAGAAGTACTGGTACCTATCTAAACTAAAGTATCCACCCTTCCCCCTCATATTCTTCCATTTTGTGTTAAGTGACTTACATGCCTTCCCCATAAAGGAAAAGATCTGTTCTGTAAAGAGGGATAGCAAAAGAACATCCGCTTGTTTCCCATTGAAATACATATATACCATAATTCTAAAGTTGAGTGAACTGTAGAATATGCACCTATGCTACTTATTTTGTTTGCAATCAAAGACCACAGCACGAAGACTCTTGTCTTCCAAAGCAAGTGTATTAAATGAGATGTAGCCATTTTCCTGTATTAGGTACTTGGTGGAGAAAGAGTAAAAGTAAAAACAATATATTGGAGCCATTCCAATACTAAATGCTTCCTACCAGCATTACCACATCTATAATAACTGATCTGACCTAACTGGATACAACAACAGTAAAACAAGTAAGTCCAATCATACACAGCTGGCAGTAGTTTTGAGGTTAGTTTCTGCAAGTTGATCAATAAAATGTTGACATCACATAATCCACATTGAATGTATTCCTGCAATATATCATAACTTCAAATGTAGCTGTGGTTAATTGCTAATCCATACTCATTGAACAGAACAAATGAGTGTAGCAAAAGTAGATACTTCATGTACCACCTCAAATATGTGATCTTATCCAGAGTATTTATATTTGCCTGGCTTGGCTTCCATCCACAACTTTAGAAAACTCTTTTTGAGTTTATCACAGATTTTGCATGTCTCAGGTAAGAAGGGAGTGCTTTCAGTGAAGAAGGTGATATAAATTCAAATCATTACTACTATATACTTTAATGCTAATTGGATATCTTCTGTTGAATATCTTTTTGTGGTTGTGCGATGTTATTGATCATCATTTTTTAAATTGTTACTAATCATACTTGAGTAATGAGTTTTGTAGAGTGCCTTCTCTAACCTGTATTTCTTCTGTAATATGCCACCCAGTTAAACTTCCAATGTACAAATTGATGCGTGTCCATTGTTCTTGGCGTGGCAGAGCAAAATCCAGAATGGTCTTTGTCAGATACTCTTGATAGCACCACCTGATATGTCTAAAATAGAGCTTCTTTTATGTCCTGATCCAAAGCCCATTGAAGTTAAGAGATTCTCTTTGATTTCAGTTGGATACAATCAGGTCATTTGTCCTCCATTCTGGTTGTATATTGTTCACAGCTTGATCCTGGCTTATACAAATATTTTTACTATGTGCAAATATTTGCCAACTAGTTCATGTACTTCAGTAAATGTGTTGTTTGCTAGCTATCAATAGTGACAAGTCACTATTTTCAGTTTTGTTCCTTGTGATGTGTGATAAATCACCAAGTCATAGGGGGATGATTCAAACTTTTTGAAACAGAAGAAGAGCAAATGGCAAAGAACGCACAATGAACAGTCAGTTTGCTTATTTATGTGCAAATACTTTTTGTCGGCAGCAAACAGAGATATATATGAAGAACTTCCATTTCCAACATTTGTTGACCAAATCTATTCATGTGAATGTATGAATAGCAAATAATATTTTTAAACGATGATATTTTTTTTCAGAATTCAACTAGCTTAATACTAGTTGGTACTATTAAAGACCATAACATAAATCAGTATTCACCTCAATGCAATGCAACAGCCCTTGACTCCTGTGAGAAATCTACAAGGAAGAAATAATTTGAAAATAAAATTAAATTAATATTTGAACAAAAAAATGAATAAGAACAGTTTTGATATAATCAAATAAATGATTCTGTTTTCTTCTATGTGTGGAGGAGAATGCCAGGCATATTTAAAGGAGGAGAGAGCCCCATGCAGAACCGTACCTGCCCTTTAGATTTAATAGATGATATTTCTATGTAAAAATGTGGTCCTATCATTAACTGTCATTCTAACCTTGCTCTCGGTTTTTGCAAGAAAGACTGTTTTTAATGTCTAATGACCAAAAGCCTTTGGTATTTCTAATGATCACAGTATGTTTGTCATATAGTCTGATTAAGGAATAATTATCTTACTACCTCATTGTCAACACAAGGGAAATTGCCATGTCCAAATCTGAATTTAGTACATCATTTGGTATGCAGTATAATTCCATAAATATGCTAGTATATGCCTAAAATGCAATTTTGTTTATGAATCACATGTAATATCCTCCCTGAGTTGGGTATAAAGCAAATTTGGAAACAAAAAAGTAACCAGCCTTACATTTTATTATGCATCTGGACTAATGTAATAGGAAACATAATTACATAATATCTCATCCACATTAGTGGCAAGATACAGATGAGGTACCGAGTGCCAACAGGCTCTGTTATAGCAGTGATCTTTGGGGACAAAGCACAGAGTGGCCAGGTTCCACTAGACATGGTAACTTCATGGAGGACAGTGCTGCCCCTTTTGAAGACAGCCAAGATCATATGAAGGAGAGAAGAGATAAATGAATGCTTTATCAGTATTACTTCTAATGTGATTGTTATAGGACAGACCAAATTTTCAAATGTGGGTTCATCCATTTCACCTGTAAGATCCCACATTTGCACAGGAAGAAATGCAGAAACCAGGCAATGTACAATTTATGGTCATCTGTGCCACCAATTATATTAGCTACATAGGCTAATGCAAACTTTTCTGAGTGAAATAGCTGTATGTACCTTGTTAGAGGGAAACATCCTTTCTATGTTCCATTGAAATTCTGGATCTGAGGTTTTTTTTTCTGAAGAAAATTACTTGTACTTTTATTTAGATTATCATGTTCACTCTCTAGTTCATGTCCTACACATTGTGACAAAGCTCCAAGTCTGTACTTGTGGGTCCTGCGCTTCCTGGCAGATTTAGGGGCCTCAGAAACTCATCTAGGCCCCAGAGTGATCTCCCTTTCTCAGTATAATTGGCAAGAGTCACCACCTAGTGAGTTACCTTCATCACAGGCCAGTATGGAAGATGGAAAAGTGGGGAGCCTGGGCCCACCCTCTACTCCGGACTCCAGCCCAG